>CAEMYA010000092.1:8276761-8319666 GCA_903131615.1 Diplodus sargus
CTCTCTCTCTCTCTCTCTCTCTCTTCATTCAGCTAAGTCTGTGCGGGTTAAGATCAAGCTCAGTAAGGAGGCACGTAGCCATGACAAAGGCAAGAAGAGACAAAGCCGAGGAAAGGCCAAGCCGGTGGTCAGCGACGACGACAGCGACGAAGACCAGGATGACAATGTAGGTCGTTCCCCTTCACTGCATTTCACTGTATCGTTAACACACCTTTCAGCACAAGTAACTCACAGTTCACTCAGGAAAAGGCTTATTCCTCACTATCTGGAAAAACAACTGTTCCTTATACTCAGTAGGTCTCCTTCATGTCACAATTCATGTGACATAAATAACAACTATCAAATAACTTGAATAACATTAGATACTACATCTACAAAAAGATCAGTGAAGCTTTTTATCCCCATGGTTTTTGTTATCAAACACGAGAAGCAGCCCACAGAGCTGTTATTTGGAAAACAAAGTGGATCTCAGTTCTGGTCGTCATGATTCAAATTTTAATCAGTCGTCTAATCAGAGGCTGTTTCACACCTGGGATACCAGGAGCAGGCATGTAATTGTAAATATTTGTTAAATCTTTGTGTCCCTAACTGAGCTTTGTAAGCTGCCTGATCGGTACTGCACTGTTACTTTCAACAGAGATGAGAAAGAAGCAAGATGTCTCTCTCCTTAGCAACTTCCATCATCAGCAAAAAACGAGTCGAGAACTTACATGACCAGGCCGTATCTTTCTTCAATAATATTCCACACCGCAACAGTTTACAGACTTTCATGAGCATTTTGATACCAGCGATGGAAGGTCTGCTTTAGTTTATAACGGAATGTGAGATTATTCTTTGCAGTCATTGTTTTTACCTTTTATCCATCAAAATAGAAGCAACCCAAATCGACCAGTCGCAGTTATTTGGGTCCCAACATGGGATCACTGCAGCTGCCATTTACTCTACCAAGTAGTTACTTTTTTAAGGAGGTGCATATCCTTTACAGAGTAGTATATGCAGCGAAGACAAGATGTAGCCATCATAAATACAGCCCTAAATAAAATCTGCAGCAGTGAACTCCAGCAAAACAATGCTCAACTTTCGCTGCAACACACAACTTAAAGGTCTCTGTGGAACTTGTTGTGCTGGAAGCTGGGCTCCATTTCTTCACTAACGTTGGCTTCTGTTGCTCTCTGTAAGCAGATCGGAGAGGAGCAATGAAACGAGACACTCGAGAACGGGCATAAAGTCCCATCCTTTGGACCCTCATAGAAAGGCTTGTATAGTCAACAGAGAGAGATGGGAAGGTCTCAGTTTTAACTTCACATTACTGTGGTTGTTACGAACTGTTTTATAGTGGCAATGTTTTGGCATCTATAAACACTTAATCTGTTACTCTACCTGGACTTCCTGGATTGTAATTTATTGTCTAACTTTCACAACACGCTCCCATCTATGCAGCCCTCTGCAGTTTTTTTTTTCCTTTTTTGAACTTTGGGCTGAATCCCTGCTAATGCAGAATAATGAGTCCAGTCTAAGAGCATGACAAAAACATTTTCAATAAAAACAGCAGTACGCACCCACCTTAATATTAAATCTGTGGAGATCAGAGGTTGATTTCCCATCCATTAGATTTTGGTAAATTCAACATAAGTGGGCAGCTTGAGGCAGGCTTTATTCATGTCAAGAGTGATACTGAACTGCAGGGTGTTTGAGGTTAATATAAACAGCTCAGCCAAAGTTAGACCCTCAGGAAAGCATGGCCAAAAGCCACGTCACTCTGTGAATACAAATGTAGGGAGTGATTTCCTGGTGGTAACGTACTTGTACTATTTTTGCAGGGTGTTCAAAGAAAGGTCTTTCTGTCCTTTTATCTCTCATACCACTCACTACTTTACCAAAGGTTAAAAACTGAACTTTCCTCCTGAATTTCCAAAGGGACTTTACAAGCCCCCCCCCCTTGGCTTTGGCCCAGAAACTAAATCCAGAGAGGAGTAGATGTAAAGAAAGGGCACCGTCTTCACCTGCAGATCTCCTTCCCTCTGGAGATTTCTAATTTAAATGCTTTTGATGTATTCTGCCTGTGTTGACATACACCACTTCTTGTTGATGCTCTCCACAGACAATAAATGCTTTGCTCTTTTTTTGCAGGATCAGTCAGACAAGAGCAAGAGTGATGATGACTGAGCGCAAGGATATTGTTTATAGCACTTATAAACAAAAGGACAATAGCTTCTATTATCTTCGTTCAGGTTCACTGTCTGTAATTTTTTACATTTTTTTATTTTACTTTATTGTCTGAAATGTGTTGTTCCTCCTCCCACCAGCTTGGAAATGTATTACTAATAATCAATAAGCTACAGCAAATACCAATCAGCTTATTCCTGTTTTTAAGACACTTTTGTAGTATATTTTTTAACTCTGCGCTTTAAAGATTTAAATTCAGTTTGGAAAAAAAGAACAAAAAAAGAGGTCATGTTACATGCGCTTTTGCTTTATTTGTACTTGCTTGCTTGCACTTTTAGAAAATGAAACATTGATATCCACATTTTTAAAAACAAATAACAAATATATATATATATATATATATATATATATATATATGTATATTTGTTTGAAAAAAAGTGTGTGTGTGTGTGTGTGTGTGTGTGTGTGTGTGTGTGTGTGTGTGTGTTGCCAAGGACTTCCAAGTTAATTTGGAAAGCCAGTGGTGATTAAAACAAGGCAATCAATCAACTTTTAAACTTTCACCTTGTGCAGTGCCAAATGTTGGAACATGGAGAAACTGATTGTTTGTTAAACCCCCATGTGACCAGTGATTGTCCAGTCATAGCTTAGTAAGCGTAACTAGGCGCAGATTTCTCCACATGTTGAAGTGGTGTGTATTGGGCTGTAGTGAGAGAGATGCATTGGCTTTTTTGTTGTTCAACTTTTCCAAAAGTAAAAATTAAAAAACAGAAAAGGGGAAAAATCTGAGGAGTGGTTAAAAACATGTGCTTATCTGCTCTTACACAAGCTGCAAATAAAAAAAGTCCTATGCAAATAAATGAAAATGTATTTTTATCACAAATATTAATAATACATACAGTAGCAATCAAGCATTTCTTCCAAGGACAAGAAGCTCAACATTCACTGCAGTATGTTAATCAAATACTGCAGTCATTAGCAAGTCCACCTAACTGTCTTACCGAAATAATATCCAAAGCCAAGAAACCCATCTGTAACTAACTAGGTTACATTATTTTATGGGTAAACTGGATGTATCAGTACAACTCCCTGCTGAGTGGAGGCTGGTCCCAGATGCCATCAGAGTTGAGGCTAACGCCCTGCTTTTGGGTGTCTGAAACAATGGACCCCATTATTTCATAACTTACCAAGAATTTGGACAGTAAGAGTGCCACAGTAATCACTGACAACTGCTCCATGGAAAACTTGACAGATGTAGCATCAGTAACTCCGAAGGGTGGGGCTTAGCCAACCATCACTTGAGAGACAACACGGTTTTGAGAGGAGAAACAATTTATTGAGTCTATCTTACAGCCAGCAGAACAAACTGTCAGTTGTAGCTCATTGACTGAGAAATGTATTGAATATTGCCATGAATGCTAGCTGCATTTTTAAACTGCTTTTATTAAGAGAACTGTAACCTTACATTATGTATGCGGCACATCATTTAGGTAGGTCCATTTGTTTCATGTTTTCTTTCTTCTAATGCATTGGTGATGTTGTGTATCAGAGCAGAAGCTTTGAACTCTGTGTGAACTTGATTTTGTCTCACTCAGCAAAGGCGTGTTTGGGGTATGTTGATTGAGAAGCTGTCATTCAGCGCAGTATTTAATTTTGGCCACCATAGTGATGCGAACACACCTTGTCTTGTGGATTAAAACAAGCATTTATCGTAGCATAAAATGTAGCTTTTTGAAGCATCTGCATGTTGCACCATGCGATCATAAACAGATTGTAAAGAACAAAGTGTTGGCTGGATTTTTGCAGACTATTAAAGACAGTAGACTGACGGAGAATATTACAAATAAATAAATTAAAAAAAAAACTTATGGGATTAAAAATCAGATTTGAATGACATTGAATATAACTATATTTTGAACAGTGTATTCAGTTTTACATTTTGATTGAGGTGTGTTCCTCTATGTGCGTGTTCCTGTATTAGTTTAGAGTCCTCATTTTATTGGTTTATATGTCTGTAGCATGAACTCTTTTGGCAATATTACTGTGTACATGCAGATATATAATTTTTGTCTGTGTAAAATGTGCTTGCCGACTCTCCATAAGTGTGACTTAATCTTTGCTTTCTTTGCACAGTGTCTTTGTGGTTGTATATCATTGTCCAGGGCAAATAAAATCACACTGATTTTCAGCACAACAAAATGTTTTCTGATTTATTCATCTCATATGCTGGGAACCACTTCTACCATCTGTTAGTGTAACTGACTTTGTAATGCACACATCACTCAAACTGGAGAGTCCTCACAAAGACTTACATTTCATTTAATTGTTCTCTTACAAATCTAGTTTTTCGTAAGAAATGTATGCGGCTTCTGCTGCCTTTTAATCACATTTAGAAACAGTATGTTTGAAAAAAGTCTTAATGCAATGACAGATTAAGTTGATTTAATTCATTAACATTCTCAGATAACTTAAATAAAGCCTGTGCTTTGCTCATGTGTTGAAAGAATGAGCAATCTGACTTCTGATGCGTTGATGGTTTCTCTTATTTTCTAGTGACCCCATTGTTTGTTTGTTCCTACTAGCTGCCATGGCAAATGTCTTTGAACATCTTAAATGTACCACAAGCTAATCAATCTTCCTGAGTTCCTGTTTCAAGTCAATCTAGCCTACTTTTACTCTCTTCAGTCGCACATGTTCCACCTCCGTGTCCGTCAACACAACTGTCTGGACAGTATTGAGAAGATTGTTTGAGCCGTTAGTCTTGAACTTAAACCTTGGAAACTTGAGACAAATTAAATCCTATACACTTCAAACATGTGCCAAACCAACACATGTAAGCACTTCACTATCACATGCAGTCACTTTTTAAAGAAATGTTTGCATTTCTCTTCAATATTATCAAAACTCTTTAAGGAGCAATCATAAAATGTAATGTAATGTAATTATACTCTATACTATAGCTTTTACTATAGCTTTTACTTTGACATGCCTTTGTTTACTGTAGACTGTTAGCATGCTATGTCTAGCATTAAAGGTACAATATGTAAGAATTTAACTTGGAAATTAGCTTTACTTAGATTATCAACAGAATCTGAATCTCAGAATTGATCTCGGAAAGACTAACCACATCTCTTCATCGTTCATTCGTTCTTTATTTCTCTCTCTGGTGAGTATTACAGCCTAAGAGCACTTATAGCACGACTTCAGTTTGTTTGTTTGGACTGTTTTCACCAGACCTAAGGCGATCCACTATGTATTCCTTACGCTATGTTTGTTTACTCTTCTTCATACTGTACCCTCTGATAAAAGGAATCATGGTTAGAGAAAATGGTCTCATCTGGGACTCTGCATGTTGCTGCTCTGCTCGAGGCAAAGGATCACCCGCGTCGACGCTGTGTGTGATGTACACTGTGGCTAACGTGAAAAAATGCACCAAGGTCTTCTTGAACTTCCATGCTTTACTACTACTGCTTTTACTGTCTGACCTCATTTTATAATGAGCTTTTGGAGTCACTTAAGCTGTAAATTCCTCCGTAAAGTCAGATTTTTTAAATATTCAATAGCTGAATGTTAATGTGCTCATACGGCTCATTCTGCCAAAACCCAAGAGTCTTCCTCGTTAGCCCTGAACACGTGAACGGTCAAATGGTTTTATTCAACTCATCAAGCATTTACCTCAGTGGTCACATGTTGCCATGCTGTCACTGTTACCGACGTGATCAATTCTTATTTCTTACAAAGTTTACAAGTTGAGAAAGTAAACTTGTGACCAACAGACTTCCCCTTACCAAAAAGTAGTTTATTCAAGTGTACTACAAGTATACTAATCTTATACTAAAATTGAGGCAGTATACTTGAAGTGTACTTTTTATATACTACATTTTATATACTTAAGAAAAGTATAGTGAAGTATACTTGGCTTATACTGAAAAGTATAAAGAATAGTCTAAGACTAAGTACATTAATACTTAGACTTATACTTTAATACTAAAGCGTATGCTTGTACTTTAGTATACTGTAACGCCCCCGTGGCGCAAAGACTCTTGGGTATTCTGTTGTTGTTGGTGTAATTATGGTTCGTGAATGTGTTTGTGAATAAGATGATGTGTAAGACGGTTGCAGGTTAATTCACATCCTTGCTATGTGGTTAAATTGTGTCGAATTAACAAAGATGATAAAAATGTTGGCACCGTGAGTGAGGGGGTGTTTTCCAGGAGAGACTTCCCGTCTGTTAAGGCGTGGGTATGTACGGTAATAACTGGTGGATCTCTTGCTAGAATTTACCACATTACAAGTGCTAATACTTACAATATCTTGATGTAAATACAGAATAAGGTCAAGTCATTGACTTATACTTACATTTTATTTAGCAGAATGAAAATGTTTTTCAGTACACACACATTTACATTGAGATATTACCCCCGTTATAAACTTACATGTTAATAAACTAAAATGTGGACTAGAAGTATATACTTAGTACACTAGTAGTATATAGATGAGTATACTTGTCTTATACTTGAAAGTTAAAGACCTTATAAAGTATACTTAAAGTATACTTTTATAAACTTAAAATGTTCCAATTTAGTCCGAAGAAGTATTAAATTAGTATACTTTCTAGTATGCTACAAGTACATGGTCCATAGTATACTTGCTATACTTATACTTATACTCAAGCATACTTAATAAAATGAACTTCAAGTATACTACTTTTTGCTAAGGGTCTCCAAAGGTTTTTATAAGTCTTTTGAAATCCAGGAACCTAAATGAGAAAAAAAAAAGATATTTTGTAAAATTTGATCCTTCTGTCTTGGATCTGTCTTCCAGTGAAACATTTGAATATGTTTTGAAGACGATGAAAAGTGACTTTGTTTTCATTTGTAAACTGGACTGTTACACATTTTTATTCATCCACATTTTCTTTGTCCTTCATGTCCTACGTAACAATGTGGGTGAGGAGGCCTACAGTCATCTCCGGCACCGAGTCAATGTGATTCTTCAGACACTCATGCTGACTAAGCCACAGCTGCTGGTGAACAGTCCAATTAAATCCCTGAATGATTCAGTCAAATCCCTCAAAGAATGGCACTCTGCCCACAGATTTACTCCAAAATCCAACATAAAAGCTAAGGACGCTTTAACTGTCATTTTACTGTGGTCTTTAAGTCAGCCTGCCATTTAGTGGGTGTTTACCATGGTGACACACCTGCCAATCATTTCTTGCATTGTAATCAGACTAAATAGAAGATAATAGATAAATGATTTAATTGTCAAAGTGGAATTTCAGCCAGTACAGTATATACATTAATCTCTATAATCTATATTCTGTCAAACAGGTTTTCCTCAATATCATTTCTTGGCAAGAGAAAAGGTCCAGTGTGCAGGATTTAATGGCATCTAGTGATGAGGATGCAGAATGCAACAAACTGAACACCCCTTACCTCACCCTTCACTTCCAAATGTGGAGGAAAAGCAGGGATGGAAGTAGCTAATTACATCTACTCACATTACTGTAATCAAGTCATTTTTTTTGGTGCAAGTCTACTTTTCCTCATACTAAACTATGCATTACATCATGTTATCTACCCAGTTACTTTCAAGTCAGAATTGAGTACTGAGTACAGTTTGAATTAATACTTAAACCTACCTCTGCATTTTGTAGCCTTTAAGGCTTACTGATCACAAATGGGCCGATAAAAAACCCGGATGTATACGGCCAACAACACAAACAAAACGAAACTGTGCGGCAGGCTCAGGTTCGGAGATCTGACCGTGACCATTGAGCAGAGCGGCAAAGGAGTTTAGAATCATTTAGACTGAAGAGCTGGAGAAGGAAACCTCTTTGACTAGAGCTGATCACATGGAGCTGCGAAGGAGCTGATAGGCTGGAAAAAATAAATGGAGAACAGAAGGAGCTGAGAGGCTGGGAGAACACGAGGAACAGGGCTGGGCTCATTAAGGTGAGGCAATGCAGGTGTGGAGCGAAAGCAGACCAGGGAGGAACAGCGGGAACAGGGCTGGGCTAATTAGACAGATGCGAGACAGGTGTGGAGGGAAAATCCGGCTGTTGACGAGCACAGGAAAACAGGAGGGAAACATGGCAGAAGACACCGCAAAAACACAAAGACCACACATAATACAAAACTTAGGAGACATTACCGTGACAGAAATTAAATATTAACAAACAATAATTTGGCAACACCGATGGGTTGATGACCAGCTGTTGAAGACCTAGGTCACCATTTCCACACAGTTGTCCAAACCACTGCAGTGATTGGTCTATACTGGTGGGCTAAGACTGTATTTGATGGCATCGTGGCTGTATTGTGCAGCTCGGACACTGGAGGGCAGAAGAAGGGCCGTCACACTGTACAGCTGGCCCGACCCTCACACTCCGCAGCACATCAAAACAGCTTTCCTTTTTGTATTCCTGCCATTTTAAACAGAGCCATACTAAGCCAATTCCCCCTGAAGAATGACCATCCATCGCCCTCTTTTTATCTCCCTCTTTGAAGTGCCGAGCTGTTGGGATAGACTTGAGCCCAGGAAGAGAGGGCCAAATTGGCTGTTAATCCTTGTCTAAGGGCCAGAGATGTCAGCTGGAAAAAGTCAGGTGCCAGTGCCATTTCTGCTATTCCTCTGTAGCTTTTGTCCGGAATCATCACATTCTCCAAGCAGCAGATGCAGGTCCTTCCAATCGCAAACTGATTCAAGGAATTTTCCTTCCTAATGGCTCATGAATGGTGATCTGAAAGGGCCAGGTGCTCTCTATTATTAGAGATTCCAGTATTATCTGGTGTTGTAACCCGTCCGCATTGAAGGCACTATCAATGCTAACTCTTGCACAACTTAAAAGGAAGAGCGGGAAAAGGCTTTGTCTCCCTTTGGATTCCGGGGTTCACTATCAGTTTAACGCATGATCGAGGAAAAGGCTCGTATTTCTTTGCAGCACTGAGTCACGGTAAGCTGAAAATCTGCATCACAGACACAAGGACAATGGGGGTTTGTAAAAAAACACACATACACACATACAAAAGCACATGTACCTGTTTCCTGCAACAAACATTCTGCATCACTGATGAAAATGTCTACTTTTGTTTCACTGACCACATCTACAAAACGTCAAGAATTGCAATTGCAAGTTTTCATAGGCTAAGGTGACATCTTCAAATTGCTTATTTTTTCCAAACCAACAGTCCGAGGGTGAAAAATATTAATTGTTCTAGCATCTGGTGACAGATTTCAATACATACATTTCAATTGAGAAGCAGCCAGTATTCACATCGGTGTATAATTGACTCATTAATCAAAATCATTAATAAATAAATTAATAAAACCGGATCTGATCATTTGCTGATCCTTTTTGACATATACTCAATTCAATGGAATGGAATGGCTGGTCTGCTGTCATCCACATACTTGTTTTCTCCTCATCAAGGCTCTTTTTGGGGGTGTCTTTCCTTTCGAACCTAGACTCTAATGACAGAAAGTGTCCAGGTCATCAAGCCCATTTAGTTCTGGGCTATAAACACTTGCCGACTTCTTATATACTCTAACAGCAGCATTGACAGTCTGCATTTGAGACTTCTGATGCGAGTATACACCTAGCCCTGTTTAATTATCTCAGTTGTCCTCACCTGTAGCCACAGCTCTGTGCGGTGACTGAAAGCATGGGATAATACATACAAAAAGGTCAAGATGATCATTTCTAAAAGGTCAAGATGATCATTTCTAAAAGGGCAACTCACTCACTCACTGGTGATATGATAATGATTGACAGGTTCAGCAGAATCTCAGTGTCTTCTTTACAGTCAGAGCAGCCAGCTGAGATGGGCTGACGGCTTATTTTATCACTCTTTTAAAGAATTATTACATTATCTGGCAGAATATTGCCATAATCTATTCTTTATTGGTTTTAACCAATTTCCACCTTGTTTGGTGTTCTATTTAATGACATCCCCAAGCCACATTAACAGTGCTAACATGTTGATGTTTGGCAGGTATAATGTTTGCACTCCTCACTATTATCATTAGTTAATTAGCTCTAAAAAAAACTGTATAACTTAGGCCAATGACAGCGTCTTGAGTTTTGTAGGCATTTGATTATATAAACGTCCGTAGTATTGGACAAATACACACATACCTGTTAATGACACTAGATGGAAAGTTGTCCTCTGGGAACCACACATCTCTGTACCGCATTTAATGTCAATCCATCAAATAGTTGTTGAGATATCTCAGTCAGGATCAAAATTTTGAATCGTACAGATCAATTTTATATTTAAAGTCAAATTTAAGAAAGATGTTTTGGTTTCCACATGTCATACCAACAAGCAGTGTTGTAAAAAGTACCCAAAAGTCATACTAGAGTAAAACAAAAGGTATCGTGTTAACATATTACTTAAAGTAAAAGTACAGTATTTGAGTAAATGTACTTAGTCACATTGAATCACTGTCCAAAGGTGCGTTGACCTTTCAATTGATCCATTTTGATCAGCTGAAAGAGTTTATGATTGAACAAAGGTTTTCAACATGAATGTGATTGTACATTTTATCAGCTTTAACTAATTGACTGAAAAGATACTGTTGGATGACTCAAGAAAATATTTTCCCGTTTGTGTGCAGCTGTAAAAAGAAGTCTGGTAACATGGAGCATGACAGGTTTGGTTGTTGTGCCATTGAAAGTTGGATTGTTTATATCCAGCTGATTCCAAAACCAGCATATATACTAACTTAAAAACACTTGTGTGTATTTCCGGTAATGAGGCCGCGATTACTTTGAGACTTTCTTTCAGATGTCATTTCTCTTTACTGAGGTACTTGATTGATATCTACAAAAACTGGGGCTTGCAGAAAGGGGTTTTAAAGCTGCTATAAAGTTGTCCAACTGTTGGCATCGAGCAGAAACGGAGATATTGTGCGCTTGATTCAAGCCAAGATTGTCCAATGCATCTCAATATTGCTCTTAAAGCAACATTGTGTAGAAATTGGCTGAAGTAAATACAAATCCCAGGTCTGTAACAGTTTGACAGGCGTAATGTAAGTGCTAACTACAAATAAAGCTTATTACATAATAATAAGTGTTATATGTTGTAAACTTATTTGTTGAATTGAACATGTATGTAACGCTGTGATCCTACCCTCTCACTGAAGCTACATAGTGCAGAAACAAGTGATGGCAACAGAGTGGCTGAGACAGAGACACCAGTCCCCCTATTACAAGACACTGTAGCATCAACAGGAGTTTGAAACTGTTATTTTAAGGTAGAGGAGTTACATAATGTTGCTCTGATGGCTACAAACGATACACAGTCCAACAACCACTACTGACCAGTGTTTGTACTCCTTCCCTTTCCATACTTTATTTTAACACAACAAAATTGCGAGTTTATTGTAAAAAAACAAGTGTTTCACATCAATTTTCCATACAAATCCAGCTCAGCGTGCTTTCACTGAGAAAAAGAGTGATGCAACACTCTTTTTCCCTGACAGCTGCACAAAGAGAGGCAATATTTCAACTTTTGACACCACGCTATGAATGCATTCAAAGGAAATATATCCATAATTTTCCCGGGGTAGAACATTCATATGAATGCGTCTAATGTATGTTAGATTAATAACAGCAAGAACGGAAAGTGAATTTTCCTGAAGTCCTCAGATGTGGATGAATTAGCCAGTGGAAGTGATGTAAATAAAAGTGTTCCTGTTGCTTCAGGCGCCGGGTGTTTTGTCATCGGATGAGCCTCTCCTTGGAGCTTGAATGAGTCCCACCGGCAGGCAGTTGTGCAATATGAGAGCTAATTTGCCACAGCATATGAACAGATTTCGTAATGTCTTTGAACTGCCACTTCATGAGAGCCCATGAATAATTTCTTCCCTTAAAAATGGTCACCACAGCCCACACCTCTGCTCTGAAATAATGAGTCAGAGAACAATGTTTATTTTAACATAACTTAGAATGAGCAGGCACACATAGTTAACTCTGACAATTTGCCATGTGTTAGCTCTCAATTTGAGCGCCAAACCACCCAAACACATGAATAAACATGTTTTCAGCATTCTAATCACAGGCTCTATGTTGTTTGAATTTTCCTCATCTTTACTTGTTGTCTGTTCCAGTGTTGTAGAGCTTATCTGAACCTTTGACCATTCCACAGCAACACCATGCCTCCACCCATGACGGAGTAACATACATTCACAGCTGGAGCCTCTGACAACAAACCGCTGGTTTCTTTGCATGGTCAGATGCATCCAGCAGGAGACCCCGGAGGCAAAAATGAGCAACATTGCTCTTTGACCTGTTCCTCCTACTCTCTGTGACTTCAAATAGCAACCAGGCACGGTGTACACAGCAGATGACACATGGCAGCTCGGTTTTATATTGCTGTAACTGAGTAGTGCACACAGAATTATACCTGGCCTCACTGCTGTAGCTGATGTCATTTATCAGGTAAATACAGCATCCACTGAAATAATGAAAGGAATTAAAACAAGCCTCAAAACACTCACCAATAAAGGTCAGATTTGTTAGAGTCCCGTCCCCAACTCAACAAATACTGACGCTTTGGGTAGGCTGCCAGCCCGACCTATCAATCCAAAGCATCAGTATTTGCCGGGTTGGGGATATTACATAATTTAATCTGTATGATGAATATTTATTTCCAAATAATTCTGAGGTTACTTTCTCAAGCGCATGTTAAAGAGGTCATTTTCGCTTTTTGATGTCGCTACTTTACATTTGTTTAGGGTCAAATTTTCCTTGTCTCTCTCATGACAACACTGTGCTTATATCCTCTGGTTAGGTTTAGGCACAAAAACCACTTGGTTAGGGTTAAGAACAACAAAAAGGGCTGGAAATATGTGTTTGTGTCAGATGTCACATATGTTGATTCAACCTTTCCTTACAGTCACCTATCAAATTGTTTCATACAACTTGATAAAATCAATTTTTAGTTTATCCAAAGTGTACCCAAATACTCTTTTGGTATATTATTGCAGATTCAAAATGTTAAGAGTGGAGGTACAAATGTCTCATACCACCAGTGTTGGGCAAGCTACTTGGAAAGTGTAGTGAGCTAAGCTACAAGTTACTCGAAATTAAATGAAGCTTCACTACACCGAAGCTACCCCCCAGAGAAATGTAGCAAGCTAAGCTACAGTAAAATAGCAAAAGTAGTTTAACTACATCGAAGCTATTTTATTTTTTATATATTATCATTCCAAGTCAATGCTATCTCAGTGATTAATAAAACTGTCCGTCAGACAGATAAGCAGGCAAAAATGTTACATTCAACTGTTTATTAAACAATATGCTGTGATCTCACTATTTTGTATATTGTATTATTCAACTATCAATGCACACTTAATTCTAACATCCATGGACAATCATGCACCTTGCTACCATAGCAATATCCACCTGACTTGCACTAATGCAGTGTCCTACACTGTAGCATACTAACATAATTAGACAGTGTATACTCAGCAAATAGTATATTATAGTTGTATTTTTCATTAAGGTTCTTTAGTCTGTGCTCTAGTTTCGGCTTTATTATTTATATTTGATATTTCAGTTAGTCTATTTAGTTATTGTACATAATTCAGCCTTTGATTGTATTTGTTTCTTTTGCCTACCTCATTGTTTTTGGATTTTGATTTATGTCAAGTGGCTGTAACACTTTAATTTCCCTTTGGGATTAATAAAGTACCATCGACCAGTATCCCATCTAACTGGCAGTTTCAAAAGTGGTATTTTATTAGGCCCACTCTGTAGTAGTAGCTACGTCTATATACATTTTAAGCTAATAATTTTGATTTGGTCTGTGATGTCACCGTCATACGGAAGTGCTTCTGCCGGCTCCACATACACGGCCGTGTACGGCGGTGGCATCACTGACTGATCCTTTTATTTCAGAGCGCAGCAGAAAGCTCCACTGTGCTGAGCTTCAGAGGTGTTTGTAAAAATGTAGCTGGTGTGGCCGCTACCGCACTACTTGGTCAATAAAAGAGCTAAGCTATTGAAAAGCTATTTCATTCAGAAAACAGTGATGCTACCGCTACGCTAATGAGAAATGTAGTTAAACTAGTAATGCCGCAACTTGTAGCAACGTCACTGCTCAACACTGTATACCACAAGGCAGACAGCTTCACATATTGCAGCTCAGAATCTGTTGGAACAATTCCAACTTAAAGCATTTTTAGAGAAGCTTCACACTTCACCACAACTCTCTTTTGTGTCAGTGTTACACAAGAAACAGTTGGTTTTTGTTTTTCTCTCTTCCGGTTAAAGCCAGTTTGACTCTGGTCCGTCTTGATCTCGACAGACCCTACAATCAAGAGGACCCCGGGTAGTGATCAATTTCTCTGACCAGGCTTGTGTGTCTCAGAACTGATGAACACTGAAGGTGAAGCTGACAGCTGACATCAAGTCTGTCCACTTGCAGCTGTGGGATGTTGGAAATAGAGAGTCGTGTGTGAAATAACTAAGATGAACTTGAAAATCAAGTGTTTTAACTGAATAACTTGGTCTGTTTAGAATTTCAAACTCAACCGCTCAGTCGATAAATCACACTATTTAAGGAAGGAACTCCCATAATCCCTGAGCACAGCGTTTTAAACAGACAGAGATAAGTAGCCTGATCTGGTTCGGCCCAGCTGGCTCACATTCTCAATCTGCCCAAAGCAGATAAGCTGTTTGCTGCGATGCTGTATTAGCTTCCTATCATCACTTATTATTGTTAATGAATTTATCCGTCATCTTGTCTGAAGTTGTGGATTAGTCACCGATTAGTTCAGTTATTCTGTTGTTCCATACTTAAAAGGGCACTATGTAGTTTTGGAGAAGAAATTCAAACTATATTTATGTTTTCCATAAGTGAATAAAAAGCTGTTCTTAGAGGAAAATAAGGTCTAAGAACACTGATGGAAGGGTGACAGGGTCCGCCAAACATAAACAAAGTAAAACATCCGTCAAAGTTTATTTAATTGGACATTTAGTGAGGCATTTAATGATACAGAGACATGCTGAAGGACACTCCACAAAGTCTGGGCTGGAGGTCATTCTGAACACACACACACACACACACACACACACACACACACACACACACACACACACACACACACACACACACACACACACACACACACACACACACACACACACACACCTTTGATATGAAAAGCAGACGTGCTAGAGCTGTGCCAAACTATCACTCCAACACTCCATTAAAACCTGTGGGGCCTGGATCCCCATCAGTGTCAGGTTGGAGTTTTGCTTTCACAAACTTGGACAGATAAACACATTCCAAGTTATTTTCCGTCCCTAATTTCCACTCAGTCGTCTGCGCTCTGAATACAAGACACCAAGTGTGCTTCTTGTTTTTAGATGCACTTTTGATTTGCACATGAAAAGAAACACTTGAGTGAAAATGCAGAAAATTCAGGAAAAAGAAAATCACAAAAGTAGCAAGTAAAGTTATATCCCAAAACAATTTCGACACTTGGCCTTGATGAGAACAAAAGGAATGAATTCCACATTGTTTTTGTTCATTCGAGTTTTGACTGGAACTCTTTTAATGCCACCGTCTTTTTACATCCCCAACCTCTTCAATGTTTGAGACCTGGTAGGCTTTTTCGTTTTTTCCCTTTACCTTCAATGTTTTATGTTCTTGTGAATGTGAAAGATCTGAAATGTTGAATGAGTCAAACTCTGCACCAACAGAAGCTCCTCTCTCCCACAGTAAACACTGCTCTTGAAACGCCTCCTCTCCCCGTGACTTTGTGCAAAAGGTTCACAACATGTGTCCTTTATTGCATGCCCACTTGAATAGAGAATTAACACCAATTGTTTATTTCAAAGCTCCTCACTCTTAATGTTCAGATAACAGTAGCAGATAGAAATGTGTATCCTCATTTTCTTTTGCTAATTTCCTGAAAATTGAGTAAAAACGTCTGCTACATTTGAATAGAAATGTCATCATTGTCCCGTAACTGTGCTCTTAGTATTCCTACAGTTAGGGTTGGACTACATATTCATTCGAGGTGGAACATGGAAGATATGGCCATGATTTGAAGATAGCTCCAAATATATGGGGAGCATCATTTCACCAGAGTGAGTGCCAGCGGCTCCCCTCTATACTCCTTGCCTGCTAAGTCTGGCTGTAGCTCAATCTCCAGTGGGGCTCTGCTCGGCTGGGCTCAGCAGCCTCCAAGTAAACATAATTAGACAGAGGTCAGATGCAGCACAGAGTTAATGTACAGCAGCCGGGACTGTGACCTCAACTACATTAAAAGGCAGAGGTGAGTGAGGGTCCGGCATCAGCGCAATCATAAAAAATGTATTATTTGTGCTGTTAGTTATGGAGGATGGTGTTAACGTGTGTACTGCAGAACAATTATTTTGTTCGAGGAGGAAACCTAGGTTTGATAATGACGTCTGCTCTTCCCCAGATGAGCCTGAAATCTTTCTGAAAAGCAGCCTTTGGATCTTGAAAATGTCTCCAATTAGTCCAAGTGTGAAAAAGGCCTCAACTGTAGCCTGTGAAACGAGTCTGGCAGCCATTCAGAGATAAAAGCTGTCGTACACATTTTAGACATTTGTGCTGGCAGAGGTTTGTGAGGACTTTTCAGTGCACTTGCCCTACAGGTGCCCTACCTGTGTTATTTTTTTTTTTAAGCATATATTTCCAAAAAGAGAAAGGAGGTACGCACAGCAATTCATCTGTGGTGTTCAGTGGTATTGACTGAAATCAGACAAGGGAATAAAGACTTTATGTGTTCTTCAGGCATCAATAAGGTCTTCATCCACACAAGGCATCATTTTTGCGAATGTTACAGGGCAATGCTTTACAGCTTTTCTGTATCACCTCTAAAATTTCAGTCAGAATTACTCACTGAAATCTTCTCACAGTCCAGCTGTCAACGTCATGCTCTTTTTTGTCCAGGGTTTCGCCTTTCAGGTTGCAAGCAGGCTCCTTCCTGATCCTCTGATAGGTGGAAGTTGTACTTTCATCCTAGTGAAGATGCATGTAAACATTATGCGTCTATCCTAGAGAATGAGGCATCTGTCAACAAACATAAATGGCATTATTGCAGGGAACGGTAATAACAGTGTGTTCTTTCTAAACTGATCGAAACCATGGAAAATAGCATCCACTAAGTCTTTGACTGTGTGTCCCTCCCACCTACACCCTCAGGTAAACATCAGCTCAATAAAAAAAACAGCATTAAATACTGCTGACATGCAGCGCTGGTGTGGAAAAGCGCAGTGATCTAAACTAAAATGGCAGATGATGAATGACTTGAGTGATTCAGACAACTGCTGGCTTCTGGGCCTCTCTGGTGCGGCGATTGGCAGCGAGAGAAATTTCATATAAGACGTGACCACCAGACCCCTGGTCTTGACGAGGCACTGGAGCAATAATCGGATCATATCATGCTTCATACACCACCATGTGCCAACCTTCAGCTGGTGTCGAGAGTGTGAAAGCCGCCCACATCAGTTCCCTCAACATGACGGGATGATTATTTCTGAAGGCTGTGACATTTGGCCAGACGAGAAGAGCCATGTAATAAATCGACAACAAGAGGAATCAGCCATGTAGTGGCGTGTTGCACCGCAAGGCTTCAAGCTATACACTCGTGGCTGGCCTTAAACCAATAAGCACCCTTTGAGGAAATTGATAGCAACAGGAGACGCCAACTGTGGGCTTGGTTTAGGTGTGCAAAGAATAAAGGCACATCCTCAGGAGGCTAATGTAGCTGCTAGCATCTTTCAGAATGGGAGAGTTTCAGTGAATAAAGAGCAGAGAGTGTCACTAATGGCTTGTCTCGTTGGAGAGTTTGATTCACCAACTGGCTCATGTGGTGATAACACTCTGATGATCTGATAGGTAGGAGTCAGACTCTGGTTGATGGTTCGTCCAGCATTCGAGGCTCCTTCCCAGATGGTTATATGTAACGCATCCGGATGTCCCCTATCCCTTGTTTTCGCACTATGTAAATTCAGTGAGTGGTTACCATCACGGTGTGTAATGACACACATACAGACACTTTCTCTTTATTTCTCTTAAAGTCATTTGTGTCAGTTCCTTTAAAATAACGTTTCCTTGAAAACATGCTTAAAGTTTTGATGTTTAGATTTGACCTGAGAATAAATTCATTAAAAACGTAACACAGTCGTGTCCTTGAAACGAACACGGGAGATTAAAAAATAAAAAAGCAGATAGCTTGTTATTAATCATTCAGAATTGAGCCATGCAGCACATTCATATTCATTTGTGTTGTAAGAAATGTAATACATACATTTATGAAAAATGTACCCAATACTGTTGTTGAAGTGCTCCAACACTCCCCGAGGAAATTGCGAAATGCCATCTCTGCAACTAGTCCAGTAGGTCAAGAAACAGCAGCTGTCAGACGAAACAAGGCAACAGTTAAGAGAGACTATCCCACCACTTGCTTGCACCAAACTGCTTGCAATACCTCTCCATTGCTCTGCAAAACTGTGCTCAGATACAGTGGGTCAAGGTTTCAAGTTTCAGTAGTAGACCACACATTTTATAGTGAGTTTGGATAATAAAGGACTGTATACTGATAGGTAGATAAGATATAGAATCTGACAAAGATCTTCCCACAAGGTCCATCTAGCCGTTGTTTTGGAGCTTACAGTCAAATCACACAATCTTCCTCAGTGGATGGTGGCTGCTCATTTTCCGTAGCCATTTTTCTGATCACGTTAACAACACCTAAAACCTGCAGTCAGCTGTGAATGTTGACAAACCATCAGATAAATTGAATTTTTTTGCAAACTGCTGCCTGTTAAACATTCAGCAGTTACGGACCAACATTATCTTTCACCTGTCTTTGTGTCTTTGGCCACTTGATGACTGTAAGTCTAATCTTTATGCTCTTTACGCTCTTTTTTGTTATTTCTTATTTTTCTGGCCTTGTATGCCTTTATTGGTAGGACAGCTTCAGAGATGATAGGAAATGGGATGAGAGAGAGGGGGGGGTGACACACAGCAAAGGGCCCCAGGCCGGGACTCGAACAGGGACCGGGGACACTGCAGTGAGGACAAAGCCTCTGTACGTGACGCCGCTCTACCAACTGAGCTAATTGACTCCCTAATCTTCATGCTCTTTCAGCTGTTTTTTTTTGTCTCCACCACCTCCTGAGGGAGATATCTGACTCTATAACTACTAAATGTTTGTCTTTGTTCACCAGCTAGTCTCTTACAGAGTTGGTCTTATGTTTGCTGCAGCACATTGGGTTTTTTAGAGCCTTTTTTTTCTGAAAACAACTGCCTGCTGTGGCTTAAAATGATGCCAGGAGAGCGGTGGTCAAAACAGCAAAGTTGTTGGCTGGATGGCTGAACACGGAGCTGGAACTTGAAATGACACTCCATAAAGGCGTGCAGATTCAAGTGGCTATTCCCTGTTCATCACTATGAGTGATCCCTTTCCCATTGTTTTTTTACACGTTGTTGATAGAAAAAATATTGATTACTCATCCATGTTGGATTATCTCGACTCTCCAGTCTTGAAGTGCAGGAAAATGGAAATGTGAACATCAGCAACTGACGACTGGGCAAACTCCTGCTGAGGAAGGTCAAAGATGAACTTACCATTACAGTGTACAGAAAATGTTGCGTAAAGGTATTCAGATTTCACTGAGATTTCTTTAAAAAACATTGCGTGAGCTGACAGTTTGAACAGCACTCCTTATGAGCATTGAAGCGCCTTTTTCTGATGATTAAAACCACACCAGCGGCGATATCAGTCCTCTTTTCTATGGACAGGTGATACATCTGTGATGAACGGGAATCATTTCCTACCAGATATGTTTGTTTGGATCCACTCGGCAACAACATTCACATGAACGAGACTTGCTTAGCGTGCGGCATGTTAAGTGGCTGAACTCTTACCTGCAAAACAGCAGCGGGTTCAAAGTAAAGCGAGCAGCGAGAGAGATGAGGAGCAGAAGAGGGTCTGGCATGTGGACGGACTTCAAAACATCTCTGCATTCAGCCGTTTGACCCTGATGTGCTCAGGAGGAATTCAAGGTCTGAAAGGAGAAGCAGGATTTGAAACGTTTCCCGAAGCAGGTGGCCGGATTGTAGAAAGAAACGATCACAGCTTGTTGGCTCAGGGGTTCAACCTTTTGATAACATTTCCCCTGCAGCTGCACCATCTGGGCTTTGATTTTTTTCTTGTCATTACAGCAGTGCCACAAATGCCCTTGAGCCAAAAAAAAAAACCCCACTACTCAACCATATTTCACTCTACCGAGACAAAGCGAGTGCCTGGGATGTCATGAGTGGAGTTTTGTATATCAGGACTGAAGTCACTGATTTAGCATGACAATACGTAGCATAAAATCGATGCAGCACAACCAGAGATCTTCATTTTTATACAGCTCATACGTCTTCCTTTTCAAACCTACCCCTACCCACAATGCAACTTGACTACTGGCAGTTGAGTCTGGCGTGTGGATGTGTATTGCTACTGGCAGCTAATGTACACTATTGCCTCAAGCATTAATGAGGAGCAGGCTAATTCAAGTGTGAAATCACTTCTTCACACCCCCAGACTACACTTATTGAAGGTCACAATTGTGTTGTCTTCTTCTGAACTTGAAAAACAACGACCACTCCAGTGACGATATGTGTGGCTCTGCAGAGGAGCAGCAGCTCTACGTCATGAATGCTAGAACAACGCAGTTCGTCTTCTTCTTTGTGTTGATTGGCAGCTGGCAAACCAAATGCAAAGGTGCATGTCGCCACACACTGTGTGTAAATGCTGCACATGTTAAGTCAACTAAAACAATCAGCTATGATTGCATTATCTGCTGATAACGATAATGGAAATCTGTTATCGTTTACAGTAATATTTTGCATATTGTGCATCCCTCGTTAATTGTAATGGACAGGAGTAGAAAGGATCCATTCACAAGAAAAGAACTTGGGAGGTATAAGCAATCAGAGTATTGGCACAACAGACAAAGTGAAGCAGTAATTTGTCCTTTTGTGAGATGTACTGCTCTGTGATAAGCTTCTTTAGGCTTCAAAGCAAAATGCGTTGCTGTGCAAGGGGTCAGAAAATGAGTTTCGAGAAACACATTCCTTCAGAAGTAATCGCTTAAATGATTTAACAAACAGACAATTTCCTCCTGATGAATGGTGGGTGACATAACCCTCTGATGTCCCTCCATTTATAATGTTAATATAACTGGTTGTAAGGGGAACAATGATGCTGTATTTGCCTCTTTTTCGAGCTATAAAAATGGAAATTTAAAACAGCTTCATGGTCGCAGTGACATTTCCAACACAAAGAAGTCGACAGTTTGTCGACAGTGAAGCTGCTCGGTGATAAATGGTCTGTATTAGCATCACACTGGGCTGCCAGGAGCCTGTTTTAGCCTTTAGAATCAAAGACGTACAGGAGGTCAGAATTGTCTCACTGGTTGCATTGAATTTAAGAAGAAGAACTTTTTAAGGTCAGAAGTTTACTGACAGGGTTACAGGAAGGTGGGAGAAAATGAATTGAATATGAATGCGTATAGGACTGTGGCGTTAATGAACTGGCTTATAAAGTCCTTTAAACTTCCTTCGAGTATGTTTGGCAGACAGTGAATTAAATGAATCTTAACGTCTCAGTAAGGACACTCCCACACAGAGTTTAAAAGCCAGCCAACTCCCCTCCAGTTAGTTAGAACTGAAGAAGCCTCTGGGATGAGAGGTGAAACGTCTTCAACAAATTGAAACAAGTCCAGTTGCCTACGATACAGCACCTATATTTGCTATGTCCTTAATGACTGAGAACCTTCATCAACCTGTCTTTAATTCATCTCGCAAGTTTTGTGACTCACATATTTTAGACAAGCCTCCCTGCAAGGCCAGGGCCTGCAGCTTTAATGTTCACAGTGACAGTGTTGTCCTTTATCCTTTTTTTTCGAACAAGAAAACCCAGTCTGGAACAATGCTGACAAAAAAATATTTTATATTTTAAAAACACATTATTATAAAACACACTAGCCGTTTTTAGACAGAGCACCAAGCCGCCAATGTGCCCGTCCTTTTAACGCCTCGGTCCGCGGTTTTAGACAGAGGGTGGCAAATTGGGGGTCTGTTTTGGTCCGCCGTTTTTCCGCCTCGTGGGTACACTTTTTTCCGCCTCGACTGCTATCTAAAACCGAGGCAGAAATGTGCCGGCCCGTGGGTGAGATGGACGGAGGTGTCAATGACCACTGTTGTGCGACCCACAGCCGGGGAGTTTTAAAACCAGAAAACAGCTGATCACAGCAGTCAGTCCATCGCCTTATCCGCGGACATTAAGATGAGCAACTGGACAGCCGGTGATATCCAGGAGATGCTAGCGTCTCCTTGGTCTCTGTAGCTGTTTGGTTGTGTTAGCTTGTTGTTGTGTCGGCAAGCAAGAGCGGTCGCTACTTTCAAATTAAAAGCCCCCCGCTAAGAACCCAGTTCTAAACTCCAATGGGGTGCAATGTAAAGCTCTTATTTTGAAGACACATTCTATGTCACTGTTCGCAGCCAAACTTCAAGCTACACTTCACGTAACATGTTTACGCCTACCTCAGAGGCGGCTTTTGGAAAAGGAGGAATATTATGCCTCGGTTTTAGAAAGACAGGCCGGCACATTGCCGCCCTTACCTTGGAGCAACTGTGCCGCCTTTTCTATCTAAAAAGGGCTACTGACACATGCCTATTTTTTAAGATTATCAATGGCAAGGCTCCCCCACCACTCTGCACTTTTATACAGCAGAAAAAATGCAACAGCAGAACCACAAGGTCTGCCTTAAGAGGGGACTGTGTAGTCCCTCTTAGGTCCAGCTACTTCGGTCAATTAAGTTTCTCTGTAAGAACATCTAAATTATGGAACCAATTGCCAGTGGGCATTAGAAATTGCACCTCCCACCATACATTCACCCACCATCTTAAAGACTGCTTTAAGCAATCAAAAATCTGAACATCTTTGATAGTATTTAATCTGAATGCATGTTTATTGTAGCTGTCCTGTAACCCATGGTGGTTTGTATGAATCGTTATATGTTTTAATGTTTTAATGGAGCCAGTCTTTTGGCATCATGTTATACTGTTATTATCTGTTGCTGTGTGCATTCTTTAATATGTTTTTATTTTTTAGCCACCCTGTGCCAAGCTTAACATCTTGCCACAGGACGACAGTTAAAAAATTAGCATCAATTATGAAAAGGGAGAAAGGCAGCATTACATGTGCAATTCTATAATGACACAGAAAGTAAAAAAGAAAAATATGGCGCTGCCACACAGTGAAGTTTTTGTTACAGTTTGTAAAATATTTCTTCAATAATATTTATCCAAGATCACTATAGTTAACTGATTTTGTAACCTGTAACTGGCTTTGAGTTGTTGCTAAATTAAATGAAGTAGAGCCTATAACTGAGAGGGAAGGAGGGATGAAGGAGGAATAATCAGAAGGCATTAAATGAGGAATACATGCGGTAAAGAAAGAATAGACAGATACAGAGGATGGCTACATGAAAAGGAAACTTAATATTGTTTTATTAATTTGCACTCAGTAACTTTCCAGCTCCTCAGACTTCTTGACATTATACATGCTGAAATACCACCACAATGTTTAAACATATCACCATCCTGAGGCTGACGTAAAGCATCGTGCTCCCACTGAATCATCTCATTAGTGTATTTTAAGAATCAGTCAGTGGGCACATTCAGGCTGTTGAAGTTTCTCAGGAGTTTGAAGAGGCAGCTCCAGAATTATATCAACAAGTGTCTGCAGTTAAAGTTTGTTCTTACTACAAGAGTGAAGCAGCTTGCAGTGTTTTCCACCAGACTAACCCCCTGCAATCATTACACTTTACACAAAGCCTGCCATGCGTATGTCTTTTAGGCCATGTCAGTCAGCTATACTGAAAGTGTGGAAAATGTTCAGACTGCCGTAGTCAACCTGCTTTGATCAATTTCTTAATCTTTTCTCAAAAAGGGATGAGTCGCAATTTTGTGCTCAATAACTGAGGCTGAATGAGAGCCGTCGTGAAGAGTCCCAAAAACCAGACGGTGAGTGCAGACTGAACAAGGCAACAATATTATGTGCAGGCAGGGACAAGGTCTGTGCCATGGTCATGATAAAACAGGTATTTCTGAGTTACTCGCTATGGGCAGAAGAACACGGAGTGTGTCATGCCAGTGACTCATCGCTGAACTTCAAACGACAAGTACACACACTTTCATACATCACCCCAAATTAAAGTTCTCTTAAAGAGACACTTTTTTTTTTATCACATTGCAACAGGGAGAGCATTTTGAAAAATAAGGGTAATCAGAGAAGCTGTTTAATAGACCTGACTGTGACTGCAGATGAACTGCCTCTGGACAGGAGACAGAAGTTAATTTTGCAGCCTGCCCACACATCCCCTCCTGACCAAATATTCAGCAGGCATGTAGGGAAACCATCTATCTGCATTCCTGCAATCCTCTGGGGTCTGCAGAAAGGCGAGCTTCATGAGATCACATGAGGACTGTGAAAGAAGACTTTCTGAGAGCAAATGCTGCTCTGCAAGACGAAAAAAAAAGAAAAAAAAGAACAAAAATCAACAGCAAATCACCATCAAAAAGGTTTATTTTGAAAGACTATAGGCTATAAGGCTATAGATAAATACATTAGTTCAATGTCCAAAATGCTCAGCCTGCAGCTGTGAATTACAGTTTCTGAAGGGAAATTGTAGTGATTTTAACAGAGGGCTCAACTAGAGGATGACAGCCAGGCTTGTGGATGTGCAGGGTAAATTCAGAGCCCTGCGCAAAGTAGCTTTCCAGTGTCTTTCACAGTACATGTCACTCAGTTGTTTCACTCTCAGCTGTCCAAGACCCAAACCCTTTGTGTCCAGAGGCATTGTGTCATTTCAAAGCACGCCAGGGAAACACCAGCAGAAAGCAATTCCTCAACAGCACAGTTATATGCCTTATTACTGATATTCAGCTTTGCTTGAGGTTGGTGTATGTCAGGCTTATTCCTCAGAGAGAGAGAGAAACAAAGAAACACACTCTACATCTGTACATTCAAATCTTTGTCCAGCTGAAGTCCGAGAGCAAGTGTACTCTCACTGTCATGTCACTGTTACCACAGTGCTTGCTTCTATTTTAGGACTGATCTAATATTGAGTTGTTCAGATAATATTCTTTTATTTTGTGGCCGCTTGCGGTAAGCTGATGTCTGGTGTGGTTTTTTGTTAGTGTACTGATTCTGTTGAGGCTGCATGAGAAAGACCAAACATGCATTCTGACTTCTGTGTTACTCAGCTGTGGTTTACTGGTGCTGCGCGAGGAACCAGTTTATGATGACAGCTCTCTCATAATGGTGCAGTTACATAATGTCAATGGAATGGTAAATGGAATTGCAGTCATGTAATTCTTTCCCTACCTATGACCACTCGGAGCACTTTACAGCACTTATCACAGTCACCCATTCAGACGCACATTCATACACTGATGGCAGAGGCTTTGAAGCAGGTGCCGACCTGCTACTCAGAAGCCCGTATCTAACCAACACGCCGTGTGATATTTCTATGCTTAGCCATTCACACACATTTTCACACACAGTTAGAAACAATTTGTGATTCGGTGTCTTGATTAATGGACAACCCAATCTAGCTCTTGAGAAACAGCAGTGCCTCTGTAATTTCATTTTTTTCAATCAACCCAAGGCACAGCACTGCTTTGAGCCAAATGTTTACATCAGGATGGTAAAATGCTCCTAGTGATGATGCCTTCCGTCACGGTTCTGTCATTCCTGTCTCCTTTTTTCTTGTTTTCTTCCTTTCATTACCCATACCTGTGCTTCACTGCCTATCTCTCATCGCCTCATAGGTTTTGTTTGTATTTGAGACCAACTGTCGGATCAGCCTTTGTAGAGTCATCTCTGCTGCCAGTTTTGAATAAAAGTCCTGCCATTGATCCGCCTGGCTGCTGTCTCCCACATATTGATCCCCCTTCCTTGCTCTCAGTGTTTAATGCATTAGCGTAGAATGGTCTGCCAACTAGACTGTTAAACTGAAAGCACTGCTTAGGCTGATGGGGAATGTCATTCATTTTGACCTCAGTTTATCCCGACTGGGCCACAGATGGGTGAAGCAAATTCCATGGCAATCCAATGTAAACCTCATGGTGGCAACAGAGGAAGTGTCAGGGCATCACCAAACTAAGCAGAATTGATTGTGTGGAAACCACCAATGTCTGTGCCAATTCAACCGTCACTTTGACAAAAGACAATAATATTTGCCAGCTTCGTGAAATAAAAGCAACGTTTTGTCAGTGTCATGTCATTCCTTGACCTTTTGACCAAATGATGGCAAATCATGTTTTATACAGTGTTATCATGCCACCAAGCTCTCCACATGTGGAAATTTCTTTTATATATCAAGTTGAAAGTGACAGCCCTTTCCCCAACTGAATCTTTAACCTGGATTTTTTCTTACTATTAATGAAAGAACTCAACCCTACACATTTTGAGTTCGCCATTTACACATTAATTCACATTCTAATCGAGAAATATGATGTGCAAAGAGCCGCAGCTTTAAAAGACAGTGGGGAAAAAAGGCCAGAGGAGTTCTCACTTTCAGATTTTCAAGAAGCGTTATCAACCACACAGCGGAATTATTATATATCTGCTCTCTGCTACTCTCAGAAATCCCTTTTATCTCTGTCTTTAGATCAGCTCATATTCTGTTACCTCGCAGCTTTCATAACAAGCATTTGATGGATAACTATGTGTGGGAGGAGGCAAAGTTCAACGTCAATCTTAACAAGCAGGTACTCTCCTCAAGAGCAGGGAATACGAATAAAAATATAAAAATGCAGGTAGCAGCTGCTGTAAAGAACACATACACTGCATGGATATTTATAAAAAAATGACTTTGAGAGGAACTTGTTCCATTATGAGATTAATGCCTCTTAAAGCAACATTATGTATCTTTTTTTAGCTTAAAATAACAGCTTCAAAACCATATTGATGGCACAGTGTCTTGTAATAGGGCGAGTGATGTCCCTTGTTCCTGCACTATGTAACTTCAGTTAGAGGGTAGGATCACAGTGTTTCATACATGTTTACATCAATTTACAAGTTTCAAATACACTACAGTGTTATGATGTAATGAGGTTTTTTTTGTAGTTAGCACCTACATGACGCCTGACAAGTTATTACAGACCTGGGATTTGTGTTTACGACTGTTGCATTAAAAAACTGTAGGGGGGCGCCCACAAAATGCCAATTTCAACATAATGTTGCTTCAAATGTTACTTTTCATTACAAAAAATTGAAATGCCTCTGTGATTCCCAGCACGTTCCTGTTTAGATTGTAAAGGTATTTTCTGCTGAAAATTGTATAGCACGTTCTATGACCAGTCATCTGTTACTCTGCTGGTCCATAATAAGAATAATGGCCAATGCATTGTCTCCATAACAGCTCTTTATAAATCTGATATGTTTGATTACAAAACGTAAATTGGAGACTGGGTCATATTTGCACAGATGGCAGCTGAGCCGACTGTTGGCTTCAAGAACTTAGCCTAGACATACAATTTTAGCAGCTGCCTAAACAAAAACAAGAAAACATGGGTCTTACCCACTGTGCAAAGACACGCTGAAACGACGTATTTTTAGGGTCATTTTTGCACGTCCAATCTCCCAGGACCTCCGGATTAGGGCTAATTCTAGTGCTAATGAGGTCGTCATCGACGTCTTTTCCACGTTAAATTTAAACTCATTTTAGACAGTTCTTGTCGGACTGTTTCTAGGCTGCGATGTCATATCAGAAGGTGGCGTGTGTGTGTGTGTGTGTCGCACACTTTTAAAAAATGGTGCACACCCACACACACACACACACACACACACACAGTGTTCAAAATTGAAAGCACCTCCTCTTTCAACGTCGGAGTTGAGCCGAAGATGGTTTGAATGTCGCTCGACTGCGAGACAGCAGAGGTTGCGCAGAATTCGGGTCGAGCAGAACTGGACAACTTGGACCGGGAACTAGTGACAAAGGCGTTCAGGAGTGTGTGATGGCGTGACTTCGCTGGAGACTTTTAGAAGCCAACTGGTGTTTCTCCAATTTTGTGTGTGACACCAGCGCTTTCACACCTAGTGTGCCCAAGTTGAGGGTCCTCTGGCAGGGTGCACACTGCGCCTCAAATTCATTATTTTACGGCTTTTAACCAACTGAATTCTGGATGTTCAAGCCAACACTTGTTAAATTTAAACTTTCCCATAGTTGTAGCAGATTCCGCTGTTGAAGTCTTTCCGGAACTGAAGTGAAGTGTGTGGCGATAAATTCCGACCGGGCTGATGGCAAAATGCCACTTACGTTCCAGGATACTTCAGACAAGTACAACACACGGAGCTGACTGTGAATCTCACCAACACATTTCCCCGAAACAAAAACAAAGAAGGCGACGACGGAAGCGGTAAATGAACGTACATATTTAAGACCTAACTAAATGTAATTTAAGACCTAAAAAGGCCAAATAAGTCACCCAGTCCAAGGTTCAAATGTTTAATTGCATATTGACGTACAAGTGGGGTCACAGTTAGACGTCTACATAGTGGACCTAGTTTGCACGTCATTTAGAAGTCCAGAATTGGTCTTTGACCGACGGACGCAATATAGACATGATCTGCACGTCCATAAGACGTCTAATGTTTAGTGGTTACAGTCAACTGTACATCGTGTTTCACCATGCAACTAATTAATCACTTGATTAGTTAAACGCTCATGGAACATAAGCGTGCATGACTTGAAGGGTGCGTCCTACCCTCTCTGCTCCAGCCATCTCGCCAGCTGAGTTACGCCTGCACACTGACACAACACAAGCAAACATCCACATCCAGAGGAGGCTGAGTGCTGCCAGCCTATACGTAGGAGAAAAACAGAAAGGGCGAGAATGCATTGGGGATTTTCTTTTCTTGTTTTTTGTTGCAGCAAAAGGAACGGGGATGTAATGTGAATTTCTTACAGTAATTGATTTCTTATTTTAAAATTTATATGAATAATGGAACGGAAACATGGAACACATGCATGCATCGCAAAACCCCAGTGAACCTCTTTCTTTGGTATACAGTGTGTACTTTATCCCTTTACTTTAATTTTTCCCCAGTGGTACTGAAACTTTTTTTCTGTTGGGGCTCTCCTTTTGTAAAGAACAATATTTTCAAGCCCCAGGCGAGATATGCTTTGTCATATTTTCTTGTCTTTGTTAAGTCACCTTGCCATGCCCCCTCCATTATTACAACTTTGGGAACCACTGTTCTTCTTTATTTATGGCTTTGTCTCTTTTTCTCATCTTACATTCGTGTGGTTTTCTTTTGGACATTTTGTATGAGCGTCGCTGGAGGAAGCCTGAGAATTTAAAGTACTTGTGAAGGGGTGTATCTACATAAACATGATCACGTCATACAAAGTGATTGTTCAAACCTGAGCTTTGTTCAGGCAATATCAGGTACTCTGGAGACAGAGAGACTCCCACAATTAAATATATTCATGAAATTCTATTCCCTTTAGGTGCAAGAACTGTATTTATTAAAAATTCAGCTCTCTCAGAATTAGAGTCAGTTTCATTCATGCTATGTGGTTTATTGAAATAACAGGATGGAAAGCATCCCCATAAATAGAGTTTCATTTCACATTCACATCCAGTCTTCTAGGAAAATGGGATCCAGACAAATCACTACGAGGTCACCATGATGACAAAGCTGCTACCACTGTTTCACTTTAGTGCCTTGTTCTGACGAGACAAAATGAGCTGAAGAATGACATCTCCTCAGCATCTGCAGCGCCAGCCAGCAGAAAACAGAGAGATTTCACGTGACGCATTATTCATTCATCAAAGGTAGGAGCTGAAAGGCTTGTGCATGGGAGAACACACTGTTCTATTTAGCCATATGAAACAAAAGCATGGTTGGTGAACATGTACATTCTAATGCAACGCAGGTAAAGCATTTGAAATGATAAGTAATTGTGTTATAGCTTCAGAGCTGTAATGGTGACTATAGGGACAGTAACACTGCAAGAATGTAGGAAAGAGTTGAGAGTGATTTGGCAAACAGACGCAGGTATTAGCATGTGTCAGCATGTGTCAGCATGTGTTGTTTTTCATTAGAAGGTGGTATTTTATTATAACAATACTATTAATTGTGGTGTTATAGTGGAAGAAACAAGTCCTTTTGAGATGTAAAATGGGGTTTTTTCCCCAAATTTCTCATGGCCCAGATAACCAGGTTGTGACATACTGAACTGAATGGATTCATTTGTGGTGAAACAGTGGACTGAACACATTTCTACAAAAAAAAAAAATTAAACATCCCTATTTCAATTGCCCAGGTCTTTGGCACACAGATTGAGTGTGGGTGTCTCCCAGCCTAGCTGCCACATCACTAGTTGTGATCGCTTTGAAATAGCTCAGCTAATCGTGGTGAAGCATGAAGACAGAAGCTCAACAAACACTGAACTGGCTTCCCTGGTGAATCATATTGTTGTCTGGATGGTGCAGAGCAGCATGACGTGAACACACATAGCCACAAACCTGCAGCCAGACGCAGGTGTGGGGTTTGTAAGGCTAATCAGTGCAATGATGATAGAAGCAAACAATAAAGAATAGATTGATGAAGAAGCACTTTGGCCATTCAGTCATACTTTTACTGTAATTCACATTGCAAATGGTTAAATTATATCTTAAAATGTGACACGGCAGTGTTGGAAAGGGAGATGACGTGCAGGATCAATGAGCTTCTCTCACAAACCAGAGCTCTGAGTTGGCAAAGACCAGTCTGAAGACGGTGCTTGTTTTATTGCAGTGGGTAGTCGTTTGCACATGATTTAATGATGGTAAACACTGTTAGACAGCTGTGTGTAATGGCACTGTGCACTGGCATGGCACTGGCAGGTCCATCAGTTTATCTGTGCTGCTATGCCCAGATGTCTTCGGTGATTTAATGAACCGAAGAAGAAACTGTGGACAACAGATTCTGAATGAATCACTATCTTAAAACATCACACAGCTGGGGAAAGCAAATTTCGATGTCAGGAATATACCAAATTGTTGAAACGCTGTTAGCATTGCTCTGCCGCAATAAATAGGGCGAGAAAACTTCATTCTAGAATTATTATTGCCATCTGTATTCTACAAACATTTGACTTTTGGTTTGAAATATCATGTCTATTTTACTCAAATATCTTTTAATCTATGCCAAAGCGGCTGTTTTTGTCGATGTGTTGATTTGTTGGTTGGTTTGTCAGAAGGATGACACAAAAACGACTGAACGTAATTCCATGAAAATTGAATTGAGGATGGGTCTCAACCAGGAATAGACCCCTTTAACTTTTGGTGCGGAAACAGATAAGAGGACAGATCCACGAAATGTATTTAAATATTGTGACATAGGGTGTTTTTCTCTACATTGTCATTAATTTCTTAGGGAATAATACATGGATGCAAAACACTAGGTATGGTGACTGGTATCTTCTCGTGAGTACAATTTCATGCAGATCCAAACAAAAATCTCGAAAGAGGACTGTTGGGCCTTGGTGGTGGAAGGCAATCAACTGAGGACCATTCTAGTGTCTTTTCAAATTATTTAAATGGTTTTACTCATCACATTCAGTTTTCTTCGATCTAGTTGTGTCAACATTTTAATACACTTACTGTCATATAATTTTCACTATCCTTTTAGTCAGGTCAAGACCTTTTACGGTACGCTAACCCAGTTCGCAAAATGTTGCAGAGTAGTAAATCTAGTAGAAGGAAAAATGTGTGCCTTTTTATGTATCTATTTATTTATCTATTTATTGACTACAAAACTGGTTTGAGCTCATTTTAAACTCACGTTCCCCAGAGCGGTGCAGACAGAGTAAGTGTAACACTGGTACTCTAGTATGTTTTTTCTTCTGTCTGATAGTCAGACCCGCTCTTTGCCAATCCACACTACTGTGGAGAAACTGAAAAGTTCAAATATTGGATTTTCTTGTGAAGCCAGTTTGGCGACGACTGCTCTGTGTCAACATCAGCACAAAGAGACGAGGGCAGCGAGAGGCTCTGCCCGGTCTGTGGATGTAGGAGAGACATCAGTGTGAAGCTGTGATCCTCTGTTGGCCTCACACGTGAAAATTCATAATTCCCTGTCAGGGTTATTGTTATCATTTTTGGTGACAGGATGTTTTTTGGGACCATGTGTGCGATTCTGGCTACTCATGAGATTTGTTTCCTCATCCTCTTCTTCAAAGAGACACACACACTTACACACATACATTTACCCCCTTGCCAATACAAACCCTGAACAGCTTGAGAAATGAGAGAAAATGTGAGAATGTAACCCTACAGACATGCTGATGCTGTTGCCACTAATGATTTATTTTTACACATTTACACAAAGTTCTTGTGACCAATTAACAACTTATTCACTGATGGTGTAGCTGTTCGTCACAGCTAATTAATTTCAAATCACATATGGTCTTCAAACCTCCTGCACACCAAATGGAGTGTTGTGTTTATTGCAGGGCAAATTCACAAAAAAATAGTAAGCTCATCCATGACAATACTTGACTTGCTTCATTTGTCTTGGAGTTTTAAGCCCCTGGATATCATGAACTGTTCTCTGCTTTTCTCTGCTGCTGCATAGGGATTTTAGCAAGGAGCTGCCTTGGGGCACACACAAGCTTCCCTAAGGCATCCATCACCTGTCAGGTCCAAACTGGGAGTCAAGGAAGGTTCTCTTGTGAACGAGAGTTGAATTACTCCATTGGTTAGTCCTCATCCCAAAAGCCCTCTCTGTAGTAACAGTAAAAGTCAAACTTACTATCTGAAAAAAAAAAAAAAAAAAATATTAAGAAGGATCTAACCTTTGTTACCTGTTTAAGTATGTAAGCTAAGCAGCATGGTTCTTATTCTAAGTGTCTGAAAACATTACGGAAATGATTCCTATGGAGATCGACAGTTTTCTTTACATAAGATTATCCTTTTTGTAACCAGAAACACAGGTCTCATTCAAGAAGTCTCACTTTACAATCTTACATGATGAGTTGTCATCATTGTTGCCACATCTAGATTGTCAAAATTAGATATTCAGCCATGACTTTGGAAATAAATTCTCGCTGGTAAAACTGCAAACTCTTATCTCCAACTCTTTCCATCGCCCTCTTCCAACAATAAATCACCTCTCACGAGATTGATTCTTGAATGAGACTTGTGTTTCTGGTTCTGTGTTTCTCTGTGTGTAGGAATTGTTTTGTAATGTTGTCAGACACTTACTTCCTTACTTACTTTGCGTTCAGACCAAAGGCGCATAAAGAGGAAAATGATCCCGGAAGTCACTCACTTTCCATTGGGAGCCAGACGGAGAGGGAGGGAAAAGTGGAAAAGGTGGAGGCGGGTGGAATAGGCGGATTAGGAGGGAAAAAAGTTAAAAATCCTCCAACTTTATGTAATGAGCTATGACGCATCTAGGTGGAAAAGGTGGAAAAGCCATGCGATAACCAATGGGGATGTCTCATTCTGCTGTCGTCCCTCGGTCAGGTCGGTCCCAGAGAACAACCCGCGTAATTTTGGTTCCTACCAAACATTCATTCCGAGATGGTGCCGGAAACGTTGATTGCTGCCATAGCAGAACACCGGGTCCTCTACAATTTGACCCTGTTCGCGTATAGGGATCAATTAAAGACGGCCAATGCGTGGAATCGTTAGCCATCCAGCCCCAAACTTAACTATTACAACTACTTACCAAAACCCTACCTTAAACGTCACTCTAAAACTTAGTTATGATATGGGGACATGCGCTTTGTCCCCATAAGTAAAGTGGGTCCCCACATTGTCACTGTCCTGACATATATATGAACATATGAATATTAGACGTTTTTTCTTCATTCATCAGTAATCAAAATTGTTGTCAATTAATTTTCAGTCAGCTGGGGGTCCTGCTATGAAGAAGGCTGCCTACCACTTCTTCCATTTGTCCTCTGCAGTAAAATCAGGGGAGGAACCATGACTCAGCCTCTCCAGTCTCCAGCCTTTTCACCCGTCTGTTTGTCTTTAATTCTCAATTAATCCAATTACTCATGTCCAAGCTTTTAAACAGCAGTAACTGGATTTAATGAGACTTAATGAGACTTAATGGATTGATGCATTTCTTTGCTCATTTGAAGCTTTTTCAAAAAAGGACACCAGGGGGGACATGCTTTATATTTTTTTGTTTTACTTGTCCATGACTGTGTTTCATAAATGAAGATTTGACGTGTGCATTTCCCTGGAAGATTCCACCAGGGACTCAGAGTCAGCGGTGTGTTGAGTTGTGCACATTATTATTGGCACATTATAATGCACACAAATTACTCATTTAGAGGGAATATTCAGAAAAAATTAACACGCACTGTTCACAGAAGCATGACTTATCAATAACCTAAGTTTTCAGGAGTGATTTAATAATGTCTGGAAGGATGTGTGCTGGCCTAAAGGCCAACAGGAAATTAACTATAATAGGAAAATGGACAAACTGTGTGTGTGTGTTTTCTCCCTCATTCAAACCCACACATGAGTTTTACTTTTCCACGTACACTGATCATGCTGTCTCTCTTCTGAATATGAACAGGCATACAAATACTGTTTTGTTTCTATTACCACTATGGGGCTGTGAGGTAAACACAACATTAACATATATTACATCCATATGCTTGAATAGGGTGAGGTGAAGAATTATGATTCTTTCACATAACCACACTAAGATATTACCAGATTTTGACAGAAAACAAAATCCTGTCCGATCCTTACAGGGGCTGTTGACTCATGTGAGTATTATTATATGATTATCATTATATTATATATTATAATATATGTGCAGACGACCACCTTTGCAAGTAGCCATGTTGTTAAAGGTGCAATATGTAAGTGTATGTATGTATAGTAGTTTAAAACGTAAAAAAAAACAAAAAAAACCCCAAAACTTAAATTATCAACAGAATCTTAAGACATAACAGTTTTGAGATTAGAAGGTCTATGTATTGTGTTGCAGAAACATCGACTGTAATCAGCATACTATACAGTTAGCCCCATCCAGTCCTGGTCCAAAGCTCCAATTCTTACTGCTATAGCTGCTTTAATATTAGTTGGTATGAGCATCATTACGTGACTCTTGTCAGTTTTACTTGTACAGCCCCAAATCCTAATTTTGAACCTTTTCACATAATTCAAAATCTTGCACAGATTGATCTGGACTCCTGTTGAGAACTGGTGAGTTCCATCCCCAGCGAGAATATTAACATCTCACCTGAGTCTGACAGGGAGCCTCATGTTCTGTCTACTAAAAATGTCATGTTCAAACAGTTCATGTAATTTTTTCAAACAGGGTGTGAAGCGGGGAAGTTCTCTTTCAGGAACTAGAGTCACAGAGGAGTCTGTGGTAAACCTGAGTTGCACACGTCAGCTCTGAGCACCGTCCAGACAGCATAATTGATCCAGTGGGAGGCGGGCAATAGAATATTTTCCTTTCTAACTCACTAAATTCAAGCACAATTAACTATAAGTGACTCATAGTGGACAAGGATCTTCCAAAGGAAAGTCATTTTAAATTAGTCTGTAGCAGACTTATGCAATCATGTGTATTCAGAGGTGGGAAATAACAAAGTACAAATACTTTTTAAATGTACTTAGGTATTTAGTTTTTGACAACTTTTTACTTTTACTCCTTACCTTATAACACAAATATCAATGTGTTTTCTGCTCCTTACATTTTCATTTTACATCATTGTACATCACCTTCCCATCATCACAAGATGAATTTATCAGTGCATTTCAAGCATGGCAGATGTAGCAAGATGCAACTGCGTGAAATACTCAGCAAGATGGAAACAGACAGAGGGAGACTCGAATGTGTCTCTTACCTGTATTGTATTATTTAACCCCTTAACATGTAGTTTTGTCAATTTTGCCCATTATATAGCTTTGAAGTTGTCAAAATCATGTCCACCCTTTCTATTATCATATTATGTATCATGTTCTTTTTTATTAAGTAATAATTACACAGAAATTATTTAAACCAAAGACTTCAGTTGAATCAACACGTCCTGACTCAGTTGGAACAGAAACCTATGATGAAAAGATGATTTTTTGCATTAGATTATAAAGGTGTTTTTTTTATTAGTGAACTACCTTTACAGATAAACCTTACCAGGCACTTTAAAGCCTAAAAATAATATCAAACCAGCCCATTGAACTCACATTGACACTGAACTGAAACTAAAATAACAACTTAAAACTCTGCATGGGAACAACACATTATTCAAAACTTAAATTCAAACTATAATAACCCAGGTCGCTGGCAATCAGTCCTGCCCTTTTCCTCTCTCCGGCTGACTGCATTTCCTGCCGTGTGTGTGATTACGTGGTATGTTTATTTATTAAAGCTGTGGCCTTTACTCATTTTAGCCTTTCATGACAGGAGCCTAGTTTTGCATTTGCACTGTCTTCCAGTCAAAGAATGAATAATGTCCTTCTTTCTTGGACATCATTAATGTATGCATAAACATCAGCCTGAATACATGGCCCTAGGCTGGTTATATGGAAAAATGTTCCTTGCTTTTGGTAAATATTCCATTGGGGTGGAAGGTGGGCAGGCCTGCTTGAGATAGTTGTTTCTCAAAGGTTAGCTGTGTGGGAAGTCTTCCGGACCAGGGATAAACAAGAATGTCCACACAACACAACAGACAGTATAAGAGAGACCCTTATACAATATGTAAGATATATAGAGATGAACAAAGTGGTCAGATACTGAGGGGAAGATGAGTCATGGTGCTGTCAACATCACTGTGACGTCATTAACTTTTGTATTTTTGTAGTTTTAGCAGCTAATATGTCAGCCTATTCTGAAGTCTCCATCCACCTCCAACCCCTGAGTAGTGACCTCTGTACAGGCTCTTGCACAGGTTTTCCTTTCTTTTATTGATTTTAATCTTTGTCAGTCTGCCATTGGCACAAAGGCTAAAAGGATTTTCTTAGATAACAGAATGTAATGATGAGAACATTTCCTGCTATTTGGGCTCACTCTGCATTGAAATACACATAGGAATGCATAATTGGGGAGAAACCAACAACATTATGCATAAAATGTTCGAAGAAACACCCTCTGTTAAAGAAATTATCATACAAATACTCGTATTATTATTTTTAGGGAAATGAATTGCACAAAAGCAAACAACTGGTATTAGTATCACTGAATAATTATTATAGAACAAATGTGTAAAGATAAAAGTGCACCCAGTGCCCACAGTTTCTGAGTGCGACACCACTGTTTTAGATACGAATCCCAGGTCTGTTGTTTGTAAGATGTAATGTAGGTGCTAACTACAAACAAAAGTCATTACATCATGACGATGTGTTGAAAACATACATGTTGTAAACATGTATAGCGCTGTGATCCTCCCCTCTCACTGAAGTTACACAAAGTAGAAACAAGTGATGGTGGGTGTAGTGGCTGAGGTAGAAACACTATTCACCCTATTATGTGATGCTGTACCATTAAAATGATTTTGAAACTGTTATTTTTAGTAAAAGTGACATTCCATGGCTTTCATTTTGTACAAATACACTTCATATGTGATTTGCACCCCTGAGGGCGGCTGTGGCTGCGGAGGTAGAGCTGACAGTCCACCAATCAGATGGTCAGTGTTTCGATCCTCGGCTCTGGCTGCATGTCACAGCGTCCTTGGGTAAAGCAGTGAACCCCAAATTACTCCCAATGGCTGTTCCATCATTATGTGAGTGGTATACCAATGACATATTCTAGGGCGCTTTGATTGGGAAGCACTATATCACCCCTAATGCAGGAGTGTGCCGCCTTTGCTATTGATGTGCAAATGTGTGTGTGAAAGGGTGAATGTGGAAAGTGTTATAAAGCACTGTAAGTGGTTGGTAGACCAGTAGAGTGCTCTATAAATGCAGTATGTTATCAAATACTCCTGTCTGTATTCAGCACAAATACATCGCTATCCAATCAATAGTGCCACATCACTTCAATTGATTGACCCATTCATGAAGCAAAACTAACAAAAAATGAGCAAGTTTCAGTCCTGTTTTGTCAATAAATTAAATACATACACAAAATACGCATTTTGTAATGCACCGAATGTTATAGTCAAAAACCTTTGTTTTGCACTGTGCTCCACCACTTCTTTATTTTTAATCAGCAACACTGACAAATACATATTTCTTTCAAGTGTTCATAAGTCATGATGTGAAAATACTTTTTCACATCATTAAAAAGTATTTTGGGGGAATATGGGTGCACTATGCTGCACAGTCCACGTGTGCAGCAGCAGCAGCAGTTGGAGGAACACTATTACGGTGGTAGGACTTGAAAACACCCTTACTCAGCCCCATCACACACACAGGCTTACAAAGACTTTCTGACACGATAAAACCTGAGTGTAAATGCCTTGTCAACATCAACTGCCGACGTGTTATACAGTAGCAGAGGAAATGCACAAGACAGCAGCTTGAAGAGATGAGTAATGCTTGGGTGGTAGTCTTTTTCATCTGCTGTTTACAAGGTGACGTGTAAAACGATCAGACAGGGCACCATGACCCAGTTCTATCTCCGTATGGGGCCCACTAATTCACCTCCTTCACAGTTTGGGCTCAGTTTATGGCTGTCTCCACTGGGTTTCTCCTGTTGAAGTGAGACCCATGAAAGCAGAGCGAGACAAGGGGTTGCGAGTGCACCGCTCAACTCTCATTATTCACCATTGTCTCAGTGGTTTGTGTGACAGCGCAGAGGAAGTAAGCGATGGCTGTGCTCAGCGAAAAAAAAGAATGAAAAAAAAAAGCCACTGATTGACAGCGAGGGGGATGTCTTTAATGTGTGTAACTAGAATCCAAAAAAACACCAGGAAATGTATTTTGACAAGAGTTTGTGCATTAATGAAACAAAACTCTGAATAATAAGTCAGAAAACTTAAACCTGTATTGTACTGATGAAGTAGACAAAGGTGATATAAACTTTTATTTGACAAAGAAAATATAGTCAATAATTGAGGGCTTTTCCTTTTATACGCTGATTTTTAAGTTCAACAGACATGAGTGAGGTGTTGAGTACTGTTAATTGAAGCAGCTACTGAGTATTATAACACATTTTCCACACTGTTCAATAAGTTACAGTACCTGCTATGTTTCTGCCTGTTTCAACACCATCCTAAATTCCAATATAATTCTGACATTAAAGCTATGTTAATTGAATGTTTGCCACTAGAGGACAGGAAACCTCCACAGCAAGCTGACACACTGCTGTCATGTTGCTTTTAAAAATGTCTCCATGACTAATGTGATAGCAAAAACATACAACATACAACTTGCCCAAATGCTTCTACCACAAGATTTGTGACTAAAACTTGACCGAGAGACAACAGAATAATTTCCTTGAAGCAATAGCAATAGCATCACTGAAGAGCGCCCATAAGCGCAGTTGGTCGATTTAAAAAAACTAACCGCTTTTTAAAATCTTTTATCCCCTCTGCTGTTCGTCTCTTAAATTCTTTATAATGATTTCATCTTATTCCTTTACCATGTACATTGTATAGGTCAACATGTGCAACCTCTATTTATCTACTTATTTATTCACTTATTCAACTATTGATCCTTGATGACACTTGGCATTTTATTTATTTACTCTACGTTATTCCCTATCTATTTATTGTGTGTACTGTGTTGTTGTACTGTGCCAGTATGGAAGCTGCTGAAACCAATTGCCCCTGGTGGGATTAATAAAATTGTCTGAGTCTGAGTATGGTTGTCCCATGTGCAGAGGCCTTGTCCTCACTGCAGCGGCCCTGAGTTCGAGTCCCGGCCCGGGGCTCTTTGCTGTGTTTCATCCCCTAGGTCAGTTTCCTGTCATCTCTGCAGCTGTCCTATCAATAAAGCCATAAAAAGTCCAAAAAATATTTATGATAAAAAAAAAGAAAACATGTGAAGAGTATTTTTGCTTCATTAGTGGGACAAATTAGAGTATGGTGGTAGTTAATGGGAAACACTGCTTCTACACTTCTACCATCGCCATGTTAGTCATGGTAGTCCAAATCAGTATTTGAGAGCTTTGGTGGTTCTTTCTGAAGAGGAAGGAGACGTTGCTTCATCTGTACAGAAAAAGAGACAAAGGACTGATAAAGAACTATAGATCTTTGGATCTTCTTCTCTGGAGATATATTTCTCACTTGTGAGCCACACCTGGAGTCATCCGGCTCAATATTAATATTTGTGATTCACATTCGATCCAGCGACCCATGTATTACAAGAACAGTACTTCAGTACTTCCAGAATTGGGGTAGTTGCTCTAAACAGGTAATTCATCACACAGTACTCATTACCTTTGGAAAGAGTAATGCATTAACTCACAAATTTTCTGCCTATAGGACGTAATTCATTACACTGCTGGTTACATTAACTTTCTGTAGCTCAGCAACATTACCTTGGGTGCACTGTCGTGTAATCACCAGTTAATATAATGTCAAAACCTTACATTTCAGCACAAGTCCCCATCCTAATGAGGACACACACAATATATGGTTAGTCTAACTCAGAGAGGAAAAATGCCCAGAGTCAGCTGATTAAGAAGAAGTGATGAAAGAGAAAGAGGACATTTTCAGGAATGAGCATCAAGACAGCGTTCCTGATTAAACTCACTGGATGCTGAGCCTCATTTCCCTGAAAGCTGTTTTTATTGGATTTTGCAAAAGCATGTGGAGCCTATTGTACAGGTTCTGGGAAGCAGACCTGCAGCTGAATGAAAAAGGCGGTGCTTCTGAGTAACAGAATAATGGTAATAATGGCAGGGGAAAGCTAAATATAGCTCTGATTTATGCTTTATTTTATAATTATGTTAAATAAAAATGACCTCATTTATTCATTTGGCACAAACAAACAGCTGCATGCGTGTTCTACGTGTTTTTGTTTTCTTTTAAGCTCTGAGCCTATACATGACGCAATATTCTTATTTTCCATTATTTCAGCATTATTATACTCATGTATGGCTGGAAGAAAAGGTAAAAAGCAAACTGTACTTGAAAATTTGGAGCAGTCCTGCATTTACATGCAACAGATTTCAACCACCTGTGTTGGCCTCATTAGTGAGAGCATGAACGTACACACGGCAGTGGCCCGCGGCTGCTCGTAAAGACTGGAGTGTATCACAGAAGCATGCAAGTGGGTCCTGGTGATGCAGAAATACCTAAACTCTCTAACTGATGAGCTACCTGTATTACTTAATGTTTATACCTGTTAGTGCATTTGTAAAAAGTCAGTGTGAACAGGAATCAGAGCAGAGCTCATGTCCACACATTTTCCCCCCTTGTTTTGGTACTAATGAACCAAACTAGGTGTGAGTGCATTCTTTGTTTAAAGAGCCACTTAAAGGCATATCTAAAGCCCAACAGAGAAACATGTCCTTTTCTTTTAATTATCTGCCAACACAGCATACTAATTGGAAACATTTTTTTTTTTAAAGTTCACACTGGAATTTAGCACTCTTAAAACAGCATGTATGATTTAAAAAAAACAACAAACAACAATACATTTTTGCGTGCTGTTAGCGAACACTGCTGTCAAACAATGCAATGCACATAGAAATGAGAGCAATGGTTGTGGCAAAAAAAATGATTCTGCATAGGTGGAAAAGTGACTCTGCACCAAGTTATGAAATGTGGCTAAGGGAAATGGGGAATGTACTAAGCCTTGAAAAGATCAGATATCACAACAATGATAAATTAAAACACTTTGATAAGATCTGGGACCCTCTACTGCTGTACATAAAGGGCTGAGTCTGACTAACTCCTAATGCTGTACACTACTGGAAACCTTGATCAATGTTTTCCTTTAGATTTAAATTTTTTATTTTTTTTTAACAATACTCTGTAGTGAAATACATTACGTTCAATATCGTGATGGCTGTTTTGTCAATATGTGCTGTGTTCAGTCCATAACTGAAATAAAAATATTAAAAAAAGAAAAAAGAAAAAAGAAAAGAGAACAGATGCTCACAGCTGCGTGTTATTAAAGTAAATTATGTGTGTCAGAGAAACAACTCCAGAAAGTTCTTCAAATATAACAGTATTTTATGTTTGAGGCTTTGGTGAAGCTTTGTAAAGTTTGATTGGCAGTTGTGATAGTCAGTTTGACGCATCATGGGAGAAATTCTGTTAGCACAAAGCAGCTATATGAACATCTTGCAGATTTGAGTGGTATTACGAAAGTGACCAGTGTCTAACTTCCCTACATCTTGCCCGCTGGCAGATTTGTCAGCAAAAGTCTGTCGAATGATGCGTTGTTTCACATCACAAGGCAGACTTTTGCTGACTACAGGGCTGCTTTTCAAATTACAAATTACAATTCTGCATTTTTTTCGTATGCCTGCCTCCACGGGCGTTTCATTCCTAGAGTAGTAAATGGAATCAACAAATAACAGCGAATCCCTTCACGCCCTCTCCAGCTCCACATACCCTGAAACCAGTGTTGGCTGATGACACACTGACACTGTTTTTTGGGGGGGTTGTTATCATTGGTCAGATGCCCTTTAACCATGTATCACCAGTAGGATGCGCCGAAGCACCCCACTAGTGCATCACACCAGTCAATTTAAATAAATAAAAGTGATAAATACTCTGCATGGAACAGCAAAAGAGTAAAATTTCCTCATAAAAATACTCC
>CAEMYA010000092.1:8319941-8341374 GCA_903131615.1 Diplodus sargus
CAAGGAGTTTTAACAAGAAGAACAGCAGCAAAAAAAAAAGAAAAAAAAAGATAAGACGCATAGCATTTTCCATGTGGCTCCTAAAAAGGTATCCACCATTTTACAGATGCTTCTGTGGCAATGACAGCTTGAGAAAAAAAATCTTTTTTGGGGCCCTTAGTTGTAATTACACAGTTAGGCCAATATGAAAGATGGAATCAAGATCTGCAGCTTATCCTGGGGGCTCGGTAGTTGTTGGCACGACGTCGCAGTGATGTGATCTGTAGGACTTCCTTCCTGATGACATCATGAAGGTCATAACAAAATTGGTATGAGACCTATGTGTAGTCTGCCAGATTGCCTCTCGTTGAGGTCATGGTAAGAACGTATGACTATTGAGCCTAGTCTGACATAGTGACCATGGTAACAGAGAGCTCCTGAAATTAGCATCTTTGCAGAATGCTGTGTTAGTGTTGTGTCATGCATGTAGCCATCAAATGCATATTCATAAGTCATTCTGAAACATTAAAAGTTGAGCCAGAGAAGGAGTTTTCAACCAATTCACGGCATTTATGTTGCCTAGCTAGCTTGCTGCAGCTGATAAAACCTGTCTGCAACGGTTGTATTTCCAGCAGGTAGAATCAGTGGCTGACATACTAAAAATGAGAACTCTGCTTTTGTTTCCTTTTTTAAATTAATGACATATATTTTTTGCAGTATTTAATCTACCATTGCAGGTTATTTTCAGAGATTTAGAGCATGTCTGGAAAGCTTGACAGGCAGAGCAACAATGGCAGCACTTCTGTCAGACCCTCTGGCCTCACACCAATGGCTTGATGTCACAGTGTTAAGAGGCAGTTTGACGTCACTCTGGCATTAATTTGAAAGAAAAGTCCTCCTCAGCTTCACTGAACCCAACAAGCATTGTTCAGTGCGTATGGAGACAAGCAGAAAACAGTGACTGTCAGTGCTGTTTGTGAGCTATTTCCAGTGACATATGAGGATGTCCCTGGTCAGCAAATCTTTGCGGGGGCTGTTGCCTCTGCCAGGGTTGCATCAAATCCTCCGCTGCCTCGGGTCGTTGAAATTCACAGACTGTCAGAGGCTCTGCTGGTTCTGTTCCCCTAGAAACGGCAGAGGGATGGTGGGGAATCAAGGAATGCAGGACACCAGTGGCTGCATTCCCATGTGCAAAGGGATCCATTTATCTCTTCAGTTAATGTGGAAGAAACAGCAAAAGTGGTGTCAAGAAACATCACCTGCTAAGTTGTTTCAAATAAGAGACATTACAGGATAGTTACGTCCTAGAAAAGATAAACAAAGTTACTCTGCTAAAAAACAAAAGTGCTAACCCCGCAATAACAAACAAGACAAACAAAGATAACCAAGGAGAGAAAAAGAGAGACATATTTAACAAAATAAAGAGAATTCACAGGTTCTGCCGAGCTTAGACGGAGATTATAGCTAACTGACAAAAATTGCCACAGCTGGGATTTGGGCTCACTGGATAATTGGCTAATGCCTGCTATCAGGGCTGATCTCTTTTATACGGTTAGTGTTAAATGGGAGTGCAGACACAAAATGATCCATTCACCCAAAGGCACACATTTGGGGCTTTTTAGGGGCCTCTAGAATACATACACATAGACGAGCACAACTGAAACGAACATGCATTCTAGTGTAATGCATGGGGGTTTACAACATTTTATCCACGGTTGGCACAGCGTTTGTTTTGACAGGATTTTAAGCAGTCTTGCTAGATTAACTGCATAACTGTAAGTTGAACTACTTTTTGGATGAACAATCATTCTTTTTTTTTGTGACATTTTTCTGTTTTTTTTCCTTTTAACTATTTTTTCATACTGTAACTATATCATTCCATTGAGAACTGAAGCCTTTGCTTTCAACTTCTTGAAACTATATTAATTTCAAGAAAACTATCATCTAATAAACACTGCAGCAAACGGCTAAACGGGATTGGTGTCACTATTTTTTTTATTGTCAAACTTGTCCAACCTAGCAGTAGTAACTACGTAGGCAAGGACTTTGAATGGTCAGTTATAAATATTCAAATGTGAAATGTAAAAATGTGAAATTGTGAAGAGCAGCGATGAAGCAAATAGACATCTACCTGCATTGCAATATCAATAGCTATCTCTTCATTACTAAGTATCCTGAGGATAAAAGATTAGTTGAATGTTCATTGTGCAGTGTTAAGCCACACATCAACCAATTATCTCATCATCCCCCTCTCCACGACAGAAGGGATTTTCACCCTGCGTTTCACTGCGCAAGTCATAACAAGTCATACAAACTCTTGCCTTTCCTGCGTTACCCCGTCCTTACGAGCCTTAGCGGGTTGAAGTAGTGTTGACAACAGAAGATAAGAAGACAGCACAGATACTTTAAGGATTACCATTGTCATAACACTTGCACAGGTAGTTTCAGATGACAACCAGATTAGATTCTTAAATCACCTAGAGGCAGGTTTGTGTTGTGTAGTTCATTGGTCTGTCCAAAGAACTGATGGTGGCACTTGAAGAGAAACCACAAATGTTGATTAGAAATTCAGTGTTTTTTAAAAAAAAAAAAAAATGTATACCTCAACCTGAATCTAAAGAGAGAACAAATATTGAGTAATGATGAACAGAAATCATGTATGAGACCGATTATGACACTGAAAATGGTGCTGCCTCATAAACCTTGCCCGCCAGAATAAATTAAGTGCTTTTCATCCTTGCAGATTCTAATCACTTCCCCTCTTTTCTTGCGCTTATTGTAACACACTACAGTTGTCCTTCTGCCCTCAATTTAATTTTTTTTGTCCTGTTCCCAAACAAAGCTATTTAGAGGCACTCATGCTTACGTAAGAGCCGCAGAAAACAAAACAGAGAAAAAGAAATGGTTTCCACTGTGGAGGAGGGAGCAGGGGATCCCATTCATAATATGACAACCATGTTTTAAATTATGTCAAATCCCGACGCTCCCCTCCCTCTGTTGGAATGTCTCCTTTAGCGCCAAGGAATTTTATTACCCTACCTTCCTTCTGTTGTGGTGACACTGGGGGACAAAACCAGCGCTGACCCCATGGGGGCATCTACTCGGCTCACCACCTAGATGCACATTGTGACTCTGGCATAACTTCGCTGTTAGACGTCACAAGTCATTGTGTGGGTGCGTTTTTGTGTCTCTGGACAAAGCGTGAAAGAGAGAAAAGAAAACAATCCAGATGCCTTCTCTGAAATGGCTCAGCGTGCCCCCTTTTATAATGCAAGTGGGGGTCAGCTTTGTTCGAACGCGGTGATAGTTGTCGTTTTAGAGAAACCTACTTTCAAAGCGCATACCTACATCTTGTAATTAGGTTAGCCGTTCCCCATGCTGATGGCTCTGTCCTCTCATGGGGATTACTCTCACTTGGCAAAATTACACAAATTAGACGCATGTGTTGGAGCTATGTATTCATTTTCTTTGTCTGAATACCAGTTGCCCGGACCAGAGGCACGCACAGGCTGTCATTAGAGACATTTGAAACAATGGGTTCCCACCACAAATATAATATTTGTTTTTCTTCTCTTCCCTTTATAAACATAGAATTTTGTCTCATCTCTGTCAAAATAAATAGTATATGAGAACCCCGAGTAGGACAAATTGTCTTTTTCAGGACAATTCCGAGTGTATTTCATTGAGTTATAAACTATTAAGTATTATTTGAAGGAGCAATTGCGACATTTGGCTCCGTGTCCGGGAACATGGAGAGAAGCTGTCACTTTTAAAAAGTGTTTTTATTAGTTCATATATACACACAAAAATATATTGTGTGCTCAAGCACGGTAAACCTACTTGGCCTCGGCACCGTTGGAAGAGGCGTGCTTTGGCGCGGTTTGGTTGCTCACAAGCACGGGTGGACATGAAGGATAATCATGTGTACTATGCCGCCTTGCATAATCAAGAAAACGAGGAACGTGAGAGGGCCGTCAATGACTGAAACGACAAAAAAGAGAGAAAAAAGAGTCAGTAAAGTCATGTTTTCTGTGTGTTTCTCCATTTTTCTACAACACGGTGACGTATGTACAAGAGCTAACCGTACTCAGGCCCGGTTGTGGCCTAAGCAATGTGAGTTCAGGCCAGTGGGGGACTGGGGAGGAGGGACAATTGTGCACAGTACAGCACCACTGGGCTCTTAGTGATAAATGAAGAAGTTCATGGCAGTCGGAAGGGAGTTTTATAGGCACAGCTTGAAAAACAGGAAATTGAGGGGGTCCTGCCGTTTGTTTTAAGCCTGTATAAAATGTAATGACGCAGAAATCTTGTGAGACTTTATTTTTTTTTACAGTGAAATAATTCCGCACTAATTAAATTTCTCCCACTCAGAGGAATCATACAGGCGTATTTCTTGCTTGGGTGATGGACGATAAGTGAAAGGGGACTTGTTACCCACACCTGTGTAAGCAGAAAACATCTGCTCTCTCGAGCGATATCCTTCAAGACCTTCTTCCCAAAAACTGTATGAATGAGAAACAATAAAATCTTTTTCCTGTAACCTCTTGAGTAAAATGTTTTATCGCGCTATCTGCATTGAAATCCAATTTCGCCGCAGAGGCCTGCTTTCAATTTGCCTCATGTGATTCACTGCCAATTGTAACAGCAACTTATTTGTCTGGATCTGTGGTTGTGAGAAAGACCAGATGTTGGACTCTGAGGCCAGATGAAGGAAGTCAGAGGGTCTGTGTCTCTGTGGCGGATCAGGGATGAACAGGATGTTGATAAACTAACAAACTAGGAAACCTTGACTCCTTAAAAAGAAAATCAATTTTGCTTTCCTCCCAGCTGCCCTCGTCTCTCAGTTTTTCTGATTTCTTTCCCTCCTTCATCCCTCACCTCTGAGTCTTGCCCTTCTGGCCCCTCATTTCTTTTCCCCTTGTCTCGCCTCTGCTCAACCCGTCACCTAGTTTCACTCACCTTTCTCTGTCTGTCGCTCGTCTCCCTTGCCAGTGAGGCCATGAGGCTTGCAGATGTGCCAGTTAATTAGGTTTCCTTATCTGCAGGCAGCTCACCCACAGTCCAGCTGAGCCAGGTCTGGGAGGGCTCAATCACAGACCCAAGCAGGAGCAAACAACGGCGATGGAAGCCTTGTTATATTTCCTCTTTCTTATCGGGTCATTTAATGAATCCTGCTGCAGAGTGAGAAGGCAGCTTCATGTCATCACGGAGCAGACGGAGAGAGAGGGGGGAGGAGAAAAGGGGGGGGGGCAGAGAGGCTGCAAGAGTGAGGAAAATGAACAGAATGTCTTGACACAGACCTCTAACGACCCTTTCGTTGTGCCCAATAAAAGCAGTGATATATGATCATGTGTCTTCCATGTGTGATGCAGCCCGAGCGCAGACTCACACAGTGAGGGCTCTCAGGGATCCATTAATCTTACAGTTCATTCTCTTGGTACAAACCATGGAGGCGGGGGGGAGTGAAACCACAAACTTGGAAATGAATTTGTTGCACCGTCTTCTTTTGTTTTGTTTACACTGAACAGGTGAGACCGTGTGGCGCATGTCAACAAAACATTACCAAAGAGGGCTCACAGCCCAGCATTTCTCTAGAATGTGGATTCAAAAGTGGCAATTTTTTAAATGTCTATATTGATGTGAGTTTCAACATCATGATATTTCAATGTAAACATTAAACATAAATACACATAAAAAACAAGTGTCGGATACAAACAGTACTGATCATTAAAATGACAAAGAACATTGTACTTTCAAAGACCAAGTCATACTACATATTACATTATATAGCCCTTTTGTATGCTGTCCTATTTGTTTTGTATTTGTCTGATGCACTATTGCACCTCATGTAAATAGTAAATAATAATAATAACAATCACCATGCAGTCACTTTATAAAGTATTTTTGCACTTGAGAGCAGTTAAATGTATTTTTTTTTTAAAAAAGCATTTGATATTGTTGTTTTTGTTCTATGTTGTTTTTGTTTGTTTGCACTGTTTGTTTCTTGGGAAATGTTTTTTCATTGCACCGTGTACTGTGTATATGGCTGGAATGACAATAAACCCCTCTTGAATCTTGAATCTTGAATATACGCTGAATGATTACATATTTAGTCTGTGTGAAGTCTCAAGTCTACATTTTTGTGGCTTAAAACTATTATGCTGTGAGATTTTGTCCAGTCATGAGAGAAATGTGCATGGATCTTGAGAGATCTCAAAAGATCTTGAAAAGCGCCCTACAAATTAAATGCATGATTATCATCATCAATCAGACAACGAAACTGGTTGATTCAACCTGCATCAGAATTCAGACAGGGTCGGACCAAAGTCTCACAATGTGATTACTGCTATGATCCACATCGACAAACTAAGTCAGTTTTGTTTACATAGCTCAAAATTACAGATGTGCCTCAGAGAGCTTTGCAATTTGTAGAGCACATAAAACCGAAGTTTGACCCTGTCCCACAAATATGTACCATACAGGAGTTACGGGTAGGTTTTCATGGAGGGAGAGCGACAGAGTGCAAGATTTTTGCCCAAGAGTCCAGGTTTGTATCTCGGGTACCATATGTGGTTAAGGTATAGACAACAAAAGCACTTTGGTTTTGGTGAAATGCGGTCTCAGGTCACTCCAAACCAGACCAGATCGTATCTCTTAACATAACCATCAAATCAGTGTGTTATTAAAAAATGCAATCTAACTGCTTTATGTCTCCTTCAAAACACATTTTCTGTTGCAAATCAGTTGTATAACCCAACCGATCAATCTTGACTTACCATCAAAAATACTTGTTTTTTGTCACCACAAACTGGTCTGGAAATTGTCAAGGGGGGTCCTTAAAAATATCCAGTTGTTTCACACTCACAAATACCGAAAAATAGTCTTGAACTGTGGTCGCTGGCTAGGCAGCCTTGTCATATGTAACTACGCAACCATCCCCTTCACCTCCTGACATGAAGGTCAGGTCAGTAACATGTAATGTGAATGTAATATGACACATATAAAATATCAACATGGTACGTGGACTTATGACACTTACAAATGTGACGTTTGCAGAAATGTTAACTCCCAACATTTGATCCCGGCGACTGGTATGGATTTTTCTATGGACTTTCTGGGAAGTTGGAGCTGTCAGTTCAGATCCACAGAAAATGCTTTAACAGGAAACTATAATACAGCATGAATCGACACAGTATGCCTCGCAGACCCATGCTTGCATTTTATCACCTTCATGTGCGCCAGTTCATCACACAATGTGACCTGCCCTCAAAATGCTCATCAGAAAGTCTTACACAGCTCGATACCAAAATGTGTACATGTGATCAGTCTCACACAGCATGACATGAATCAAAGCTGGAGGATTGCTGTTGCAGAATGTATGCAGATATTCAGTCAGCCTGAAGACCAAGTATTGAAACCACACAACACTGACACTGAATTGAACTTACTTTGTTGTGGCTTATGTCCAAATCTTGAAATGTGTCATACACAGCGCTACTTTTGTTTTGTTTATTTCTCTAATTATTCTAGTTTCTTTTTATTTCTCGCATCTTTGAAGCATATTACAGACTGCGCTTAATGAGACAAGATTGATGTATAATGTGGTCTAATTAGAGGATAGCAATCACAATCATTTTGATTGTCTTGTCTCGTCTGGCTGTTTGATTCAAACATAAAATGAAGCATGTGAGCTTTCTGTCTTCAGGACTGCCTTTTATATATTCTCCATTTACGTTGATGCCTTTCAACAAGCCCTCTAACCCTTCAACAGAAATGCTTCCAGTTCCAAAGACACCAAAGTCAGCAAATTACTATAAAGATCTTTTCTCAGTGTTGAGAAATCAAAGAGATTTCTTTAGAAAGGAAGTCATACAGCAAATTCTGGCCTCGAGTTAAAGCTACTTCAACACTTGGGGCTAATTCCCCCCTCGGTTTCTGACAGCGAGTGGAAAATGTCAGCTTTTCGTCAGAATAAAACATCAACGCAAGCTGCAAACAGTAAGAAGTAAAGAGGTCAAAGGTGAGAATGGGCTTAAAGAAGCTTTTGGAATATTTCTACATATAATGGGCTTTTCTCGCCTTCCAGAGAGGTTAATAGAAGCAGAAGAAGCAGCGTGCAGACACCTTGCTGTGCCTGGGGACCGGCTACAGTTCCAGGTCAGTGTCACTGGCAGCAGAATTGACCTAACAGACGTGTTTTGATACAGCTTTTATCCCCTGGTGGGTAGGAGCATTGGGTCAGCTGGTTCTGTGCAGGTCTAGCTGATACATTTAAGCTGAAGGATCAACTTTACCACTGCATACATTTGAGGTAGCCATACGTAATTTTCCTTTTTGTATTTAAAATATATATAATAATATTTGAAAGTTTACTCCGTGGCATATAACTGACACCCAGGTTTTTTTAGATTAATTTCCAATAGCTTCTTCTTCTCTCATCTTCTTCTTCTTAAAGAAATAAAAGCACACGAGCAAATTATAAAACACACCATAAAACCTGTGCTTCTTCTACATCTGGTCTTGTGACCCCTCGCAAAAATACAGTGTCTGCCTCTTGTCACGTTTCACATAGCTATTGCAAAAAGCCATGCAGGAATTTAGTAGAACCAAATTAATCTTTTAAGAGTTTAACAAAGTGTCAAGTTCCTGTCAAGTTCTGAGTTAAATCTTCTAGTTTCTTAACTCAAAAGTAATGAGGTGAATCGACGAACTGCTGCGAGTTCGCTGAACGTGTTAAATTCAATTTCTAAACAAACATGATCGCCTTTCACAGACCTCCTAACATGCAGTCTTTTAGTAGTTTGTAGAAAACATGCATGATAGAAACTTGCAGTGTGTTTTTTTTTTACATGCTTGATAAGGTCATCATACAAGGTCTTACTGTTTGCATTTTTCTATGTCTGGTATCAAGTGGCTTCAACAGCACACACAGGTCAGATCTTTGCGTGACTTCTAAAACTGAGAAAATGTTCAACAGATGTTGATACAACTTAATCTCTCGAATTTAATGAACTTGTTTAATTATCTTGTCTCGGGGCGTCGGGAATGTTACATGCCGAAGTGGAACCAGCCTGAAATGTTTTACAACAGACATTCCCCTCTAAACTTTAAATACAATTGAACTCATCTGGTTTTATTGAAATTGTTCAAGGTCCAAAGAGGTCAAACCAAATTTAATACAGATTTGTGTAGTAGAACTTTGCCTTTTCCTAATTACTGCCTACTTAACCCTTTAAATGTATCTTGTGACCCTCTGGAGGAGGCCCAACCCTGAGCTTGGGAACCTCTGGTTTAACCTACCTCACTGCACATAAATCTAGGCTAAACAATTCAGCTGTATTTGAAGTAGTTAAACCCAGCTTGATCTTGATTAGCTAAAAAAGTCCACTGCTCGATCAACCAGCCTGTCCTCATCAGAAAAACGACAATATAGGTCAACTATGGAAGCAGGTTGTTTGAACTACTTTAAAAAAAAATGTTGTTTGGCTGTAAAGGATGAAATAAGGATAAACAGTACAAAGACAGAGAGAAGTCCGTCCTGGAACAAGCCCAGGGACGAAGGCTGTTTCAAACATCGATACAACTTTCAGGAGACTGCTGTTTATGTCCAGTGTGAAACTAGAAGTTGCCACTGAGTTGGATTAACTTACTATCATAGTGAAGTTTTGTTGCAGTAATAATATGATGTAAGTTATTTATGTAGCGTAGGTATGTTTGCAACTGAAGTTACAAAAGTAACCCAAACCACATTGTTTTTTTCTAAACCTCACAAAGTAATTTTTGTGCCTGAACCTAACCAAAATGTTTCTGTTGCCCCAACCCAACCAAACTGGGACAGTATGACGAAGGCCCAGTACACCTGTCGCTGTTCCGTTACAGCGGTCATATTGTTTTGGGAGTCACTGACAAGAGACCTATTCAGTTGTGTTGATATAAAGATGTGTTGGGTTTAACACTGATGTTATATTGGTAATCTAGAAAATTGCTAATACATGTCACAGGGGAATTAATTGCAGAACATGTACTTTCACATAAATAAACATCCTCATGCCCAAATCACTGACTGACTGGCAATCACTCCCGAAGCAACATGTGACAGTTGGACAGTGACATTGGTTCAGAACCTCCATCCTAACATAACATAAATGTTTACTATTAGGTTAGGGTTAGGCACCGAAACTAGTTGGGCAAGTTTGGGACAATATCATGGTTTGGGTTAAAGGGTGCATTGGCGGTGTAACTTTACTGTAATATACTTAACTTTATTCACATGTCTGAATTGACTCATGTAATGTATGTGAAATAAGTTAGGTACGTTGCGTAAGTTAAAATAAGTCAACTCTTGGGTGAAAGTCTCAGCGTGTTCGACCCAACCATCCACCCCAAAACCCTCTGTATGCAGACTTTGCTGCTGTTTATATGACATTACTTGACTTCCTCCTTTGCTTTCATCATAATTGCCATGGCCACTATAGGTTTCCGCCAAATAGTTAATGTATATGTGGGTTGTAATAACCTGCTTGGCCTCTGTAGATGTTTCTCTGATGCTGCTGGGAAATCAAACTGGATCCCCCTACACCTTCCTGCTGCCATTTGTACCCCAGTTTAAAACTAAAGGGGTTTAAATTGGATATGCCTTGTTCATTTGAAGCCATGGATATTTATAAATGTCATTGCTATTCAGAAAGTATGTCCAGAAACCATTTATCTGATACGCTGAAAATTCAACCGAGACATTTAAGCTCATGTATTCCCCCCGAAGTCTGATAGCTGTCTCTGCTGTTCTGGCTGGAAGTGTCCCTATTTGCTCGCGCTGGCTTTCTGTATTAATATTTAAATGCCCGAATGGACCCGAATCTGAAGTCATGGCATTTCTGCCTCAGAGAGAGCCCCGACATGGAAGGAGAGACACAGAGAGAAAGAAGTAAATGATGTGCAATCAATAATGAAACAGACAATGGCTCATATCATTGCAGATTATTGCTATGCCACCTAACCTCATTTTACATGCAGCTCTCACCCTCTAGAGCGTGTCAGTCAGCTGAGAGAGGAAGTCTGCGGCTCCGACAAATGGTTCATGTGAAATGTATTCAGTTGTTGGAATATTTTAATATGTCACAAACAATGAGAAGAAAGGAACGTTCAGCAGTAAAAAAAAAAAAAAAAAAAAGTAGCTACTGTGAAGCAAAAGCAACTTCTGCCAAAAAACCCACACATTTCTTTCAAAATTAAAGGTTCAAATTTGTGTGTAAACTTGATTTACCGCAGATTCACATATATTGTATGGTGTATATTATGGCCTTGATATCAACAGCCCTGGTATGTGTTCCTCTTTCAGGTTTCCTAATCAGTTCAGGTTGTAGAAGTCTAGTGCCTCTCCTTGTTCTCCTGTCCCACCATGTGTTCAGATGAGGAAGGGTAGGCATTAATCATTATTGCCAGTAGCACTGGGATCAGTATTAACATGCATGTTTTTGGACCACTATCACTGCTGCATTAATGTGCAGGTTGCAATTATTTGCTGTAGAAGTTTAAAGTTGAGCTCATTTTAACTATGTTAAATACTCTTGAGTAGTTTCATCTACAGCAATACATTTGTTGCCCAGCTGTCCAGTCAGCTCCTTCTTCGACAGCTTGTTTTCAGCTTTCTGATGATGTATATCCGATGAGGGCTTTTAAATATTTTCTTAAGTGTAAGAAATATGTGAACTTCCCCAACCCATAGAGGAACACTTTAACCTTCTGTTTGCCAGAACTTCTAATTCATAATCACCAAATTTGGAGATAAGTTGCTATCACTGAACACATATTGTATGAAAAATTATAATCTGGAAATAAAGTAGAAGCTGACACTGGCAGACAGATGTATGGGAGTAAAAAGTCCAATACATAACTTTTGAGATGAAGTGCAAAAGAAGTTGCATACATTGGAAAGACTCAAGTAAGGTATGAGTACCTCACATGTGTAGCATATTAAGTAAATGTACTTCATCACGTCCCACCACAGAAAATAAATTAATGTGACAAAAAGGACAATCTGATTATTAGGTTGATCAACATGTTATCTGTCACCTGTTTATCAAATGTGGGAAACCATTTCACAGATAGTGAAGTGAGGTTTTTGGACATTGCACATTGTACTCACATATGATTTTTTGATATGTCACAAACTTAAGGGGCTCTGTGGAACCTCCTCCGTGCTGGAAACTGGTTGCTACTTTAGATAGTGGACTCCATTTTTAAACTAATGTTAGGCACTTGAGAATGTGTCAAACCTTTTGGCCTGTCGTGGAAAATACGAGTCTCTCGGAAAGAAATCCACAGTCCAGAAGTGTTAAACAGCTTTAACAAACCATCCAGAGGCTTGTATAGACAACTGAGAGAGACGGGGAAGGTCTCATTTTAGGTCTTCTCACATGGGGAGAGCCACTTTAAATGTGAGACACATGCAAACACTTTCACGTGTAATGTAAAATATTTGTATAATGTGTATTATTAAGTCTATACTATCCTATCAAGTTATGGATGCTTCACAGGAATATTGTTGCTTGTTTTGTTGTCTGAATCTTGATAAGGAAAAGGTCGTGTTTAGTCATGTTTGGCCTAACTTCAGTAGTAATAAGTGTTGTTGCGAAGCATTAATCCATCATCAGACTCAGTTTTATTTGTAGTGGAGCACTTTTTCATTGTGGAGTTAAAACCTTCACTTGAGTATAAAGGATCTGAGCCTTCTGTCTCATCCTGTCCCGTCCTGGGATGAGGTTCAGGAGGGGGGAGTTCTCCTTCTCCTTCCTCCTCCTCCTCCTCCTCCGGCCCTCCATGTGTTCGGGCTCGAAGAAAAGGCAGCGTGACGTCACGCAGGGCTGGTCTTCGCCGTTTATTAGCCAGGGGAGCCAAGTGCCAGGTTGCAAGAGCTTCTCACACTGCAGCTCTGTCCGGGCCGGCGGCAGAGGGGATGTCCTACTACTAACTCCACCAAAAAAACCAAAAAAAAGAAAAAAAACCAAAAAAGAAAAAACAAGAAAACTTTCTAGAAACTCAGTCAACAGCAAAGCACTGACTGACTGACAAAAGTGTCGCAACTCGCCTCACTCCTGCTTCAATGAAACTTGAACTACTTTTTGTTGAACTCAAACAGAGGCACAGTCCGCACATCCTCTTCGGTCACCTTTTTTTCTGAATGAGCCGGGTCACGCTTGCGTAGAGAGTTGTTGTTGTTTTTTTTTTTTCTTTATTTGAATTCTCACGTTGGGATAAAGTTTTGTTTTTTTTGGTATCATTTAAAAGACTCGTGATGGCTGTCCTGTCACTAGCGTCACTGCTGCTTGTAGGATTTGTGTTGACTTCAGCTGACAAGGTAAGTGTCCGTGTCGCCTCGGGTATTGTGTGTGTGTGTGTGTGTGTCCGTGTGTGTGCGCGACATCGCCTCTCAAAGTGAAGCTCCGACTGTGTCAAGTTAAATTCAGCCGCGGAGCGGATAAATGAAAAGTTCGGGGCCGACACAGCAACAGTTTTTTTTTTAAAAACTGTCTCCAAACTCTCACGTCTGACTTGTGAACGCGCACACTGCCTCCTCTGTGAAAAACGCGTGTTGACACTGCACACGCGTGAGTTTAGCCTGTTACATAACACATAAGAAATAGAGGCATTTTTGTTAATTTTTTTCTTTTTCTTTTTTACAAGCCCATCCAGTAAAACTGCTGCAGGGCGGTTGTGTCGCTGCCGCTGGACATCTCAGACTCTCACATTATGATTTCCTTCTGGCTGCTTGTAACCGCAACTTAACGAGCTTTTTTCTTCTTCTTTTTTTCCTCCTGCAGGCTGGTGAAGTAGATAGAGAGGGTAAGTCCTGTTTTACTTTTTTTTGGTTCATCTTTGTAGTTGATAATCAGATGTGAGCTGTTAGTTAAAAAGTGGAGGGGTTTTCCTGTCCAGGCGCTGATAGAAAGCTCTGTAGAGTCACCCCTGTGCACTGAGATCAAAGTGGGAGGGGAGTGAGTGTGTGTGTGTGTGTGTGGGTGTGTGTGAGAGAGAGAGAGGAGCTCTGTGATACACCTCCCTCCTCCTACTACCAAACCCACCATTCCCCCTAAACACACACACACACATGCTTACATTACACGAGCGAAAAAACTGCTTCAAGGGCTTTGTTATACAGGAAAGAGAATTCCACTTCTAAATCCTGCACATCTGTTCCCCATTCTGAGGTTAAGGAACAAGTGAGCTGCAACAGTGTCCACGAAGGATCCTTTTACACCCGCCGTTATCTTCTGAGCACCTCGAGGGCCCTCACACAGCGAGATGACAGCTGCCAGTCGGGCCGCGGTCGGCGTCTGCGGTCGTCCCGTCCCCTGTAGTTGGCCACTGTCGGCTCTCCTTGGCCATTACTGGCCTTGTAAAATAAGCCATTTCGCCCCCGTTAGTGTGGTTTCTCTTAAATTTTCGCCTCCCAGTTTTCGTCCGCGGGTCTCTTGTAAGAAGCACCTGTATGAGCAGATTTCGTCCACGAGCGATGAGTGATGACAACTTGTTGCACTCACCAGTTTTCTTATATTTGGTTTTCTGGTTCAAACAGAGTACAAACCTTATGGAGAGTTACGATTAAGATCTTATTAGCATGTTATGGCATTGCACCCAACAGTGAACCATCAGATACGGTTTAATATTCTGACATCGATTTCGCTGACTGTCATAATACTGTGACCACTTTGCATCGGATTTTGATAAAAACATCCCCACGTTCGGTGGGGAGCATGCAGCCTTGTGTGGCAGTTTGAGGTGGAGTTAATTATGCTAAAGATCGCATCTCATGAACAGTTGCCTTCCTATGAAAAGATGACTCTTCAGGGTAATTTAAGAGAGAGTTTCGTGAATCTGACCTGAATCAGAAAAAAAGTTGGAGAGGTTTTGGGATGAGAGTATGAAAATACTCTTTCATGAGGCCTCTCGTCGTTTTCTTGACTGAATAAACTGAACAAACAAACCGACCTTAGAGCACAACACAGTTTCTTCCTCTTTTATTTTGTTTATATGTGGCAGACATTACCACCTCTCTAGCTTCAAACAGTGTTCTAGGGACCTTATTTTCCTCTGAGAACAGCTTGTTTTTTCAGTTATGGCAAAGATTAAGTAGTTAGTAATTTTTACCTCATTGATGTTTCCGATATAGCATTTTGAATTTCTTCTCTAAAACTACACGGTGCCCCGTTAATTAGAACCTGAAGGGTTGAGTGTTCTTCACGCAAAGTGTTGGTTGGCTCTAAAAGCTGCTAAAGCAACCTTTACGGCTGTGAAATCAGCATCAGACTATTCAGCAGTCATGCTTAATCCATAGTGATTGGCCATGTGTGTAGAAACGCAGACTGCGTTCCTCCCCTCACATCAGCACAGCACCATCTTCCAGCTTCCCGGTGGTAAAGCGGTTCAAGTTCACAAGCTTTTAAGTTTAAGTGTTGCATCACTGCAACTCAAGTGCTTACTGGCTGATGGAATAGTGTCTGGGCTAATATCCAGCTCACGGTACACATTCTGCCCCCACAATACAGAAGCTGTGACTGAAAATGCTCTGATATATGTACTCTCAAGCTTTCACACTTACCCAGCCTTCAGATATGGCTTTCGTTCTCAGACTTGGTTACGCAGCATGTACACACATACACCTGTACAGGCTAATCCCATTGAATACCGACGCCTGAAGCATATGGTGACTATGGTGAGTGTCATCATATTCATGGATGTGTGAAAAGTGTCGCTCTGCATGTTTTGTCTTCCCACGTTGGCGTAGTCTCTGTGGTGCGTTCAAGGTTCGCAAGGTGAGGCATCAGGCAGTCTTTGTCAGCGCCAATCATTGTGTGTACACTCGAGCTCGATGGATATGAATTTTTCAGGGATCCTGATCTTTTAGTCATTGGCAATGAAAATAAAATTTCCAAAGTTTAGAATACCAAGTTCTGGAATGTAACCAGCTACAGTTACTTACTCACTCCACTGCGTTTATTTTATAAATTTAGGTACTTGCTACTTTTCAGATTGTTGACTGAGAGAACAGGGTAGTGTCTACAGACAGAGAAATGACTCGGCATCAGAGCAAAAGAAGTGCATTTTCAAATTCGATTTATTTTATCGGCAACTGGGCACAAAAAATGATAATCGGCCAGGCTAATAAAAGGTTCACCCCGTGTGTACACATGTAAACGTGTTCGTATAGATTGGTGACGAATTAAAGGACAAAGCAACCCCCAGTATCCCAAAATATCCCAGTGGTTTGAGATCTGGTGACTTTGAAGGCTGTAGCACAGGGTTTGTGTTTGTCCACGTTGAACCATCATTACATTCTCAGAAAGTATGAACAAACTTCAGTGGCTTCGCACAGGTCTTCTACTTTAATCTGTCACAAGGTTGTCATCATTCATGGGTGAAGTGAATGCAGTATTTTTCACAGTTTGCTGATAGTGGTAGTGACAGTCGTAGTGCTCTCTTTAAACTGCAGATCCCTCAGCCTTTGTAGGATACAGATGTTGCGCTGAGATAGGCAGATACATGTATGCTGGTTTGATAACATCAGCTCTCCCAGCGAGTAAAAACCTCTGCAATAAATGTCAGGATTCAGCGTTCGACCCTCACGGTCAAAGAACCCAACAATCAAAGAACAAGTGTGTCTCTGGAGAGTTGCCATTTTGTAGTACAGCAGTCATGCAGATGGACAAATCCATCAGAGCAGAAACAGAGAGAGCAATTTGTCCACTCATGGTAGCAGAAAATAGACCGGAGCGCAGTGCTTAAGAATTCAATTCATACTTTTTCCACACTCGCTCTGCTAAACCAGCCGCCATATACTACAATGTATTTAATCATGCAGCTCACCCAATTTCAGCTGTGAAGTTGGTATTTGACCAAACAAAAAAAATGAATTAATGTCTGGGAATATAAAGCTTAAATTGGAATTAATTCATCATTTAAATGTTTTCTTCGTATTCATCTATAGTTGGAATTCCATCAAATCATGCAGGATTGATCAGACTTGCGTGTGTGGTCATATCATCGACATTTTGATGATATTATGACCACATATAGGAGATATAGCAGTCCGTGTCTGATAAGCAACCTTTGCAATGAGGTCGTGATTACTTACTGGGAAATGGCCGCCAGAGTACGTGAAGGTTGTATGAAACTGATTCACTGAGAAAAAGATACATGGCACAGAATTGGTTCTGGCAAGAATTGGTCATGTTTTTACATTAACATTTTGTCTCTCATCACGCAATCCAGGAGAGGGTTTTACATCTACACCTCTCAGTTCAAGAGTCATGAGCTTATGTGCTTCATAAATGACCACATGGTGGCGCCGCCTGCAACACGAAGTAATTATATATACCTTGGGCCTTGGCAAAAATCTCTTTGACAACAAACAAAGCTAAACAAACAAGTGAACTGACGGGGCTGGTAAATGTGGCAGAGTTGGATAGAACTCACTCCTGTCATCTCTATCTGATGCTTCTGAGGGTTTGCAACAATCCGATGTTTACTTCATGAAAGCAAAGATATGTGGCGGTTTTATTTTAGTTTGCAGATGTTCCTTCTAGTTCAGTATTTTATTTGGGGTCATTTTCACGGCCATTTGATCTTCAAAGATCAAGACAGAAAGGTTTGAAATGTCCTGGTTAGATTAAGCCAAAAATCAATTTTCCAACTTTTCAGTCCATCCTTGAATTTAATCATTCACAGGGTAAAAACGTAATGACCCCAACCTTACCCTTAGCCCTGTCAACAATTCATAATAATCGGCTGCAGCAACGTGTCCTTGGTGTTTCATATTCGGATTCAATCGATGTTAGATGGAATTTTACCTCTGTAACTGTGGGTGTCATTGAGGGAGTCAAAAACTTTCCACATTTTCTGGCCTTGCCATTTCACTTTGACAGAATGTGTCATTTTGAATAGACTGAGAAACAATGGGAGCTACTCTGAGTGCATGTAACCGAAGCACTGAAGTGCCAAATCCTTTTTCTTTTTACTTTTTGGGTGACACAATGACGGAGTGGTTGATATTTTAGAGTAATATAATGTGAAGACCTAAGTGCTGTCTAGTCTCGCCACTCACTGAATGTATTTTATCTCTCACACCAACTTGTGAAGAGTTTTGCCTCTTTTGAGAACAGCTCTCCAGTTAAAATGCAACCTTGTTAAACCTCCAACTTCTGGGTTTTTCACTTTGTCAGACCAATTGTACTCCTTTGAAATAAGCTTTTATCCTTCTTCCAAAATAAATGGCTTCCAATCCAAGGTTCAACATTTGCAGCTCAGTTCAGTAAATATTGCAAAGTTCATCTAGGGCAAAGCCAAGCCTTTAAGGCCCATTCAAAATCAATGCTCCTTTAAACGTAAGGCTGTCTAGAATTCTCTCCACACTTTGGTCAGATAATTTCTTTAAATTTGATCTAATCCCATTACACTCACTAGGCCTTGCTTTTATGGATTACTGAATAAAAGAGAATTTAAAGACCCTGAAATAATATTTTATTTTAGTCAGAAGCAGCGAGCTTCTTCGTGAACACACTGTTATCTTCCAAAGTCAGATCAGTTTTCGTTATTTCTCATGAAAGTTTCCAGGAATCATGTTTGTGTCTGTGCTACGATTTAGCTTGTATAACCTGGGTGGGGCTGAAGTGAAACACGTGATGTCATCTAATTCACTTCACCAATCACAATTTAGCAACATTTGAATCAGATGCACTTTAATGACTGTTGTGGAGTTAAAGTTGTACTCATGAGAAGATTTCAGTTCCAGTTGACTGCAAAACTTGTGATTACCATGGTAATAGCAAGGGTGGTTAAATACCGTTCAACAGTCAGCTTCAGTTTACAGAGCAGCTCAACTAAGTCACAATGCTGCTCATTAAAAACGGGTTATGTGCTCATGTGATATGATTTATTGCTGCCCGTGGCGCAGAAACTGGCCGCCATATGTATAGGCCTATCAAAACTGGGTTTGCTTTCATGAAAATCGATCCCTTAAAGATTTTGTGCAAACACTGGGGAAATATGCAATGCCACAGTCCAAACTTAAATCAGTTCTACACATGTCCTGCATAACCTTTTCATGTACTTGTATCAAACACTGTGTCTCACTTGTGTTTGCTGGAAGAGTAAAGTGAACTGGATGTTAACTGCGAGTTATTTGCCCTCTTAAAAAAGGCCTTTGCATGTTAAAAGCAGACACGTGCCTGCAGTTTGCTTTGGTTTTTTCTTATGACAAAAATGTTAAGGGTGTCAGAGAAACGCCATCAGGATGCCCCTGCGCAGCTAAATGTGTTGTGTTGGTATCTGATCATCATCATCATCATCAAAATGGCTGATTTGTAACTGCATGCTCTCTTTCTTTAAATCACATTTGTCTAGAGCATGCACACTGTGATTTGTAAAGCATGTAATTTCCTCAGCCATGTAATTTGAGTTTCACCATTGACACCTGTTTAAATGTCTTCTAGTCAAAACCTACAAGATAATTACTGGGTTTCGATATTCACGTTACATTTTTTCCCAACCAAAACTCAACCCAAAGATCTTGAATGTGTCTGCCGTTGCACACATTTGGAAAAGCATACTAAGCCTGGGTGGAAATTTCCTTAACCAAGAGTGATTCAAGGCCCACAGATTTCCTGTACAATTGAGCTGACCACAAATTGGTCAGTGAACAAGGGCCTGAGGGTGAATGAGGCACAATGCCAAAATAATATTGATCACCATCCACCAAAGTATGCATATTTCTTGTACTAGGTATGTATTTTGTAAATTGGTAACAACAGCTTATCAAGAACATCTGGACGGAAGGCCTTCTCTGCTCTCTGCTCTTTAACTAAGCCTGTGGATGTTTTGTCAGATCTAAACGCATCATGGTTTGATAGAGACACTGGCATGATTGTTGGTGAAATTATGGTCGTACCCATCTGTAAGAACATTGTGTGAACAAGGCTATATAGGCTCAACATTTATGTTATAGACATGTCTTTCCTTTTGCTTAAGCGCTGTCCAAGTTCCACCGTACGGGCTTATTTAAATACATGCAAGGGAATTCCAGTTTGAATACTTTGTGGCATGTAGCGTTGTGCTAACCTTTCAAGTACCTAACTTGTTGTTGATGTTTCTCATTCCTTCTGCCTTGAAAGAAAAAGCTCTTATTGTCATCGTGTTGTTTTACAGATCAGCTGAGGAGTCGGCTGAAGGAGTACGGCCTCGTCACTCCCTTCAGCACTGACTCCCATGGACACTACCTGTCGCACCTCCTCTCCGCCACTCACAAGCAGCGCGTCAAGAGGGAGGTGTTTTCCTCTGGTGATTCTGAACAGAAACTCTTCTTCAACATCACCGCCTTCGGGAAGGAGTTCCACCTCCGTTTGCACCCAAACAACAAGTTGGTGGCGCCCGGTGCGATGGTGGAGTGGCACGATGAGGTCGAAGGCTTCGGGAATGTCAGCAACAGCACTGGTGGTGATGCCAGCGAAGGCGCCAACCAGACTGAAGCAACGGAGAGGATACTGCGCCGTGAGCTGCTAAAGACAGACTGCACCTTTATTGGTGATATCACGGACGTCCCCGGGGCCGCGGTTGCCATTAACAACTGTGACGGACTGGTAAGTCCTTCTCATCCATAAAGCTCACAGTCCCCTACCCCTTTAAACCCTGTTTCTTCATTACAAAAGTGTCGTGACCTTATCAACTGACACAAATGGATTTAAGATGTCCGTAACTCCTGAGTTTAGCCTTTCTTTACGTCAGCACTCACGGCATTTTTACAGCACATTGTTCTTGGAGATATTCTTCAGGCGGTCAGAGGGAATAGCTTTTTGTGCAGAGGTTTGTCACGGGTGAGTGGCCAACCATTGCAGCCACAAACCCAACAGATTTTCCCCCCCGAACCTCTTCCCAACATAAAACACGAGTTTCCTTTGTGCTCTACAAAAGTCTGCAATCCTATCCTCCCCATCACCCCTCATAAAACACTTGAGCTGTAATTGGGGAATGACCCAGGCCAAAATCTCTCAGAGTACGCCAACGAAAGATCTTTGCATTCAAGGAAAATACTCGGTTAGCCAAAAACAAAGAACTTCAAAGGAGGGTCTAGGCTGAAGCGCTGCAGTCTTTAAAGACAGAGCAAAGATTCAAGATGTTAAAAAGATAAACATGGTGTAGGAACTTTGTGATGATTTATTCTAACAAGAACAGTTTGTAGCCAGATATCAGTCAAGTGAATTTATCCTGCAGTGCAACATGAGTCGGAAATGGGCAATCGTTGATTGATTGATTGATCATTGATTGCTTAGTGAACGGACTGATAATTCTGCAGGTTGGAACATTTCAAACGGAAGCCTAAATTAGATAACTGTGCACTTTAATCCATTTTCAATGCAAACACAATAGCTAACATTACTTCAGCAATCAAAATGCATCCTCATTG
>CAEMYA010000092.1:8352786-8368303 GCA_903131615.1 Diplodus sargus
TTTTAAACGAAAGCACGTTCATACCGACCTCCTTAAGAAGTTTAGACTGAAAGAGACTGTTTTTGAAAAACTAGAGCCCTTCAGCTGAATCCCATATGTTTTCTTTGGCAGACGAATGCTGTCTGCTTGGCTGAGGCTGATTTTGGGGATATTAAACTGATGGAACACAGCAGTCTTGATCCCTTTTTTGAGGGTTGTGTTTAGAGTCTCTGTCAGACACCTGCCATTGTCTCCCCCTGATATTGGATAAGACCAACAAACTGTGTGGCAAAAAAATGTGCCATCAGAAACCTCTCTGCTGTGGAAGTAAACTCGAGATGGCAGCCAGGTTTGATGTAATGTGAAAGTGTTTTTAAAGCCGGTTGTTGCACTACATTTTTGTAACACTAATAATGGGATTGTTGCCAATTAATCATCTACAAGGCATTTTATCTCACAGACATGCCCTCCCAGAGACATCATTTCCAGCTGGCGAAGGATTTTCTTGATGTTTTCTGTTTGTGAAAGAGATTCCTGGAAGATAATTTTAAAGTAGTTTGGAAGAGGGTGACGTGATTCGTGAATACTGAACATGCTGGTTTTGTTGGGATTATCACACGCATGCTTTGGTCCACACATCAGTTCACCTCAAGATGATCTCACTGATATTCGGCAGATTAAATTGAGGGTCTAATCACTGGAAAAACAGGCTAGTTTGAGGTTATGCAGAGTATCTCCTTTTGTTTAGTGCAATAGGTCTACAACCTTGACACAACATGACCTTTATCTCAGTGGGTTCGATCACTTTGAAGGCTGCGGCTTATGATTGTTTTCATCATCCAATTGATCCGTATGTCCAGTGGTTCCCGGCCTTTTTTGCTTTGTGACCTTTTAAAACAAAGCTTTGTCCGCTGAGGCATCTCCTTTAGAGGTGACTCTGGGAGACATCTCATTGATCACAGGGTCGGTGGTTCAATCTATGGCTCCTCGTGCACACATGTATAAGTGTCCCTCGAGCAAAAGACGCTGAATTAAAGGAGGGTGATGTGGTCCTAGAATAATATCCAGATAGCTCAAGGTATATTTGCCATAACGATAGTCTTGACAAAACACTGAAAAATAGTAGACGCAGTAGTTGGTGAGCTCTTCTTGTATTTAATCAACTTCTGCAAGAGGTGGTAAAATACTCTTGGTTTGATGTACAGCTGATCTTTTGAGACCACACCTCTATCACACTACCGAAATCACTCCTCAACCACGAATATGATGTTTTCCTTTTCATCATATTAAAAACTACACCAATGTGAATTATACAACGTTGCACACCTCACAATGAACCCCATCTTGCTCACTGCCAGAGGTCTCTCTGAGAGCCAAAGTGCTTCGGCTGCTCAGCTTATTTACCATTTTAGCTGAGATGCCTTGTCACCAGTAGTATGCACTTATCTCCACAGGTTGTGTATTTTTTATGGATACATTTAGCACCCTGGAGATAAAACTTTTATGATAACCCATGAGAAAAAGTCTTTGAATTGCATTTCGTTCTCTGAGGCGCTGATGATACATACATGATTTAAATACATTAAATAAGTATAAAAGTTTCAAGTTTCAACTGAAATGATATCTTACACGGTAGCTCCCAGCGTCGGCTTCTCTTTGTTGTTGTCTGGAACTCAACCACAAATAGTTTAAACGGGCAGTGAACTGTCCTGAGTGGTTACATGAGTGATTATATGCCCTCAAAATGTATTTAAAAACTCCAAAAACATGCTCCCCTCGGGACTTTGGACTCATAAATGTAAAGAGGCATTGTTGCAGTTTCAACTTTACTTTTCAACCCTGCTGTTTTAAATATAAGCAGCTCTTTGCCTCACAGTACTTCTAATATCCTGCTGGTGAGGTGGACGTCCATCACATTTTATCTGGATGGATCGTTCGCTTGATTTGTCTCTTCCTGTGAGCCACTCAGTCATTCTGACTATGAGGCAACAGTACTTATCACACTGCTCAGTTCTCTTATTTATAGATAATTACTTTATGTTATTGTAGGTGACATAATCACTGAAGGACGTCCTTCAATTATTCATCCAGCATCCATCTTTACTAAGATGTGTCTGCATGTGTGTAAGAGAGAAATTGACTGTGCAAAGACTCTCGCTGCTATTCTTTCATGTATTTATTCTCTTTATTTATTTTCTGTCTGTGACAGCAGCTTACACATAGATAGTGAAAAAATGCTGAGATAAAGGGACACTCTGGACTGTGTTGATGCCACTCTTGACCTTTAATGTTCCGATTCAAGGGCCATAATGGACAGGGCATTTCTTGTCGATCGTCAATATTGTGTTCAATACTGTATATATATGATCATTCCAAACACAGCAATGTCAGCTTGATGAATAAAAAAAGCAAAAACTATTGACATATTAATTTTCACAAATTAACTCATGGTAGCCCACAGCTCATCAGCCACACCATTGATACTACCATCTTGATATTGTGTAGGTCCCTCTGGTACCAAAAAAACAGCTCTAACCTATCGGGGCATGGACTCCACAAAACCCTCTCAGGTTTTCTGTGCACTATCTTGCACTAAAACATTAGCTGTACATCCTTCAAGTTCTGTAAGCTGTGAACCAGGGCCTCCATAGGACTGACAGCACATCCACATCTTGAACTTTTTGTCATGTTCCTCAAACTATTTCTGAGCAACTGTGTGGCAGCGTGCATTATCCTGCTGAAAGAAGCCAGTGCCTTTAAGGAATACCATTGCTGCTGACTGTAATGATGTTGAGGTAGTTGGTACGTGTCAATGCCAGGACCTAAGGTTTCCCAGCAGAGCATTGCCAGGAGCGTCACACTGCCTCTGCTGGCTTGCCTTCTTCCCATAGTTCAAACTGGTGTTGCCGGTTCACCAATTGTCCTTCCTATGACCCCTTTTGTTGGATAAATGCTGTATTCACATGCTCCACTCCAAGTATGTTCATAGGGTCGTTCATCTGCTGTGTGTTCATGTCGAAATGTGGGAGCAACAATGACGCCAAAAACAAGTTGTTTCGCATTTTAACACTCAGAGCGTTTCAGCAACACACTGACAGCTGTTTACTTTAGTCCGACATGTGACGTCAACTCGGGAACGTGAGTTGCTGCTCCAACTTCAGAGATGAATTTTCCCAGTCTGCAAAGGTTTTTCTGATAATTCCGACAACACATTATCGCACATTAGCCACTGCAAACCATAAAAAAAAAAGACCTGCCAAAAAGACCTGTGATATTTGAGCTGCTCAGAGTCGTCTAGCCTTCACAACCCAGTTTCTCAGATTGTTACGATTGCCCATTTTTTCTCATTCCACCACATCAACTTCAACATTCGACTGTTCATTCGCTGCCTATGTATCCAACCCCTTGACTGACACCACTGAAACAAGATTATCAAGGTTATTCACTTCGCCTGTCAGTGGCTTTAATGTTGTGGCTGATCGGTGCAGTCCCATGTCCTTTTGTTTAGAAAGGTTCCTGTGTATCCCTCCAAAGGCCAAAACTAATACTATTATTCAATACCAACTGTATCGTGGGGGCAGTGTCATTTTGACAATCTGCTGTGACAGCTGTGATCAGCTCCCCTCTGGAGACAAGATGTAATATAATGAGGTCTGTAATGAAATGTTCTCCAAATGTTGGTTTGTACTCATAGTCACAAAACCACAACAGCCCATGTGCCGAAATCAAGTGCCCTCTTAGATGCCCCTATGGCAGAAAAAACATGATAAAGTGCCCTCCAGGGTGCCCTTTCTGTGCCCTGGTGCCCCACACCATACAGTTTTTGCCCTTTTTTTCAACCCTGCCCCTCAAGAACTCACTAATGATCAGACAATGTTCCACTACATTGCAGAAAAAGTTTTTTTGCCTGTCTATATTGGCAGACTCTTTGTGCCAACACAGTAGTCTCATCGATATTAATGAGTGGGCAAATATCAGTCTGTAGTGAACACAGCCTTATTAAAGGTTCTCATAAAATGATCGAAACTCTTCTTTGATACATTTAATGCAGGATGAGTCAGATCAAATACCCATTTCATGTGACTTTTGAGTCCAACATTGACCCGATCTGTGAAAAAAGCCAGTCGGAGACTGTTTCATTGGAGAAAGTTGAGGTATTTCATGTCGACAAATTGATCGTAAAAATGTCATATTCATCTTTTATCAAGTAATTTTAAACTTGAGCAATGATCCATTACTTTGGTAACCACAGCATGGTTATCTATATTAGGGTGGGAAATATTTGCCAGAAAAAACATTTTGTTAATTTTAATGATCTCAGTGAGAACCACTCAGAGGTCCAAGGCCATTTTGGCAGACCATCATCACCCTCTCCATGCAGAGTTTTGACCCCTGCTGTCAGGGAGGAGGTATTCTTTCCCTCGGAGGTTTAAATCAAACAGATACTTGGGATAATTTGTCCCATTGGTTGGTGGGTTTTCAAATAGGCTGTAGGACTAGTTGCTATTGCACTAAACAAAGGACTGATGTACTCTTAGAGCTTTAGTCTACTACTGATGCAAACTGAATTGCTGTGTGGAGACAATAAGGACTTTCCAATCCAATCCAATACTAACATGCTAAACGTTAATTCCTTTTCCTTTTCTTTATTCCTTTTTACCCCACCAGTGGTGATGATGTAAGCATCGGTGCGGAATTGGGTAAAACCTTGGGGGGGGGGGCTAGGAATTGTCAGATGATGTCATGTCTAGGCATCAGACAGTATGAGAATTGTAGGTCAAAATTATCACGACCAAAACAATTGTGATTTTACGATATTATCCCATAATCATGACAGGGGGTCTTAAACTCTGAAATTGGCAATAAAAGATACTGGAATAACTTTTTCTTACACCGTGTTCACAAACATATATTTGTTATCGTATCACAGATGTGATACACATCATGTGGCATGACAAGGTCACGCATTTAAGAATATTTACCCATTATCCCGACTCGTGATTATCTCTGATCCATGATAAAAATGTTATTGCATCCCTAGAGCATTCATGTCATGAATACTACATGAATGCTCCTACTGATTTTCAGCTCATCCTGGCCTGGAAGAGAGCACACTTTGCAATAAGCTGAAATGTGTATCTAAGCTTTTTTCTCCCCGGAGTGTTTGAGAATGTTAATCATATCTCTGCTTTAAGGATACGTGGAAATTAAATTTCAGGCAGCTGTGTCTAATTGCTTGTGTCTCCATTCATTCAAATTAGTTGGAGCTCAGCACTTCCTTTGGTCGGCACAGATTACTGAAACGCCTGGCACGCTCAGACTGTTTTACATGCATATAACACATTGTTCTCTTTTTTTATGGTCTTACGTAAAGCGAAGCAGGGATTTAATGAGCTATTTTTTGCATTTTGTTAGACTAGAATAAAGAGTAGTTTGTAGATTCTCCAAAAAAACAGTATTGACTGAATTGATCAGAGCTTTGCGGTATTTGCCCAGTTATTGCCCCCAAGACTTGCACAAAAAAAGTGATTTTTTAAAATAACAGCATCTTGTAATGAAAGTGCAGACAAAGTTCCTTGTTGTCTTACACATAGAAAGATCTTCTGATATCGACTAAGCAGTTCCCGGTTGTGCGTCATGCTGTGAAGCAGCTTTGATCAATATTAAAATGTGAGCTCTCATTCTCATTATGTGGACTATTGTGTGACGTTGGTGGTTTAAAGCTAGACCATGACTCCTCGCAGTTTCCCTCTGTCAAGCCTTAACAAGAAAGCGGCATTTTCAGCTCCTCCGTTCCTAAAACACTGTACGGTTTCAAGAGTTTTATCCAATTATCCATCTGTCCGTTTGCCTCCGAAGCCCAAGGCGGTGCTTCGGGAATGCCAGCAGCCTAATTCATGATGTGTTTGAGGGATTCATTTTATTGTGAGAGACATGCTTCAGTTTTACTGACGATACCTGATCTATTGAAGGCTTGATTCTCAAGGTTTTTGTTAACATTATTAATATCTGAGCTTATATACTTCTGAGACGCCAAACTTTATCCCCTGTCTTAATCAGCAAATGGGTGAGAGTCTTGCTGAATTAATTTCAGTTTCATTAAGCTTCCAAGCTCAGCTGATGTCAACGTGCCTGTCTCAAGGTGAATTCGTCTAGCTACCAGCTGGGAGACAACAAAGGTTGGAGACATTTTCAGAATAAATAAAGGAAGAAAAAACTAAGTTACAGCATGTTGTCATGTGTGTAATGCCAGGATTAATTTAGGCTGCATAATCCGCAGAATTTGTCTCGGAATAATAGTGCATGTGAGGAATACAGTAATTGGCACAAGGAAAAGCAAACGGCATTACTGCCCGGCAATGTATGCTGACATACAGAATACTTCTAATCCGTGTTTGCCTGCAGGTGTAGCATAAATGCACACGATAAGCCGAGGAGGAAATCCCTTCTGCATATATGTAGATGCTAACAAGGCAATGAGAAAATTGTGAATTTTGAAATGTTCTCTCACATGAGCTTTTGGTTTTATTTTGCTTGTTATGCATGTTGTGGCATATCTAAAAAAAATAGCTATGTAGCTTTTTTTTTTTCAATCTCTGTCTGACAGGACTGAATCGCACAACTCTACTTCTTTAAGTATGCATCTTTATCCTCTCTCCTGTGAGCAACACACATTCATGCATTTGTGATTCGATTGCATAGCAGTGTGTGGACAGAAGAAAGCTTCACTGGTAATCTGAGGTTTTATGTGCAATAGTCAAATTCTTGTTTGCCATCTGAGGGAGCTGTGAACAAACATGCTCTGAGCTAAGCTGTTTGCATGGCTCTCGTATTACCTGTGGATGTGCAGGGATTTTGAATGACTCTGGATCAGCCATTCTCGATCTCACGCGTGTGTACTTTCTCAAGTAAAAGATCGGCATAAATAACCTTGAAATAGAGATGAGAGATGCCCTTCGTCTGTGTGAATTAAATGTGTCGCTATCTGTTTCTGATCTCACACTTTCATTTCTCGATCTTCTAGATGTGTGATTTCAGGGTTGAAACTTGGAGGCGGTTGTAGAGTATATTCCCGGAGGTTTGTCGAATGCATTATCGCTCAATAAACATGCACAATTTTGCTTTGCTGAATTAGGAAGAGAAACTGAAGGGACCCTGTGGATGATTTCTGGCAAATTGTAAATAAAGTCTTAATAAATGGGCCCTGTATTTGTTTCCTTCTTTCGTATCTTTTGCAATGCTAGAACATACACAAGGGAGTATGTATGATACACATTCCTACCAACTGTAGAAGGCGGTATTGCGAATGCGTTGTGCGTCCGAGGCATAAAACATGAAAAACAGGAAGATAAACGCTGCATCCAAATGTCCAGACTTGACTGCTCTTGCAGACTCTGCCTCCTCAGGGAGATGAGGAGTGCACAAAGGGCCTCAAGTTGACTTTCTGCAGACTTGGGATGCAGACTTCACTGATCTTCACTGATTTAATTACCCACAATTCATTGCAGTTCAAACATAACATTGTATAACTTGTTACTTGAAGCATGTTGGCCCGAATTAATATTTCCCAAACACATCATGAAACAGAAATATTTAGAACTATAGGCTGTAGAGGTTATTGTACTCCTCTCTCTCAGCAGCTTATACAGTCTTACAGTTTTGCATACTTGATGACAATGAACGTTTCACAGTAAACAATAGAGTCCACAAGGGCTGAGTCGGGGTTAATTCCTTGCTCAAGGGCTCCTCATTGGTGGTAGCGAGGGTGGAGCAAGTGCTGCCTTTTACTTTCCCCACCCAAATTCCCGGGATTTGAACCAGCTTGCTTGCTTCTCCAACCTAAGGGCCCCCAACCCCTCTAGATCCCATGTTTTGGAAGAATCACATTTTTGAGAGGTTCAATATGCTCAAAAACTCAGGAATCTTTGAACTAAATTCAATCCTGTCGAAAATGTACATATTTTGGGGGAAACAGGCGTTTTCTTTAGGCTTCCAGGTTGTGTCATCAACTAATTTTATCATCTGCTTTATCCTCAGCTTTATATGGCAAAGCAGAGGATTGAGGATTCGTTCATAAGTCAAAATAGTCCAGTTTCTGTGACGTCCATCGGCATCATAACTAGGTTGTGTTCTCAGAAGACAAACTGCATCACATCTGACTCTCACAGCATACGGTAATGTTCTGATGAGACAAATTGGCATTAAGCAGTGCTAACTTTTTAAAAAGAGGTCATTTGGAGGCTGAATCTTTTTATTTAATTTCACTGGCTGACTGTTTATCGATGTGCAGCACACCTCGGGGCAGGAATGTTCTGCTCGTGTGTTTAGAAATAGCAGCGAGGTAACTCAGTCGCCCAGTATCAAAGTTACATGTGAACTTGAATGAGAACCTAAATTGGATTCTAGCCGGTGGTGCGTGTAAACAGGAGGCGAGAGAGGGGAGAGTGTTCAGTTGATCGGGGACTATGGGAGCTGGAAATGAGTTCAGTGTGCATGTTGTTTAAAAGCACCATATGTGCACAGTCCAGCAGAGTGTTGGTGAAGAGGCCTGAGCGAGGTAAGGCTGGAGCGGTGCAGCAGTGGAGCTGGATTGGCCGACGGGCTGACGGAGAGCTGAATCAAATGTCCTCTGGAGCTCTGTGAGAGCATTTGTCTCTGGCAAGGCAATTCGTTCTCCAACGGATAAATGTGACTGTAAAACATTAAGTCATCAGTGCGTTCCTCTCGTCTCATTCGATGCTGCAAATGTTATGAGCTGCGCGGCCGGTATTTGCATTTTAAATATATGTCCTTGATGCACCACACATGAGGCCTTATTAGCGTTCTGAAATACATTTTTGATAGGTCTTAAGGGCACTTTTGTAATATTGTTGTAGGAACGTGCCTGTAGATGGTTTAGCAAGGTCACATGCTGCTCAATAGCAGAGTAAGATGCTAACAAGTGTTTTGCTGCAGCTTTCCTCTGCCTTCATGCGTGTGACATCTGCTTTAGCACGCCGTTTGGGACTGGATGAGCTGTACATTCAGTTTGTTTGTCGTTTTAACTGGACTCTGCGACTCTTTATATCCACCCTTAACGACAGGCATGACCAGCTCCTTATTGGAGGAAATCTGAAGGCGGCAGGTAGCAATCACAAAGCAATTTTCACTCCAATGTGTCACTAATGATGTGGAGCTTTCGGGTTACCGGCGGATAATCGCAGACACTCTATATGCTGGAGGAAAAGTCAAAACAACATGTCACAGTGTCACGCTGAGAGACTCAAATACCTTTTAATCATACAATTAATACTCGGACACTCTGTGTTGGCACATCCGTCATTTCATTATCATTTATTTTATACATGTTTCTTAATAGGATTATTAGGGAGGATATTATGGTGTCATTATATTGTTGTCTGTCTGTGTATACATGAGTCGAGACAAACAAGATAAAATAGATTCACGTTCACCAGAGGTTCTGGCGTAGAGATGTCTAATTACATTTCTAGGAACCTTGTTGAATACATTTACATAAATGAATACACTTTGTTTACCATGTTATCAGCTTAATGCAATAATTATCTTTAGCACCATTAGCATAGTTGTTGCATAAAAGATCACGGTTCATCATGGCAGGACATTTAAAAGGTCTAATGCCTCTTTTTGGTGATGTCAGGGCCATAATGCATTTCAGACATTTGAGAAGAAAAACCTGCCCAATGAAGGAAAATTAATTACCAACTATTTTGATATCCAGTTAATTGTTTCATTCATTTGTCAAACAAAAATTCTGTTTCTACATTTTCAAATCTAAGGATTTGACGCTTTTCTTTGTCATTTATGATTCATGGCTGACATGGTGTTATGTTTCAGGCCGGGATGATCCGCACTGACTCAGATGAATACTTCATCGAGCCCCTGGAGAGAGGGACTCAGGAGCTGGAAGACCAGGGCAGGGTTCACGTGGTTTACCGCAGGTCGGCTCTGCTGCAGGCCCCCTCCGACATCTCTGTGGACTACCAGCTACAAGGTAGGACCCACAGACATGATGTTAACTGCTAATACAGCAGATCAGTCCAGAGGGTTTTACTAGTACTTCTGCTCCTGCCATCGCTATGACTACACTGACCATACTTTTCATACAGCCAGTGGTCAGGTTGAAATGTGGTTTAATCTTGAAAGTGAAGTGAGGACGGTTCTATGGTTTATCATAACATGTTCTATAGGTAATCAATGCTTATTCATCTCAATTAGCTGTGTCATGTGATAGTTACTTTCACCTGCTGCCAAGTTCATACATCAAGAGCATATGTGAAAAAGAAAAACTACCGATTTCTCTGAAACTGTTCAGAAAGGAAACAAAAATCACTCTACACTTCACATCAAATCGATCAAAAATCAAAACGTATGACGGTCCTGCTGCCTACTTCACATATATCACAAAGAATTGTTACCGCCACCAAAGAGGTCATGTTTTCACTGTATCAGTTTGTTTGCTGGTTGGTTGGTTTTTCAGCAAGAATGCAGAAAAACTGCTGAGTTATTTTCCAGAAGGCTACTGTTTGTACGTCTTGGCAGAGGTATGCGCTCTACTGAGTGCCATCTAGTTTTTCATTGTAGGGAGTCCCTAGTGATGTGTGCGGAGCCAGATAAACTTGACTGAAAGGAGTGCCACCACCCATGTGGGCTGCACACGGGACATCAACAAGTTCTCATCCTTCTTCCACCCCCATGGAAAGCAAAAAAACCAAACGAGTTTATGCCTAACCTTTTAATATAACAAAGCATGTTGATATACTTGAAGTGTCAGCCGGATCAACCAGTTTAGGGAGATGGCCGCCCGCCACGTGTCCGGGTCTGCTCCAGGGTTTCTGCCTGTTAAAATGGAGTTGTTTTCTCGCCACCGTCACCAAATCCTTGCTCATAGGGGAGATGTAGGGTCTCTAATGCATTTTTTTTTTTTTTTTACAGAGTGTCATGATATAACTTTTTGTTGTGAACTGGCACCATATAAATAAAATGTACTTGACTTGGCCTGAACGCAAAGGAATAGAAAACTTTTAAAGTAAAAAAAGATTTCAAGAAATGGTGTAGCAATGGTGTCTGGAGTTTCTGATCGATTCAGATTCAGGTATGGGGTTGATGGCTTTGTAAGCTGAAATCAAGCACATCATCTTTCTGCCAGAGCCGAGAAAATAGCTACATTCATGAAAAATGGACAGGAAAATTACCCCAGAAATTGTCAAATCTTTGACATGAGATTGAAAGCTACGCAGAAATAACAACTTCAACCAATTTACACCTGTGACACTGACTGCTCCTAACAGCCACTTTCATATCCTCTGTGTTGACTAAAAAGTATGCGTTGCTACTGATTGCATAGGGCAAAACAAAACAAAGCAACAAAAAAAAACAACAACCCCCCAAATCAGCTAAAATTGGACCCCCAATCCTGATCATGTTAGCTGATTTCTGTTTGGGAGGGAGGCTGTTTTTTTGTTTTGTTTTTCAAACAGAAATCAGCTAACATAATCAGGGTTGGATCCCCTCCAGTCCCTTTCAAATTGAGCCTTGACTACTACTTCAACTACTTCTACAGCAGCCTCTACCACCAGGCAGTCTAAAGGTTACTAGTGTTGGTATGAAGACAACCCCTCTTACCACTACATTAACTGCTGTGCCTACTTCTACTACAAGCACATGTATACTCCTGCTACTGTTGCTGTCACTATGACTAACTTCCTGCATCTGGAAGTATTTCCTCTAACGCAGCTGAAGTTGTGTGTTTAGTAGATATTGGGAAGTCGTGCTTGACCTGACAAAAATGTGCAACTTAAAGGTCAGCTTTTTAGCTTCCAGTCGCATCTCATCGTCCTCATCACCTCTGAGAGTTTATTCCATGGTTCACATGATGAAACCAAACTCATTTCTGTGTGCCATTCAAGGCTGTGAGATGCAGTTAAAGGCTCAGAAAAAGCGAGTGACACACAAATTACTGCTTTCACTACCATAGCTGATGCTACTATTATAATCATTGATGCTAACAGCTGTTGCTGCTTGCTCTAAATACCCAGCTCGCCCTCTATTTATACCAAACAAATGTGACTGTTGCTGCTGACGAAAGCGTAACGCATCACATTCAACGTGAAAGAGACCTGTGCCAAGACTTCTTCCTGTTAATCACTTTGTGTTCAGGAACAACAAACAGAACTTCCCTGAGTCTCTTTCTATGGTTTGTCAATCGGCTGTGATTGACACAATGATAATGGAAAATATATTCATATTAAGATCTTTCAGTTGAAACAAAATTATTTCATCAACTACAAGATAAATTGTTTTCCCAATGAGTTAGAAAAATAAAATAATAAAATAAACCTTTCACTGAAAGTCACAGTTAGTTGCCAAATGTACTCTGCTGAGTCGTGGTCCGTCTGGATTCTGCTGTGGTGTAAATAGAGCAGAAATACTGGTTTTGAGCCAGACGGGCTGTATCATCATACTGTCGTGATAAATGCACAGCAGTGTGATGTTTGTAACTTATCAAACCATCTGCAGACGGAGTCACTGAAAGTTGCATTTCCTCTGACATTTGTACATAAAATCATCCACCATCTGGTGATATTCTCCCTGATTGCTGTCATGTCAACATTTTTTTTTCTTTTTTTTTCAATATTCATTTTTTCACGCCTTTGCAGACTTAAACTTGACAAGAAAAAAGTCAAGCCCAAAATGAGCAAATAGTTCTTCTGCAATCAGCTGCTCAATTTGTAATTCCACAACTACACTTCAACTACACTTCAAATAGCTCCAACACTTAAAGGAGCAACCATTAATGCTCATATACATATATATCATCAAAGGTCTTCCACCCAAAGTCTAACAAGGCTACAAACGTTCGTCCTCGGCATGAAGTTATCATACGTACGTGAGTCATAGCCATTATAAAAGCGGGCTGAATGCGTACCATTACAGTACACGTATTTTAAAGTAATTTTGACACATACAAATCTATCCATGAGACAGAATGCCTGGAAGCATGTTCATATACTGCATGACAACAGTTAGGGCCATAAGCTCACCAAATGAAATATACAAATTGGCTTACGGATGCATAGGAAACAACTCGGCTTGAACAGATTGTACATTCTAGTGAGTCAAGCTTCACCTCCAATCATGAATCATGTTCATCATCACAGTCTACACCAAGCATGACTGGCTTCTAAGAGGTCACGTGAGACCTAAGATCCAAATTTTGCAATCCTGACAGCTTAGACTAAAACCAACCAAGCAACAAATGATCATATATAATAGCTTTCTCTTAAATTATTGATTGAACAGAATTGTCGCACAGATGAGATAATAAGTGACGTCTGGCTGCACAGCAGGAGTGACCACAGAAAGAAACTGCAGCCTTTTTGCTCTTTAGAGTTGTTTGTCTTTATGGAGGCAATTCCGAATTAACCAGCTAACATTAGCTGCTGACAGTCGTACTTTCTCTTCACTTTGATGCTGAGTGAACCGAGGTCACTGCCCTGTCCAGTCAGGAACCCTGTGCAGGGTTCAGAATTACTTAGACATTGCTGGGTTTTTTTTAGCCCAGGAGTTCCTACAACAGTATATTGTTGTTATTCAAGGATCGCGTGTCCTGCGATCTGGTGACATTTAAATAATGAAAATATGTAAAATAAAACAGCACTTTTATGTCGAAAAACTTTTTGTTCAGTCATTGATTTTTTTGCCCCTGCCATGTGTTTGTCAGCCCCTCAATGGGGATTGCTGCAGTCCAACCCCTGTGATTGAAAGAATAACCAACATGGCAGATTTCACAGCCCCTTTCCTTTAAAATATTCAATAAGAAACATGAACTTCCTCTCTCCAGGGGGTCTGAAAGGTGTTTATCGATATTTGTTTACATATTTCGGTGAATTGGTCAATTTGGCTGAATTAGCTATTTGTTTTTGTAGCATATCCATGGATCTATAGACAACTATTACTGGATTGATTTAACATTGAAGTAGACCTAGAAACTTGATGATTCTCAGAAAATTTCTGAAGAGTGTGACTCTGATTTCTAAGAATGATTTTGTCCTGTTTGTGTTTATTTTGTTGACATCAGAGATAGTGGCAGGCAATCCTAGGGAGGTATAAGTCACAGTGAATCTTAACATGCGTGAATCATGTTTGTAAGTTAAGATCTGACTGAGGTATGCTTCTGAGAAGGAACGTTTGACTCACATTGTCCTTCAGCATATCACTGTCCATTACAGATCACATCTGGTAATTTCCCAATAGTTAAAAAAAAACGTGCGGAACAATGAGTTAAATCACAGAGGAGCATAGTCAAAATTTCAATCCTCCCCCCTTATTCTTAATCCTGTCAGAACTGGGCTAAGCTAACCATTAGCTAAGTGTTGTGGGACTCTGAGGATCGGACTTGGCTCTGTCTGCTTTGAAACAGACAAGGTCCTGTTCCACCTCCTTTGGTAAAACGTGCCCTACTTTATTTCCATGGAAGTACTGATAAGCCACGGAGCTTTTCAGGTTGTTAATTGCTTCACTGTTGAAAGTAAGAGATTCAATAAAGTAGGCTAGCGCTGGCTTAGTGAGCTTACCTTAGGCCATTTCTTCAGGTCATACTTCTGTCCCTTGCCAGTAGCAGGCAGATGTGTGATGTGGCACACTGTTTCCCCACATTTATTTCCCTCAAATCTCCAAGGGAAATGTCTGCAATGTAGCGGTAGCCCACTACACCACTGTAAGTCTACATTCAGACAATGTATAATGGGGCTGGGTATACGTGATACGATATTTCATCTAGTTCTGGACTCCCCTCTGTTACCTCTTTTTCGTCTTCACTCACGTCTTTGAGGTGGAATGTGTCCGAAGAGCTAGCATGCGGTGTGTGGCATGGTAAACAATATGTTTATGTGCTGCTGTGCCTCAATCTCTCAACATCTAGAGAGATCTTGCATACGACACAAACCCTCTTGAACGTCTGGTTCCACTTTAAGCAGATTTGCGTTCCGCTTCTGTGTCAATTACTCAGAAAATCAATTCCTCTCAACAACATTCAATATGAATGATCACCTGTAAGAGAAGAAGCACAGCTATAATGCACTGTTTAGGTTACCTGGTTGCAATTCACAACAGTGTAACAGCATGGGTCCACGTCTCAGCACTGCTCTCCATTCGACCATGATGTTGTGCGGTTTGGGTAGGAAAACCAGTTTAAATGGGGGCCAGGTGACTTTTGAGGTGGCCATGTAAAATATGTGGTCAGTCTGTATTGTTGGTGTACATGGTACAAGCAAAGGCTATTTAGGCAACCATGATGTCTGAAGTAAAGCTATATTGGACTTAAATTGACATGAAGCTCTCTGCTTTTTGAATAAAAATGTAAAAATGAATTATTGTGAACATAAACTACTGGCATAACTACTGAGAGGCAACTAGCAATGCTTCATGGAACAACAGTCTATTTAAATGCAGTTTAAATTATTGTGCTTTCAGATTCTAGGTCATTATTGGATTAATTCAGTGATGCCGTCTCAGTGTG
>CAEMYA010000092.1:8375542-8392617 GCA_903131615.1 Diplodus sargus
ATCCCCACCCCCCCCCACCCCCCGTTTGGATGCAGATACTGTATTTCTTTTTGTGGGAGCATCAAAAAAGTCATTTTGCCTCAGCGGGCTCAGGATTCCTTTGATTTTCAGAAACGAAAGCTCCGGAGACCCTCCGAGGGTCTGCTTCAACCCAGTGATGTGGGTGAATGATGAATGATGCTGTTTGACCATGTGTTTCCACGTGAAGCCTAGAGAGGTTGTGCTTCATTCTTTCTGGAGAGGGTTCTGTTTCTGCCAAGAGCTTGTACTAAAGAGAGGATTGAAAGAAGGAAGAAAGAAGGACTGGAAGGTCTTTGTCATTTGCTGGGTGTTGTAAGAGATGGAGTGCTGTGATTCGGAAGGTTGCAACCTGAAGGAGGGTCGCAAGATTGTAGATGAGTGGATGGACATGAAAGTCTGCAGGAAGGATGAAAGCTCACTTATCTTTCTCTTATTTGCCTTTGAGCAAGGTATGTCACTGGAGCAGCAAAGATGTGGATTGAATGAAAATGAATCGGAAATTACTTTTATGATCAGTTCATAATCACAAGTCTTTGGTCTTTGGATTTTGGATTGTTTTTTGGACAAAAGAAGCAATTTGACACTTTGGGCTCCGTCAGGAAAAAACATTCCCACACACTCTCCACTTCAATTGCAATTAAGTTTAATGACAACAATATTTCGGTACTTCGGAGCTTCATCAGGTTATTTTTTAACATCTTGGCCTTTGGAATATTGTGATGAGCACTTTTCATATTTTTTAAATATTTAATGGAAACAGCTTATTGCGATCCATGTCACCTCAGACTGGTCATTCGTAGTTGTTGGTGTTTCAATTACAAACTAGAGGGCCCACTCCTCAGGTCTAGCCTCTGCTGTCCACTTGCATCCGAAGGAGAAAAATCATTCCTTCGAGGACAACAATGAACTGAAAAAGCCTCTTGGATGAGAGGTTAAAATTTCTTCAAGATACTGAAACAAGTCCAGTTGCCAACGATACAGCACTTAGAATCGCAATGACCTGGATGAGCGAGAACCTTCATCAACAACACATAACACCGTTGTGATTCAATGAGCTTTGTTTGTACTTAGCACCTACATTACATCCAACAGCTCGCAAGAGCTCGCTGCTCTCAAATCACCACTCATAGCTAATCATGAACCCACAATTCACATTGCTTCTACGATTTGTCACAACTTCATACAGTTCCCCAGCTCAGCATCTCACCGACTCACACAGCCGCCGCCTTATCCAGTCGGTCAGAACATCTTCGACTACACGTAAGGTACCAGCTGAATTGGCTGTTAAAAAGGTTTTGTTTCCTAACCAGCAACGTCACAGAGCTGCACTGTCCATACTCCTAAGCTTCTTGAATCTTCCTCACACAGAGAAAGTAGGCTGCAGGTAATCCAGGTCTGCCGGTGGGCTGATATCACGCTGCAGCTGTTGGCGTACAGCTGCTTCTGCAGTGCTTGCCACCTGTTTTCTGCGTGTCTTGGTTCTTATGTGTCCTGATGAACCCCAGCCTCTCTCCACAGCGACAGCTAATTTTTTGTCTGTGTTGGATATCATCCGTTTAGATACAAAGATATGCCAACACGGTTTGAGCAAATGAAGGCTCTTTATGCGACTATGCAGCTGCTGGTCTTTACTGCACAAACCTGTGAGCTAATTCGCTGCAGCCCTCAGCTTCCTTAAATGAGTAGCTTGTGTTTGGACAACATGTGATAGCAGAAAATGAATACTCAGATGCAGCTAATGGCTTTTCTTTTCCCACTCTCAGCAGTGTTCTAATTTCCTTGCACTGGTACGTACTCCTTGAAACATAAATACACATCTGCACATTTCTCCCCCCTTTGAACATGATTGTAGTCATAAAAAAGGAGCATCACCATATGATTTCCATTGTCGGGACGTGAGGCATGTGCTTTGAATTACGGTGCGAGGATGGGAGAATTTAACGATAGGGAAAGCAATTTGCCTTGAGTAATGAAACTTTAGGATAAGGTTAAGGTGACGAAGGTTATCAGGTTTGCTTCATGCATGTTGGTTAGGATTGATCCTCTAGTCTTTTGTAAACAGAAGCAATTTCAACAATGTCAGAGGTGGGAACACTCTTGCTGGTGTGCATATGTGTGTTGGAAAAATTAAGCTGACCCCAAGAGAGCTTTGAAGTCTTCTGCCGATTCTCAAAGCTCCAAATCAAGGCAGCGTGAACCCAGACACGTGCTGAATACAACAACAGTGTCATCAGTAGACTACGTAATTCATTAATGAAGCTGATCACGCTCCATCTGATATCTACCCGTCCCTATTTGCATGATGAACCAGCGGATTGGGAAGATATGATCCACAGTCCCCCGCCTCTTTGGAAATATGAACCTTGCATGCGTCTGATGATTTCTTTCCATTTGAAACCTGGTGATAATTAGCGACTCCAGTCCAAGCCAAGGATCTGAAGCGAGGGTGGAAAAGACCTTGGAAGCATTGAGCAATATTTTGAATCGAGAATCGCTACGTTTTGTTCTCTACCGACTCGCTGTGATTCATCACACTGCTTTCCAAAAGTCACATGGCATCTCTTTCTTCTTTCCATCCAGCCTTCCTGCTCGCTGGAGCCAAATACTTAAAATTCTTGTTGCCTGTTGAGATACTACATCCACCGCGTGCTTTACAGAGAAATGCTCATCGCGAAAAAAAAAAGAAGAAGGAAAGCGACGTCAACAGCTGTTTGTGGGGCACAGAAGATTTGTGTGTGTGTGTGTGTGTGTGTGTGTGTGTAGTATTGCAAAACTTTGCAATTCCTTTGCCTGACTCAAATGTCTTTGCATTGTGTAAGAATCTGAGGGCTGAAATAATACTGCCTGGAAGTTACACCATGCACATCAGAGAAATAGCCCAGAACTCATCTTGTGATCAAGTGTTGTTTGTGTGATTTTATCTCAAGTGCTGCTTTCTCACTTGTTTATGTGGAAATGTTGGGTTTTTGTACTGCCCTCTTGTATTTTGTACCAAGCTTTCAATCCTCTCGTTGGCACAAGCTCTTGGCAGCTCTTCTACCTGCCAAGGTTTTAATTTAATAGTTTTTTGGGTTTTTTTCAAATTAGAGCTATATTTTTGGCCTTTTCGTGGCTTTATTTGATAGAACAGCTGAAGAGTGACAGGAAACGGGATGAACGGGATTGAAATCCTTATGCTGGTTTCACACTGGTGTATATTATATATAGACATTTAGTCTTATAGCAGTATGTAAAATGCTGGAGCAGAGGAAATAAAACAAAAAAAAAGCATATTTAAGATGTTATTTGTGAAAAAAAACAAAGAAGAAAGACTCCACAACTACTCACAACTGAATAGAGCACCTAATTTGAATGTCCTTCATGTTTTACTGGATGTTTTATTTTTTATTGATGGTCCGTTTTCTCCTAAAAACACATCAATCAAGGACAAGGCAGCACAATGACAATACTGTGTAGTGGAAAAACAACATTGTCAAAAAGTAACAGGTCTCAATCGAGGAAACTGAATAAAGAAGGGAGCAGTTGGACTGTCCTCTCACTTTGGATTGGCAGGGCGAGACAGTGGCGTTATCTGGCTGCTTTGTCATTTTTGGTCTTGCCGGACTGTTATCTCATCAGCCAGGCCGAACAAAGCTCATCAGGGAAATCATCATCAGTGAAATCAGCTGCAGTAGTGATTATCTGTAAAAACCCGCCTGATTTTCAATCCTATGAGTGATGCCTCAGTGATTCACTGCACTCTCTTTCTTTCCACTGTCACCTCCCTCACCACCCAAGGAGGTTATGTTGTCGATCGCACTTAGATGAATGTTGCATTGGATCATGAGATTGTAAGATGGAAAATGCACATGACCGCATGATGAAAGATGAACAAGAAGAAGCTAGAGAGCTCTAGTCATGCTCCGAGAATGTTATTTTATTTCCATCTGGATCTCCACAGTGCTGACTTTTAAAACTGTAGTTGTAGTTCAGTAGTTTTTAACAGTTTCAATCAGCTGGAATGAAAACAAACAGGACCCAAAACATTCATGGCGGAGGTAAAAATCGGCTCTATTCACAATCTTCCATCTCCCTCAACATTTAAAGAAATTTCTTAGTAATTTAAGCTCTGATATTTCTGTTTCTTTATCAGTCACGTTGGGCGGGTGGAGAGTGGAAACAGTTTGTCACTTGACCTTTTAAGATGGTAACATTGGGTTGTTTGTTCTTTGAGAGAAAGAGGAGGGGGGGAAAAAGCGGATGCAGGTCACCAAAATATATTGAACTCCCTGAAAGGAAATACAGTGAGCATTTCTTCCAAAAAGGCGGTTCGCACCCTACCATGAATGAAGCCTAAGTTTTGCCTCATGTTGTAACCGACCGACCCCAACAAGGCGTACCGTTGTCTGCCTCACGACTCTCTCTCTCTCGCTCTCTGCCTCTCTTAACTCACGCACACTCCACACATGTTTGATACTCTGTTTCTCAGATAAGCGGCTTTGCAATGGAGAGACAGTAAAAACTTTAAGACAGCGGGCTCTCTATGTGAAAACAGTTGCATAGAAATAAAGCACTCGTGGGGCTGAGCGCGGGTTGCCTTTTCTGGTGCCAGTAATCAGTGTTGTTTTTGAGAGCCTCCTCCAAACACACATAAAAATGCAAGGGACAAGAGCTCCATCACTCCAGGGTGCTGAAAGGTGGTGTTGAGGTTGAAAAGACAGGTCACAAAAAACAAACCTGCTCCTCAGGCACAAAACAAAGAGAAAAAGGTTTAATGGTTCAGAGCACAGGGGGCGGCTGGTGATTAAAACAATTATTGGCCGTCTAAATAAACAACTTTGATATACTTTTTCTCCTTGCTCTGCCTAGAAACGTCCAAACATTTTCTTTTCTGTAACCTGTTTTATGTGCTTCAAGTTAAGTCAAAGTCAAGTGTCTCGCTCAAGTCTGAAATCAAGTCTGAAATCCTGAAGGATTTCAGAGGCACAGTGCAAGTCAAGCTGCAAGATCTCTCTCAATCCTGATAAAATGACACAGCATTTTGACATGTTTCTATCAAAGTTGCAGTACCACTGACGTATTCATTTCCTTTTTAATAACCCAAGCTATTAATTCATCAAGCCACTCATGGAAGTTTGGAACATCAAGTTGAATCTCATTTTTGGCAAAAGTATGTTATTGTTCCTGTTGGAGTAATAGCTGACATCTTGAAACAACAACATCACAAAAAAGACTCCAAAAGGGCCAAGAAACAGCAGCATTAAGGCGAGCATGCCCAGACCTATGAGACTGAGCCTAACCCCTGCAGTTTTGTTTTGTCTTTGGGGTTTTCTTTTTGTTCCTCTGCGTTTTTAAAGATCAAATATGATTCTCCAAATGCCTTGTTTTGTCTGACTGTTTGATCAAAACCACAATATATTCAACTTACTACCACAGAAGACTAGAAGAAAGACAGCATTTATTCACTTAAGCATAACAAGTGCCTTTAATGATTGAGAATCAAAACTGCTGCTCATTTTTTTATTAGTTGATGGACTAACTGATAAAAATGACTAATAAATTCAGATCTGCAAAACTGTTCCGTGTTGCCTATACAGCTGTAGAAGCGTTGCCTATAAGTGAAAAAAAAATAAATAAATTTTAAAGGGCCCATTTTGCCAAAATTAAGTCTTTTTATTTTATTTTAAAGCAGGTCTAGATCCTATACACATATTGCGAAAGTATCAGAAACATTTAATCCATGGAGAAGCTCTTATTCAGAAACTGTGCCTTTTTAATGTGCCGTCACGACTTCTGTAAGGGTGTGATGTCACAACTATACACTCGCGGCTCTGAGCCACGCCCTCTGTATGGCCGTTGGCCGAGCTGAAGCAAAAACATGGTGTGTGATGCCTGCTCAGGCCTGTAATGTGAACATTAAACCATTCAACATTTTCTACGAGGCAACCAAAATTAAAGGCAATTAATTAAAGGTAATTCAAGGCAGGTTTTCAGGTATTTAGCATTAACATTCAGTAAGAGTGTATGTTACTCACACTAAAAGATGACTGAAATTTGCTGCTTTAAAACTTTGTGTGCCTTCGTGTGATTGTATTTTGGCATATGTTTGTTTGGTTGTGGCTCTAGCCATGATTTTCACATTTTTTAGATAAATCCACTTGGACATGTCCACTGGTCTGGCGGTTGAGCTCCCTCTTTATACCATTTATCATCAATCATTGATCTAAGACTTAATGCAAGGTCGACAGATACTAAAGTAAAGAGAAATAATCAGTGTGTTGTCACATGAATGACTAGTTATTGTAATAATTATTTATCGGTAACTGGTCAGCAGCAGTCAATCCATAGTCAGATAAATGAGATATATATTGATCTAGTTTGCTGATGTATTTTTATTGATTTGATAAGAAACGGTAAATAAAAAACTGAAAACATTCCCTGTAGTTCTATCAACCTGAGAGACTGTTTAAACTCAGACCTGAGATGACTGGTGCAGTCGTCACTGTACTCGTCTAAGCCAATACAAATGCAGCATTTTCAGCATCATGTGTCAAGGAAGTAGGCCTATTTACAACACAAAATACACACAATTTTATTGATAATTGGCTGACTGAGCCACAGAGGGACTGTCAAGCCCATCAAACCTTTGCAGCAAGAATGGTGTCTTAATAGTGTCTAATTTTAAAGAAACAACCAAAGTTCTCAGCAGCAATGCTTGTGATACCAAAGCTGTTGTAAATTACAATTCTGCACTGAGAAGACTCACCACACACCGTTATTTTACTTCGGTGAAAGATGTTGTTTTTTTTTTTGTTTTTTTCCAGAAAGCGTAACCTTCAATTTTGGGTGAGTTGGCTCCCCAGTGTGACCAGCAGCATCCACAAGTTAATTTCCAGCCCTCGGGGTCCTCCAGGCATGCAAAATTGCTCCTTTAGAAGCAGACACATTGTCAAATTCTCAGATACCACCTCGGCCTGTTTGCTTCAGTATGTTTGATGTGTTATTTTTCCATTTTTATGTTACCGGTACTGCTGCTGACCATCAATCAAAATCCTGTGGAGGCGACAGATATTAACTTTGAAGTTCACTCCTCCAGCAGGTGGTTGAATTGAAATTTAATGAGGGGACTTTTTTTTTTCATGAGGACCCATCCAGGTTTTACTTGCACAAACATTAAAGCTTTGTGTTTGTTTATTTTATTGTATTTTTTTCTTTGGATTTTAACATGTAGTCTGTTGCAAACTGGTCCAGAGGCTTGATGATGTCTTGTGTAGCAAAATATTTGGCTGCTGCAGGTCATTTGGAAACATCCCTGCTCCTTGTTGGCAGTGTAGATTTTTATTTTGGTGGTTGAATGGTGGGTGCCAAAGTTCAAAACTGCTATGCAGTCCAAATAACAAATCAGACAAATCACCAGAAATCCACCTTTACTCTCCTGGTTTCTCCCGTAGGTGTGCTGCATCAGCGGCTAACAAATGTGTGACTTCAGCTGCTGACACTCTTTTTCCACTGTTTAATTATTTTTTTTTAAAGGCATTTCTTTCTTGTCCTGCAGGTTTCCAGTGTCTCCAGGTTCACTAACAGGCCTTCCTCGAGAGTTAGTATCTATTGTGACTGGTTTTGTTAAAGTAGAAAGCTGTTAAATGATTCATTTATTTAGTTTTAGCCACCTGGGAGCAGCAGGACAAGCTGTAAACTCAACATCCATTTATTATCACCTTTAAAAGTTGACGACGCAAATCGTCCTCCAGTGTCTACACTTTGTGTCCGTATTTGTGTCCAAACACCAATATCAAGCCCCAGTCAAGCCCTACACAATCAAAATTCGACCCTTTCCTTTACAGTGTGCCTGTATATATTTTCTTTGCCAGCGCAGCCAAGACTTGGAATCATTAGTAATGCTTTAATATAAATCCCAGTGGGAGCAGCTGTGTTGGCTTTAATTGTAGGCCTAAAACTCCCCAGGAGCCCATTCATAGCGCTTCAGAAGCTTCAGGTGGGCCGTGGAGAATGCACGTAGACACAAACGCGCCACTTAAAATCTCCGCCGCACTTCAGCGCAGAACCGCAGACCTGCATGGTGTCTCCACTATGTGAAATGCCTCGGCCAGCATCTTTTCTCCTGTTGCGGTGCGTTGCTGGTAATTAGGCTGCTGCTGTTGCTGCTGTCACCGCTCATTTTCAACTCTATTGAGGCAGGAGGAAAAAAAAGGCTAAAACAATATTGCCTCACTCGTAAAAATCCAGTGTAATTATCCCAGGGTTTATGTGCCCTAGGGGGTCAAAAATCCCCTTACACGACGAGAAGTACATTGCCAGCACTAAATCAGCTGCAGCTTCAGAACACCCTCACGGTGGAACTGCCACCCAACCAACATGATTGAGCTAGAAATGATGCTGATTTTGTTTTCCTATTCAATACTAATGCGGCATTCCTACTGAAACAGGCCACCCGATTTCAAGCCATTGTTCACCATATGCATATACTTTTGTGAAAGCCATATTGTTCAGGTACAGCATAACACATTCTCATATAGGCCACTGTAAAATGAGATGTCAACCAAGAAAGATGTGGCACTAATGGCTTCTTTTTTCACTCATTGTTTTCCTCATACACACTCAAAAAGAGAACATGCATCACCTCAAGGCGGTGTCCCAGTATTAAAGCTGGCCAAGCAGCCATTAATGTCAGCTGCCTGTGGTTGATTGTTGGATTGTGCTCTCCATGTGCAGTGTTTTTGAGTGTGTGGCTGAGTTATTTGAGGTCAATAAACATGAAGCTAAAAAAACTGCAAATCATCAAATGCGTGCTTGTGCAGCTCTGGATAAGTGAGCTAAGCAGGGAGGGAGAGAGATGGAGGGTCCCTGGGCTTTTTTGTGATGACAATATCCTTGGATGTTGGATTGGCCAATGGGGAGGGTGTTTTATCCAAACTTAAGTCTCGCAACTGATGCCTCCTATGATGAAACTGTCAGGCATTTGGTTTTGTTTTAATTCAGGTTATGGTGGTCTTGCATTTTTTTTATAGCGCTTTTCCAGTCTACTGATTGCTCAAAGCTCTTTACAATACTTGCGACATTCTCCCATTCACACACACATTCAGACACTGATGGTGGAGGCCACCATGCAAGGCGCCAACTGCTCATCAGGAGCGATTTGGGGTTCAGTATCTTGCTCAAGGACACTTCGACATGCAGGGGGAGCCAGGATTCTGGGATTCAAACCAGTGACCTTCCGATTACTAGACGACCCGCTCTACTTACTGAGCTACAGCCGCAACAGGTTAGTTGCATCAGTGATTGAAATGCAGCGGAAATGCGGATCGAGCAACCTGGTTGAAAGACTGCTGACCATACTTCTTGTTAATGACTTCACTTTTAAAAATTCATATCCTGTGTTGGATGTGACTTGGAGTAATGAGGCAATATGCCACAAAGACGGCACCTTGTTCGAGCTATTCAAGCAAATTGGCCATAAAAGTGAACAGGTATCATTCAGATTTTTTCACAGAGTTTCAGAAAAAAACAGATAAACACTGTAAAATGCACAATCAAACAACAGTTTGAGTGATATTCCCTAAATTAAAAAGTGATTTAGAAAAGAAAAACCTCTTAAGCCTTCACTTCATCTATAATGTTTCTTGTTGATGTCATCACTTGCCCCCTGACATGACATAACATTTTTATGATGAAGTTTCTCGTGGCCTGCATCCTTTGAGATCGCCTCCGTTGAGCGGCAGCGGTCAGGGCGATGCTCAAACCTGCCCACGATCCTGCTTTTTTCACAGTTGCATCAAATCGTGCTGAAACCTATTTTCTCTTCTGTTCACGTGGGAAGTGATGTTTGAATCTGTGTGGTATATACACTGATCAGAACACTCTTTCTGTGGGAGCAGTTTGAGTTCATGGCATATGTCCGATTGTCTGTTGTTAGAGAGATAATTCAGTACTTCTGAGTCAAGCGTCACTCTTGACTTAAACCTGCAGTAACCTTTCGGACTTAAATGCAATCAGTCTCTCTGTTGTTGAATTTATGATATTTGAACCCTGCTCTAACAACACAATTGCTGAAAAAAAAGAAATCCAGTTCTCTCACTTGGTCTAATTGTCCACCTTGTTTTAGTTTTGCCACATGAGACAAATTACCATCAGCTTACAGAGCATATTTGATGCAAATTTCCATAACCAGTTAGAATGAGCATATTGTATCTTTTTATATACAAAGTAGAGTATATAGGCCAATCCTGCCACTCTGCTTCACAGCAGAATGAGATAAAAGGATTAAAGGCTATATTTTAATGCCAGAATGCTACTTGTTGTGGGTGAAATACCTAGGATATTTTGGCATTTTCCCATGAATTAAGATGCTTTTTCTGTTGTGTACTAACATTTTGGATTAGAGAGTAAACATACATATCTGCGTGTCTGAAGGAGGAGGCTGTGCTGTAAGTATTTATGCATTTGCCTGAAAACAAACAAATTCTGTTGTACTCCTCCTTTTTTCCGCCCAGGTTCTACACTTTACGATAAGTCAGTCCGGCAAAACGTCTGCATCATTTCTGGACTGCGAGTGTCTGTGAATGGTGGATATCAATGCCGTCACAGCAGACACAGTAGATTTCCACTCCAGGCTGATGGCGAGTTGCCTGTCGCCTACCTCTGTGCCATTTTTAGCCTGCGGCGGCTCTGGCTGGCCTCGTTGCCACCTTGCGGCACAGTGCCACGTGTGGGCAGGCGCTGACTGGCTGGCTGGCTGGCTGGCTGGCTGGGGGCCTCTCCCATCTCCCAGGCTGCTACTGCTGCTGGCGTATGGTGGGGCTCCCTTGGGACTGGGCTGTGGGCCTGGGGTGGGGTGGGGAGAGGCGAGGTGAGGTGAGGCGGAGAGGAGGTGGGGGCTCGGCGCTGACTGAAGCACACTAGTGGTCTTAAGGAGCGCTGCTGAGGGGAAGTCCTGTGCGTTTGAAGTAGGGACCTCAGAAAGCCTGTTTACTCAGGAGCGGGAGGGGGAAGCTGGCCCGCTGCACAAGAATGCCTGTGTCATGACGGGAGCGGCGGAGAGGAGGAATGCACTCCACAATCCCAACACTGTCGGAGCCGGGCCAGGGCTGAGGTGGCAGCCATTTCTTCCTATTTGTTTAAGCTCCCTCTCCACTCAATCACTGGCCCTGTCTGTGGCCCTAAGCATCCCTGGAAATATGAAAAATGGCCTGCGCTTTTATTTATGGCTTGAAATTTCCAAGTATTCGCCAGTATCTTCTCCCAATGTGGATAGAATATTAAAACTGTGAATTTCTTTGCTTTAATCATTTATTTATTCAGCGGACGGTCACGGAGCACAGAAGAGCTTTTTCTTTTTCAGTGAAATGTTCGGCCCTTCCTTTTCCTCAGATGCAGACATGTACGCTTAGAAGATTTCAGGGGAATCATACAGTCCAGTCTTTCACTCTAAGAGTACGTTGGGTGGTTTGGGTTTCACATTTGATTATTTTGGGGAGGCGAGAACATCAGAAAACTGCACTGAGACACCTGAGACTGTCTTCCTCCAGGAGCACTGCGCCGCAGGTCATTACCGGGACACGAGGTTGAATTGCTATAGAGCAAATAGACGCGTGTGTTAATCCGATTCGCCATGTGATCTTAACCGGTTCGTAGACCACAAAAGGTTAAACCCAGTACAGAACGCAGACACGTCAGTCAGGTTTTGCTAAATTCACAGGCGCTGGAACATGGTTTGTTTTGACTCCCTGCTGCCAAATGTTCTAACACGGCAGGAGGAGGACCCTCCTTAACACACAAGCTACTTGTGAGTCCATGTGACCTTTGTTTACCAACCCTGGTTTGTTTGTAAATGGGCGGCGTGGACCTACATGAACCCACTTTTTTTATTTCATGGCCAGTAGTGTCTCGCTGGCAGACTACAGCTACAGTTTTATGGACTCCCATAGTTTTTTTTTAGTTTTTATATTCAGCGTGAGGACCAGAACAGAGCTGTCCCGGGGCTAAACAAATGCGAAGGGACCACAGGGGTCCAGCCGGAGGTCCGTGGTGTGATTTATTCAGAATACAGACCATTGCACCAAGCTGTGTAATACAAAACATGTACCACTGTGTGTGTAAGTCAAACAGTTCAGCTCTCTTAAGTAATTAGCTATAGCTTACAAAGATCAGAGTGCTGATTTAAGTCATCAAAGCGCAATACAAAGCTTTTTCAAAGGGCCTATGATGAAAGCAAAAGAGTATCATTTTATTCAATTGGTTTTTCTGTGACTGCCAGAGAGGTTTTCTTAGCTTATAGCGAGATTTTGAAGTTGATTTTAGCGATGGCGAGTTATAGAAGCATTACGGGGATTAAATACTTTCAGCACACAGTAACAGCTAAGAGAAAATTGGTGTTGGTCACATTAACAAGGTCCAAATTGCAGTGTTTTGTGTCAGTGAAAAGCTCAATAAACCGTTCATCGCAATCAGTACTAAACACTGGCTTGTTTTATGCTGCAATGATAGGCCTCCCAAAAACAGTCTCCTCCGTCCGCAAGCACTTGAGAAACTCTATTTTCAACCACCAAGAGTGTGCTGAAGGTTCAACCGCCGCATTTGAGATTGTCAGACCAAATTAAAATGAACTAAATACAAAATTTTACAACAAAAGCGTAATTTTCCACTGTGGCTGAGACCAAACAAAACAAACAGTAGGCATAATCACAGCCCTACCGTTGGCCAGCGGCTCCAGCAAAGCAAAACAGTGCAGCTCAAAGACACCCTGATGATTCATTCACATCCCTGCCAAGGTTTTCCCCTCCGGGTTTTCAACCTGCAGCTCTCCTGCTGGCTGCTTTTCTGACCGACCAAGCCGCTGATATTTCAGCCATTATTAAAGTAGAAAATGGTCATCTCCTATTGTAAAGCAGCGAAGTGTAAAGTGAGGAATATCTGTGGCCACTTCAGTCCTCTGGGTAGGCGTTGTTTACTCTGGGCAGGATTACCGACGGGGACCAGATGATGGATTTCATATCAGCAGCGCTCCCAGCGAGGTTTGACAGAGACGGCCTCAGCTTTTAGAGTGTAAAGCCAAGCAGTATTAGGGAGACGCTAAGTACTGGGAGGCTGTTCCATCAAAAACGGCAAGTATTAGCAATTTCATGGTCTGATTCAGCAAGTTCAGAGGGGACCGTACTGTCAAGTCAGATAATTCACTTCATTTTCATATCGAGCAGAGGCAGAAACATGCTTTGAAGTCCAATCTGATTTTCATGTTCCATAACTACAGCAGATTATCTGTGAATTGTAAAAATGGGTTTAAAACAACTACTGATATAGTTGTTGGTATGGTGTCACTGCTAGCAGTGAATTAACTTTTATTCACCAGAATATGAGCTGTGAATGTTCAAGGCTTTAAGAGCAGCAGACAGCATGAACCTCTCATTATCAGTGAACGCACATATGGTATTTTCATTTGCTCTGAATGGATGTGAACTACTATATAAGTGGTTTCTTATCAACTGCGTGAAAAATATAGTCAGAATGTTATACATTAAGATTAATAGGATGAACTTGGTCCTGATCATGTATGAGAGCAGAGTGTTCCTATCTGATTAGTTGGTTGGTTGATTTGTCAGCAGGATTACACAAAAACTACTGAACAGTTTACCAAAAAACTTCAATGGAGGACGGGTCTCAGCCCACAATAGCACCCATTTACTTTTGGTGCGGATCCGGTTAAAGGGACGGATCTTGCTCATTTTCTTTAACATTCATTTCTCAGGGAGTAATGCATGGATCTTGTTGAATCTGGTGACTGGTGTGCAATTCGATGCCAAATACAAATACACATCTGGATCTAGCTGATTTCTATATTCAAACAGGCTGGATAGAATTAAAGGGGACTGGTTGGACCTTTCCGGAGGTATGCACTCGACTGAGTTACAGACTGAGTCCAGTTAATTAAATAATAGAATAAAATGAAATCAAACCAGATGAAAAAAAAAGATCGACTTATTAGATTGTCAAATGACACATTTTCTGTCAGGTCTATTTAATGTGAGTTATACATAAAAGTTCCACTTCCACTAATGACCGTTAGGAACTGTCCATTAACCTGTCAATTATTTCCTAATTGACTTTCTGTTATATTTTTGTTGTTGTCTATAAAATATCAGAAAAAGAAAATAAATAGATAAAATGCCAACACAGTTTTCTAGAGCATCAATCATTGTGTGATTTGATCGACCAGCAGTCTGAAACCTACATGACATAAAACTGATCAATGCGATAAACGCCGGTGTTTGCTAGGTTGTTGCTTACAGTTTGTCATGTCCCTCATATCCAATATGTTATTTTGAGACTGATATAAAAACAAAACGCAGCTTTTCATGAATTCCAGCTTTTTGCAAGTCCATGTTAACTCTCCTGTCACCCCTCTCTTGATCCTTTTGCAGAACCAGAGCTGAATGTACCCGGGACCCTCGACTCTATATCCCAGCAGGTCAATGAGACTGTGCGCCGCCGTCGCCGCCGTGACGCAGGGGAGGACGACTACAACATCGAAATCCTGCTGGGAGTTGATGACTCTGTGGTTCGATTTCATGGCAAGGAGCATGTGCAGAATTACCTCCTCACTCTCATGAATATCGTAAGTGGCTGACACTTGTTATCGTTATGATTTTAACTCTCCAGTTTAAGTGTAATACGCGTACACTTCGTATTTTGAATGTTTTTGAACTGGACAGAATTAAACAGGAGTGGGCCTTTCATCAAGTATATAAGGAACAGTGATTTTATTAGATTCAAGATAAATGGTTTCTAGAGTATTTGTTCGTAGAAGTTGAAACCGTGTTTCAAACATTTTTTTAACATCGTGAAACAACAGTTTTGTTAGCATACAAACAATTACAGCGGGCATGAAAGTATACCAGCATATCATCATAGAAAGAGTTGTCTGCTTCCTTTCAGCCACCTCAGAAAGTGCCCTCTTGGATGCCCCTATGGTAGATAAAACAAGGTAAAGTTCACTGTGTGGGCACATCTCACATCTTGCATCAGTCCTGTTCCTAGCTGCAGCAACACACTGTACCCTAACTGCCCTGCACCAAACAGCATGCAAACAAAGTAAGTGACTAATTGGTGAAGGAAGGGGAACATCTAGCAGGATATTGTTCTCAGGAGCTGATGGAGATCAGAGCAGAGCACAAAGACAAAACGATAAATCCAGCAGTGATAACTACCTATCTAAATGTCCATTAAAAGTCTTTTTAGTCCTTAATATTACACAGCAACTTGAACCTTTCTTTTTTCACTTTTTTCCAAGGTCTTTTTTTTTTAAAGCTGACTCAGTATTAGTAAGCACTTAGTTCTGTTTCCCAGGGCCAGAAACAATACACACGAGGTTAGACTACCCCCGAATCTGACACAACAATCGCATACTGTTTGCAAGTGGTCATGATCTGAATATATGAGTCATCAGCATCAATAACAGCTTCTGCCCTGTGAATCCTCTGCTGTGGTTCAGTGTTTTAATCGACAGATCCGCCGAGACCATAGACAGCGCACGGCTGGCTTGGGAAATTAATGCATCTGGATGCCTAACCGCTCTATCCGGATATGGTTGTGTCCGTTAAAACACAAGGAGTGCACCATCAAGTCCCAAGCAGGCGTTATTCCTCCTACATCTGTTTTGGCTGTAGCTGCACCTCATCAGGGTCATTTGATTAAGATGCTCTTTGTTGGGATTCGGCAATTGATTCAGATGGTCATTTGCCTCGGTAGGAATATTATTAGAATTGCAGAGATTACCCATAGCAGATGCCACAGAAACGCCTCTCTACTGGCAGAAGAAATGGGCCATATGTGCCACCATTTGCCGACTTCACGGCCAGGCATTCCTTTAATGAGGCATTTTCATGCCGATGGAGTAGCAGGCACATTACTGTTGTCACACTGTTTTATAGTAGTGGCTGGACTGTGGAAGCTGCCGCTGCTGTTTCTCAGCAGCAGGTCTGTTAATCAAAGCTTCCCTGAGGGACTCGAGATGTGTGGAAGAGTATTCTGTGCCACAGATACACACAAAGGCATTGGATGTTTTCTACCTTTTGTCGACATGTTGTTGGTGATAAGAATTATACTTGAATTGTGACAGCAGTGAGCTGACAGAATCAAAGTTAATCACTGACATGCAGTTTATAGTAATGAATCGGAACGCCTCTTTGTATCAGCAGGACATAATTCTATCCAGTGCGTTGAGTTTCAACTCACTATGGTTTTGTTGGTTGCAGAAAGGACTGGCTGTATTCCCAGATGTCTTGTCAAGGGTTTTCTGTGAAGGCTGCGGTCCAGAAATGTTTTAGGACCCTTTTAAGTCACAACTGCAAAGAATAATCTGTTCAAATGCAAAAGCTCTGAAGCAGTGATGGAGCAATTTTCTTTACAGTCTTTCTACGCAGTCCTTTGCCTTTGTCTGTTTTGTGTTTGTGGTTTTTTCTCAGAACGTGGAAAGACATGGGATTATTTCTCTTGCCCTAATGATCTTATTATTGATAGATACATATTTTTTTTTACCGCACCCGATTACAGAGAACATCACTTATCGTTACCATGCCTGCTGTTGTCATGCCCACTGGAAGATGTAGACAGAAATGTACTTTGTCAACAATTTGTGTCTAATGCGCATAATTAAAGCTTCTATCTTATTCTCAACCTTTGGACAAAGAGAATATTACTGCCCGGAAAAAAACCACTCTTTCCTTTTTCTGGTGTAAATGGGCTTCTATAGTTTCAAAAAAAAGATGATAAATGATGGTAGTGACTGACAGAACATGAACCACATGTTGGCTATTTTTTGTAGTGAAGTTCTCACTGTGGCAGAGACGGTGCATTTTTCTGTCTCTACTTCCCCTGATGAGCAGTGACCGCTCTGATGCTTTGGCTGGCTGTGGAGATTTCTGAGGTTATTTATGGTGTTTTCCAGTAGAGGTCCCAGTTGGCTCTGACTGGAGGCTGCTGATCCTGTGGCCTCCGAACACTGCTTGTGACTGACCGTGTCTGCTTCTAGCCTCAAATATTTGTTTATCGTGACCTTTGCT
>CAEMYA010000092.1:8392625-8453635 GCA_903131615.1 Diplodus sargus
CTCTCTCTCTCTCTTTCTCTCTCTCTCTCTCTCTCTCTCTCGCTCTCTCTCTGTCTTTACTCTTCACTTTTTCTTTCTTTACCTTGTTGCTACCTCTTCTCTCTTCTCTCCCCTTCTTGCCTCTCCTATTCTCATTTTCCTTTCCCTTTCTTTCCCCTACTCTCGTCTTGTCTCCTCATCTCTCTGCCTCACTCCTCCACTCGCCCTCTCTTCCGTTTTCCACTCTCTTCTGTCCCCTTCCATCCTTTTTTTCCTTCATCCTCCCCTCTTACCTCCCTACCCTGCTAGTCCCCCTTCTCTCTTGGTGTCATGTCCAATCCCATCTCTTCTCCTTTGCCCCCCTGTCTTGTCTCCTCTCCTCCTTCCGTCTCGTCTTCTCGCTCCTCTCCCCGTCTATACTCCCCCTTCTCTTCTCTTTTTTTCTCCCTCCTTATTTTCTATCCTTCTCACTTTGTGTGTCATCTCATCTGCCTTCTTATTTTTCTTATTATTCCTTTCTCCCCTCTGTCCTCATCCACAAATCTTCTCTTTTTCCTTTTTGTGTGCATCTTTACCAGTGACACTTGGGTCAACAGTGTGATCAACAACAACATATTTTGCAGGGAAAACCTTGCAGACACAGACAAACCTACACATACTGTAGTCACTTTGAGATGAGATAAGACTTATCTCCCCTCTTGTATTATCACATCCTCCGCGATGAATGAGACTCCATTAGCGAACACAGCAGGTTTTCATTCTTATCACAACTCGTCACGGGAACCGAGTGCCCGTCGCAGGAACTGCCCTTGCTGTTATCTGTGATCCACTTTAGTTAAATGCACGCTTCATTTAGTTCTGTGTGCAAAATTAGTACTTGCTTAACATTTGAGAATATGTCTGTATAAATTTTATTCTTTAAGTTTCTGTATGCCGAGCATTTTTCCTCTTTTTGGCAAACTGTTTTGACGAGTTTGGGTGTTAAGGCAGAGGAGATTTGTGCCTTGAAGGTCTCAGACCACTTCTGTTTTTTGATTTTATTTCACTGGAGTCTTGCGTAAAGATTGTGTCTGCTACGGGTTGTTTCAGTCTTTGGTGTACACATAAGAAATTGCTTCTCCTGGTAGCATCAGCTTCCGCTGTCTCAGGCTGTCAGGGATCAATAACAAACTCATATTTGCTTTACATCCCTCCTGCAAGTACCAGACGGAAACACATTCCACTCAGTTGCCATATCGGACTCCACTGAAAAATGTAATGTCCTGTGCAATCTGGTATCCCGGAGATGACACCTCACAGATTTGAAATAAAAGAGCCAGTGGGGAATTTGAAGCGCTTTGAGAAGATTGTTATCGGCATTTCTGCTTTTAGAATCAGAAAAAAAAGATGCAAAATTGTGTTGAGTTTTTTGTGTGAAATTACTGAAGTCAAATTGTTGAATCTATAGCCATTGAAAAGAAATAGTAGTAACTGCCCAGGAGATCAAGCTGGAAGCAGAGGTCTCACAGCACTGAAATCACTGATGAGTCCTCTTACAGTTTTTCTTGATTGCTTACACACATTTTCTGAAAGCATACCTCATACTCTTAGAACTCTACACACAAATCAAAAAAACACACACACAATGGGCAAAACCCCTCAATTGTCCAGCAAAATGAAACTTTACATTCAAAACAATGTAATTTATTTTCAAAATGGTATTTTGTTTTCAAATGACACACTAAAACATCATATGAATAGACATTTATAAGAACCAGTTGAACACTGATGTGCTCAATGTAAAACACTATGATGAATGGAAAACACTCCTTCTCCATTCATCATAATGACATAGGCCTTTTTTTGTTCAGTGTTACACTTACTACAGACAGTACGTACATAAGTGTGTTGTAAAATATTTGAGAATACTGTTTTTATACTCAGAACACACAAATATATGGTAACAAATATATTTTAATTTCCCCACAAAAAACAATGTACAGTGTACATCCCAACTAACACAAAGTTGCACATACACTGGTCTACATACAAAACAACAGAACAATTTACTATGTACAGTAAAAACATATAAGTTAAACTATATTGCATCCTCTCTTCTGTTTTGCTAAAGCTCTGACAGCTACTTGTAAAACTGTGTGACAGGTGTTTGCCCATGTGATGAGTCAGTGTGCATAGAAGGGCAATTAAATTTAGAATTTTGAATGACAGTGTGTTCCTTGTGAAAACATGAGATTTTCTTCATGAAAATTGTGCCAAATGCAGAGAATTGTGTGTAGTGTTTTGAAAAAAGTGTGTTTTAGAACTGCAATTTGAATGTAAAGCAGGAATTGTGCTTGTAGTTTAGCAGAATTGGTTCAGGGGGTTGGTGCATGAGTTACATGTTGTGGTCATTGTGTCTCACGTACCAGTTTTTGTGTGTAAACAATTGAGAAAAACTGTAATGAGACATAAAGGAATGCATGACTTTTATGGACCCCTGTTGTTGATATTTAGGTACTGCATTGTCAAGCATGCGTGTAAGTTAATACAAACCAGTACAACAGCTTTGTTTCAGTTAAGTGTTCATTCTATGGTTTCACACTGCTTTTTGTAGTAAAATTTAATATTCTCTACTGAAGGTTATCTCTCAGTTGTTTTGGTCGCTGTGATGGAGTCTAGTACAACAACACGTCTCACTACAGACTTTAACACATTAGAGAGTTAAGCCGGTAATTCCACGTAGAAAATGCAGGACAAAGTGTTGCATGCTTGCTTCTGTAGAACTGGGTCCCGCCTAAAAAGCATACTTATCACAGCAGGTAAACAAGTGCTGGGGTGGAGGCCACAGCTAGAACAACATATATAATATGTCCTCTTTCATTAACAACCAGAAACAGGTCGACACCTGAACATTACAGCCACATGTAATTTTTAAATATTCGTTCCATTTATTTATCTGCTCTACCAGATGTTGTAACCTGGCGGCAGTGATTTGACCCCATTCTGCCACGAGAAATTCAGTGTTGTCCAGCACTGGCACTTGAAGATAGGTCCTGGCTCACAGTCGATCTGACACCTTCAGCGATCTGAAGGTGTCAGATGGGGTTGAGGTCAGGGCTCCCCACAGGCAGTCATGTTCTTCAATAGAACACTGAGAAATAAGTTCCTTAATGAAGATGGCCTTGTGCATTGTGGAAATGTCCCGTTGGTAAAAGGAACAGGCCCTTTAAACTGTTACCACACAGATGCAATCTCAGTCAGGTCGAACACATCAACAAATGCTGTAGCATTAAGATGATCTTTAAGTGGAACAAGCCCCAGGTCGAATTAAACAAAAAGATGCAGACAGGAGTGTCTTTATACTTTTGTCCACATCTAGCAGAAACATGCTTTCAGCAGAGTACCCACTGCAGGGCTTTTGGCCCAAATCTTCCACTCGCTGATGGTTTTTTGAGATTGCAGACGGATCAGAGTTAAATCACCGATGGAATCCAGGAGCTTGCCTACGCGTTGCAGATGCCGGCTGGATATATAGCTGTCTAAATATCTGGTTTACTGGCGACGGGTCGGGAAGCCAAACATGAGCTACAGCCAGTAAGAGCAGACTCTACTCTCTCCACAATAAATCTCTGAACTCCTACTTATCATGCATCTTGTAAGGAGGTAGTGATGATAATAGCCTGCCATTATATATTATTAGCAGTTTTTTCATTTCTTCCCTCACATCTTAATCCATTTTCCTATAATTTTTTTCTTTTAAGCCCTTATTATTTTGCTTCAAATCAGCAGTCAAAGAACTTGGGCAGCATAATTGCCCTGTCAAGTGTGACATGTGTGATTTTTGTAATGTGTGACTCTCTATAACTGGTCAGTCATGTAGTGTGCAAACCACAACAACTGCTAGACTCCTGATTAAAAGAGGTGTGTAGTAGGGGTGGGTATTGGCAAGAACCTCATGATACGATACGTTTCACGATACTTTGGTCACGATACGATACGTGTCACGATATCACTATATTGCGATATAAAAAAAGATGAAAACACAAGTACCTGTATATGTACATCAGATGATATTGATCAAAGGACATATTGAGTCAAGACTATTTCATTCAAAACAGCCTCTCCATTTTATTAATTCCCATGAAATTTCCGGGCAGTAATATTCTCTTTGTCCGACTTTGAACACCGTGGCATTAGAGTAAGAATATGGTGCTTTTATATAAACGTATAGGTGCATTATGCAGGATTGCCTTTTAAAAAGGAAATCATACTTCTCAGTCATAACTTATGACTCACTAGAAGTGTGTAGTGGTGCAGAAACCCTGCCCTCCACCTGGATATTCTTAGATTCCCACTGTTTTGTTATCTTCAGGAGGCTTCTTGATGTGAGCAATGTTGAGTGTTTGAGTTAATGGTGAAACACAATGTTTGAATGTATCTAGAAAAAGAATTCATAAATGTGTTCTTTTTTTCCCCCATTGATTTGCAGGGATATTTTTTTCAGGTTTTAACCATCGTTGGTTTCTCAGAGATGGTCTCTGCCTCTTTCTTATAGTGTGGGGATGGCAGGTCTATTAACATAGAAAACCTTGTAACACAGCAGTCCTAACAGGCTTCCCGCAGTTTGATCGGCACACATGCAGAGGCACTCTCTGTTTTCCTGTTTCCAGCTACTCATCCCTGTGTGACTCATGTGCATCTCATGGGCAGAAAACGCAGCAGGAGGCAGAGCTTGATGCTGCCAAGTCAGCTGTGATGGAACACTGAATTGTAATTAAGAAATGTAATTTTATATTACTATGTGCCGTATGATACACCATGCATGGCACCATTTTCTGGAAATCCTGCTTAGTGTGAACTGCTGTATTAATGTCTTATTAACACCTTAATCCACTCAGAATAGCCGGGAAAGGAAGGGTTTTATTGCCTCAAAAATAAATAGATTTAATACAAAAGTTCCACCATGAAGACAACACTTGAGAGGAAAGCGGATAATCACGGTTATTCTTGAACAGATTACACACAAGTTTTGGGACCAGCAGCTGAGGAAGCAATCAAGTATAATAGTGCTATAGATCGATCACCCTATCAATCCCCAGCATCCATCAGAGGCGATGCACTTTGGCCAATTTTGAGCTGTGTAATGGTTCCGTGAGCAGAGTAAAATGTGAGGCTGAATACAGTAACAGGAAGTCTGACTGTAAATGTGTGGAGAACACTGTTCAGATGTCGCTGTCTAGTACATCATTATCACACAACCTAGTTTGATAGCAAGCAGTTCAGTGTGTGGGAGAAAGATAACATATGGTGTAATTTTAGCCAGCCCTGAAGGAGAGGCTCAGAGTGCAGCTAATGTCAGCAGAGCAGAGCTGCTCCACTTCGACATGAATGCTTAGAATCAGCAGCGTCTTCTTTTCTGAAATGAAGACTGTTGCTGAAACTACATAGTGTTCTTTTAAATGTTACTTAGTATCAAAAGTAATTCTAGTTCATGTCAAGTTAATGTTAGTTCGGCTTATAATATATTTACATATATGTGTACACCCTTTTAGGGGGTGACCGATAATGGCAGATTATGGAATCAGACATTCAGCATTTTCTGATTATTGCAAACTGTTTATTTTGTATTAATCTGCAGATAAAATACATTTGTTTAGAATTGAACTACTTTAACTCTGATGCAAAATACAAAAGTACAGTATTTGCCTCTGAAATGTGTTGGAGTGGAAGTGGAAGTCTTAAGTAGCAGAAAATATGAATACTCAAGAAACGTACAATAACTGCAAAGTATACACTGAACAAAAATATAAACGCAACACTTTTGTTTTTGCCAACTGGCCTCACAACCACAGACCACGTGCAACCACACCAGCCCAGGACCTCCACATCCAGCATGTTCTCCTCCAAGATCGTCTGAGACTAGCCACCCAGACAGCTGCTGCAACAGTTGGTTTGCATAACCAAAGAATTTCTGCACAAACTGTCAGAAACCGTCTCAAGGAAGCTCATCTGCATGCTCGTCGTTCTTATCGGGGTCTCGCAGTTTATATTTTTGTTCAATGTTCTAGCAGCACCTGAGAAAGAAATTTCTGTAGTCGCATAGCATCGCTGGAAATAATACGGTATGCATCAACAAACTCAACTTAATGAAGCTTTAGGTTTTGTAAGGCGGAGCTCTGACCTGCTCCTCCGCCGCAGCACCCGAAAAATTCGATACGGCAAAACCAATGCTCTGAGGACAATTTAGAACAAGATTATTTGCTGCTGGAATATAATTTTCCACTTCAAATACCCTGAGTGGAGAACACTGACATATTGTGCAATGTGGCGGATAAGCACAGTGAGAAATCACTGGCCCAAAGAAAATGAGACCCACTGTGAGGCTGAATGTCGCTTCAGGCCAAATGCTAATGAGGTCTTCTCACATAATGTCAGTGAGCTGCATCGACAAGATGTTGGATTGTTCATTGATTCAATTGGTACTAACTGTGTGGTCAATCAGTGAGTGACAAAACAACCAGAACACACACTGTGGCTTTTTAAAGTTCAGTTGTCAATAAGACGCATGTTGTCACTGTATTTAGGGGGCATTTGATACAGGCATGACTTCTCAGCAGGATTTACCGTATAAACTTGGAAAAAAGTGTTCCATCAACATTGGCAAAGTTATTTCCATCAGCCATAACATACCTGGTCACCCTCTTGACTAACCAATCATATTTTCTCTAGAAGTCTGAGTGGCGCTGTTATATAAAGGCAGTGCATTGAACTTGCTACAGCAGTTACATTCATGCTTCACTTCCACAACAACTGTTTTGACAACAAGCTTACCAGTAAGGTCCAATCTCATTCAGGCAGGTGTACATGGTGACCTGACACTTCTCATTATTACTGTGTTGATATAAGGCTTCATTCCTGTGATTGTCCGGGGAGATTGTTTCTCCGGGCAATCCCTTATTGCTAGTAACATTATAATATAGTCAAATGTCGTATAAAGTATAATGTAATATCATTTCCATTATTGCTTGTGTCTGTTAATTTCTATATTGGATTTATACATTTGGACGTTGGCTGGCATTAAGAGGAGGGGGAAGAGGAGGAAGACAGGTTAGAAGAGGGAAAAGTAGAAGAAGAAGAGGAAGAGGGAGAAGAAAAGAAGAGGAAGAAGAATAGGAATAGGTATAAGAAGAAGAATATGAAGAAGCAGAGTTAGAAGAGGAAGATGAAGAGGAAGAGGATGAAAAATAAGAATATGAAGAAGAGGCAGAGAAGGAAGAAGAATAGGAATCAGAAGAAGAGGAAGAATATCAGGAAGAAGAAGAAGAAGAGGAAGAAAGAAGGCCTAAGTGCTCTCCATCTTCAGAATAATCTCACAGCCCATCAGTCAGTGCATTTCATTTTTCCTGGACACCTGCAGGTACAGTGAGTGACAGTGATTCTTGAGGGGGAAACTTGATCTCCTCCAGACGATAAACAAACACCCAGCAGGTTTGTGGAAGATAACAGGAAAGAAGGTGTTGAACCGGTGTGATGACTGCTTGAAACGGGGCCGCAGCTGGAGCTCGTGTGCTTGAAAGAAGCTCACAGATTGAAGCTGAGGGAAAGTGTTGCACACGTATCTGTAGAGAGTCTTTCACTGGCCAGGCTCCCTGACTTATACAGCACAGTGATGCTGCCCGACTCTCACATTATAACCGTTCTAATGACACATATGTTCCATTGTTGTGCCTGGTTAAGTCAAATCAAGTCTGACCTATTTATATAGCTAATTACCACAAATCGCGCATCTTGCCTCAAGGGTCTTAGGGAGCATATGACCCCCTCTATCGGATAAGAAAAAACAGGAAGATATAGGAGAAACCTCTGAGGAGGGATCCCTCTGACATGCAGCACAAACATTAGAACGATATATAGATTGTGAACTAGGTTTATAATCTTCACATCCTAGCTATATATCTGCACATACTGTATGTACACATCCAACGAGACACTAATTTCTTCCTCAAAGCCTACGAGTGCCCAAACTGCAGGCTCTGTCATTTGGATACTGATTCTCTTTTTGTTCATGCATCTGGTCTGGCAAACGGGTCTCGTGAGGAACGACCACACGATGATGGGACATTCCTCACTGTGTTAACCGGCTCGAAGACGCAGAACAGTGATTGCATTGGTCTGTGATAAGGGTCATTCATGGAGTGATTTGTAGAGGCCGGTCTGTTTCTCGCGCCCTCTTCTTCTGATGAGCAGAGAGCAGAAGGCCAGAATTAACAAGATAGGGGGTGTAACATTAGTGATGCAGATACCTTAAAAGAATGTTATTTCTTGTGTATTTATTTATTTGTTTGTTTGTTGTATTTAAATGAGTGTGTGTGTGTGTGTGTGTGTGTGTGTTCGAACTACTGCTAGTCCTCTGACTGATACACCGCTTGCTTCTCAGGTCAATGAGATTTACCACGACGAGTCCCTCGGAGTCCACATCAACGTGGTCCTGGTGAGGATGATCATGCTGGGGTACGCCAAGGTGAGTTTCACAGTTGTTTTCTAATGATAGGAGATCAGTCGAGACAGCATTTGAGAGAGAGAGAGAGAGAGAGAGAGAGAGAGAGAGAGAGAGAGAGAGAGAGAGAGAGAGAGAGAGGACTGAGATGGAAAACCGCTTCTTCACACTTTTGATTTTGATCACAACACAAAAAGAAAACAACTGACATCTCTACCCTGAAACACTCGAACAGTCTTCATAACAGCTGCAGCCAGGGATAATTTTTTTCAGTGATTCGTCTGTGAATCATAATGAAAGGAGGATGAAGATTGTTCTCTGTAGAAACTTTGTGATTTGTGTTGGATGTTGAGCCTTTTTTCTGCTTAAAAGTCGACCAAGCACCGAGCACAAATGCTCCCCCCCGCTGAAGGTCTGTGCACAGCAATTTGTTATGTGTCATGTTTGCTGGCATTGACCCAGAGGTGAAGCACCAAGCCATTATCACTGGCAAACAGACAAACAAACAGCACCCGAACCCCAAACAGTATGAACGCTTCTGCAAAGCATTAAATTGTCTAGAGGAAATGGCGCAGGGTAGCAACAGTCTGTCAGAACTGATGATTGTCAGCCCCATGCCTGCTCTTAAGCAGGTGTTTTAATTTCCATCTGTCATCCCGCATCATTGGTCGCAACCACATACAAATCAAAACGACATGAATGAGTTTAGGAAAAATGGACAGCATAGGAAAAAGAGAAAAGATAAAGCTGAGAAGGAAAAGCCTGGAAGAAGAGTGACAATAAATTCTTTAAAATCACAGATAAACTTACGAGTGGGGGATGTGGTTATCGCTAAAAAGAAAAAAAGATCATTCTATGTTTTTAAAAAATGTAGGAAAGCGAGAGAAGCGAATGCTTGGAAATCATCTGGGAAATAATGCTGCATTTCTCGGATTTTCTCGCCATTTCCCAAATTAGGAAGTGTTTCTTCTGGTTTTGGTGTTCATGTGTGTCATGTTGGAACTGAGAGCAACATTTATCGAGACTAGGGTTGGGCGATATGCCGAATTGGCATGTGACAATGTCTACAGTGAAACATTGTGATGGACGGTGACATTGTTGTTCATCAATCCTAGGTAGCGTGCCCACTCAGTGAGGCAGCGGTTGCGTATTAGCTCACCACTGTAGCGTCGCTATTTCCCACTGTTGCTCTGACATGAACCATAAAAAGAAGAAGTAAGAAAACTGTATATTAAAATGGCACAACTGAGAGAAATGGCGGCCCACAGGAAAAGAAACACTGCTGCCACAAATATAACTGTGTGTGTTTGGTTCGCCAAACTTGTTTAATAAGAAAATGTTAAATGGGACATGGAGACATAATGTAAGTGCACTGAGCAGCAGCACACCTCTTAATTGTGTCCCCTGGTGGGGAGCCTTTTAAATCACAATGTAACAACAGTCAGGGATTAGTAGTCCATGGTTGTCAATCATCAGCGATGGATAACAGCATTGTTCATCTGCCACACCCTAACAATGACTATAAAATACATGACCTTGGTTCCGGCATGGCATTCATGTGAATTTTACCAATGGGAAAACTGTTTTTCAGATTATTCCGACAGCCCATGAATGCACCATTAAGACCCGTATCTTAACTGTTAGGTGGATATCTTCCAGTTAATCCAGAGCTTCATGATGATCAAAATAAGTCTAGTCAGAGCTCTGAGGAAATGAAAGCTGCAAATCAAAAATGATATACAGTCAATCATGAATCGTTTTTCTAGCTATGGAAGTTGATTTGATTTTTTAAATAAATTAAATGATATGTAGCTGGAATAAACAGAAAAGAGAAAAAAAGATTTCATCAAAACGCTTACAGTGTACTTGGTCTGTTGGTAATGGAATTAATGCGGAAATTGGTTGGACTGACTTCAGACTCCTGGCCTGAATTGTTATCCCAGTCCGACCCTGTCCTCAATGCTTAAACTCATTTTTAAAGTCTCATGCAATTGAAACTACTCCGCGTGCCTTCATCTGCAATATCAAAATAAAACTAGTAACAAACACACAGCGCTGAGTCTAAACCTTCATACTTTCATAGCATTGATGCTCTTTGTGCTTTTATTTCAAATACTGTAGATGTGTAGGAGCTTCACAAGGGTTGCTATTTCTGACTCGCGGAGCGTGCTAGTAACAAATCCACAGCCATTAATAATGAAGCAGTAATGCTAAAGAGGGAAGCGAATGTATGCAGGTTGCAGGGGTCAGCTACCCTTGCTGTCCCCGAAACATTCTGTTTAAATGCAGAAATAAAGCGAAGACATCTGTAATGGTATACTCGTGATGTATGCTTGCCTGACCTTTAGTTTTCTGAGAAAATTCAGTTTAATATCATATTATTATAACCCCATATTTAAGAAAGAAAGGAAGGTGATGTTTTAGATAGATTGCAATCATATTGCCTACAGTGTTATATGTTGCAAACTGCCAGCTATGCACACACAGACGCATATCAAACCAAAATCGCCTTGTTTCTTCAAAGCCTGCGATTGCACAAATGCCAAACGCTATCATTTAGATGCTGATTTTGACTGCTTCTTGTAATTACTTTCAGTATGGCAACCAGGTTGAAGAACAAGAGCTTGATGATAAGATGCTCCTCCTCCTGGCTGTGTTCATTAGCTCTCCCATAGACCTTTCAGAAAAGTGTTTTCTTTCACGCTCATGGACACATCTGCAGCCATTAATAATGGAGCAGTGATGCTAAATAGGGAAGTGAATGTGTGCAGATTGCAGGGGCCAGCTACCCCCGCTCTCTGCAGAGCACACTGTGAAAAGAATGCACATTTGCACGGAGAAAGTACGCAACGCAAGCTGTGATGGTATAATGCCTTTTTTGTAAGGTTGTAACTACAGTTTTTACTTTGAAAAAATAAGGCCCCGCTATAGATGGAGTTTGGTTTAAGTCCAGGAGCAGAGGCTGTTTTAATGTTAATAATATAATTGATCCAAGGGCAAAGTACCCAGATGGGTTGATCTCATTTACGCTCACCTTAGTTTTTGTATCGTTGGTAGAGAGGAGATTCGGTTTGACATCCAACTTTTAGCACCTGTGTTTGTTCTGTGTCTACAATGAGCACTAAACAAATCCAATGAGGAAAAACTATGCAATGCAATTTTGGGCTGCTGACAGAACACTAACGTATACTGAAGAATTCCTTTGAACAGCCAAGGTTAATTTGTAAGCATATCTCTCTCCCTCTCTCTGTTTCCCTTGCTTGTCAGTCCATCAACCTCATTGAAAGAGGTAACCCATCACGGAGCCTGGAGAATGTGTGCCGCTGGGCGTTTGTGCAACAGAAAGGCGACCCTGATCACGCCGAACACCACGACCACGCCATATTCCTCACTCGCCAAGGCTTCGGCCCTACAGGGATGCAGGGTAAGGCCCCCGGAGGACGCAGTGGTTCCAATAAAGCTGTGCTCTTGCCTTCAGCATTTTGATCTGCCCCTGGCGTGTGATCTCAATACAGTTGCTGCCGGAGATTATCCAGCATGATACACGGCGGTAAAAGACCCTGTCTTCCAAAATGTGCAACTTGTTAAACAGCTCAGACTGCCCTCGATTTATTTCAAGCGGGTATTGCACGTCATGTCTTTATGTTAAAAGTTGAACTATTATTGCACATTTAAAAAGCTGTTTTCCAGAAACCTTCAAAGTAACCCAGTGTCCAGATTTTCTCTGATTGCAGCTGTAACATTTCTTTGCGCCCCAGTCGCTCGAGGTGAATCACACAAAAAGGAAGCCATGAAAAAGAGGCCTGAACAATCAGCAAGCCTCTTTATCACCAGTATCGAGCTCACACAGCATGACCAGTTCGATCGTGTACAGGTTCCACCCCGATGCCCTTTGTGTTTCATATTTGGCACCTATTTTTATTTTCTTTTCTTATGATTGGAAAGGCTCGAAGCTGAAGACTGTCTGCCTGGAACTGACTGCTCGCCCCACCTGTTACTTTGTCTACAGCAGCCAAACTGAAACAATGAGAGCAACGAAAGGTCCGCTTAAAAAGGCCGTTCAGCTTTCTTTATGTCTTTTTTATTTGCCCCTTTGAGCGGCAGCTGCATGTAATTTTCACTTGGAAGAGATGACTGGGCGCTTTGGCTAATCCGTTAATTACGTCCTTTTTGTGGAGACCAATGGGAGGGAATTTATCCAGAGGATACGGGCCTGTACCAGACATGTTCTACAGTACCTGACAAGACCCAATGCTTTTGTAGACCTCGCTGATGCAGTGGTATTATGTCAGAGTTACTGGGCTACTTTAACAACAGCCACGTTTTATCGGAGTTTATTTAGTTGCTATTGCTTTGTTTGGCCCGCTAAAAGCTGTGCCAACAAGTATATCAATAAAATAAAAGTTGTTCAGGTCTGCAGTGCTCTGTGTTCAGAATGACAACACATTTTGAGCCATTTACAGGAAAGCAAAGCAAACGCAAAATACCACAGCTTAAAGACAGAGTTGTATCCAAGGTAAGCAAAGGAGGAGGTAAATTACTGCAGACCTTGTGTATGAATTTGAAGTTCAATTTATTGGAATCAGATATGTTTTGACTCAGGAAACAAAAGCAGGTGGCTTCACAGCAGCTTAACGGCGCCATCTGATGATAATGGAGTCTCCTGTGTGTTGGTTATCATTGTGTAGGGTCGGTGGTGGTCCTGATGTGTGTGTGTGTGTGTGTGTGTGTGTGTGTGTGTGTGTGTGTGTGTGTGTGTGTGTGTGTGTGTGTGTGTGTGTGTGTGTGTGTGTGTGTGTGTGTGTGTGTTCAACATTGGAGGAGGCTGACTGGCAGACAAATCTTTTCTGTCTAAGAGGACTGAAAGTATATAGGAAAAATAACCTTACTCACGGTGGAGTAGATGTGTTGTTATCATATATGGTGCGATACACTGAGGAGGTTTAAATACAATATAGAAACATTAAAGTCCCCCTCAAATCAACGATTTGTTTTTCTTCTTGTTCTTACCGCTGAATGTTTGCGCTTCACTGTGTTGAGTTTGACACTAGATGGCAACATTTTCTTGGTGCTCAGTGAAAATCTGATTTTAAGAGGTGTGGGCCTGTGCGCTGGATTTGTGACATCACAAATAGTTTCTAAGCCAGTCCTGGTTCAATATTTAGAATATTCAAGTGTGATGTGGAAACATGAGGCCTCCAGTGCGCAAACACCGAGAATGGACTTTACAGAGACATCTTGTGTCCGGCAGTTAAACTTGAGAAATAAAAATGACAGAATTTGGCCCTTTGAAGAACGGAGAAAGACTAGGTGTCAGCTGAATTTTAACAACATTCAACTCTTTATCGGAAGAATTGCTGAAATCAGCGTGCCAAAATGCTCACAATGATGCTGTATGCTGATGTTTAGGAGGCATGTTTGCAATGATATGTCTTAGTTTTGTGTGTTGGCATGCTAAATTCTGCCACTTAGCACTAAATACATACATACAGTAGAGCTGAGGCTCGGTCCATGACACTTCATTTACAGAGTGGAAGTGTAAAATATAGAAAAGCAGCAGATGAAAATGGTTTGCTGTTTATTTGTTTTTTGGCTAAAGACAGCCTGTGCAATACACGTAGTTTCATGCTTTTAGCTTGTTCATGTGTAAAACGTAGAAAAAGACACACCGTGCCGTGATGCAGCTGAGGCTTTAAAGACCATAAACCCTGGTGTTCACTGTAACACCAACTCCTGAAATCTGAGATACTGTATTCGACTTCATCCAGGAACGGCTAAACTGGGCTTGGTTGTTGAATCTTATACTTTGATTGTATTTTTGAAGCTGCATTACCCTCCAATGTGACTCAGGTATAGCACACCTTCTAGATTTTAACAATAAATAGCATATCCTTGTGATTACATTCACATTTTCACTCACACTGGATCCTCCTTACAAAAAGGAAAGGAGATACACCGTCCTACAATACATATAAAGTCAGATTCTCTGTGTTTGCAGTTACTTATCTGCTTTCTTCCTTAACATCTCTCCTTGGACTCATAAGCTTTTCCATCGATGTCAAGGAAAATGTTTATTTGACTGTGGTCACGGAGTAGCTCTTTCTTAGGGTTTGTCAATGGAGTCTGTAGGACATTTATATCAAAGTCACTGTCCCTTTCAAAATCACTGAACACGGTTTCTGCGTCATTGGAATTAAGTAACTTCTTAAAGTGGCTCTTTTTGATGCGGCTGTTTGATTCACAAAGAAACAGAGCGGACATTCATATCTGGTTATTTTATGCATCAGCATCTGCTTTTCTCAACTTCAGTCAATAGCGATTTATAAGAAATTCTGTGATAAAAGATTTCCTTCGTGTTTCACGGTTGGTTTGATCCCAGAAGCAATACATTGAAAGAATTCAGGGACACAAGCTGACACTTCATGCCTAATTAATAATCAGTGCATGCCTGTAAGTGGTTTAATGTGGTGCTGTACTTTCCATACAGAGAAAACCTTTTATGTGTTTCATCTTCACTCTGCTCTCGCCTCTCATGAAAAGGATTACGTGAAGAAAAATACAAAAGGGATGTGTTAGTTATTTACGCCCCCTGCTAGGCCTGACACAGATAGAGAAAGGTCAGTGTGTGTTCTTTTTTGATCTGCAGCAGGCGATGCATCAGTTTCACACTGTGCACAAGAGAATTGAAGCAGCAGTGAGAAGATCAGCTGGTGACTCCTGAACTTCATAAACGCCAGGGGACACTGTCTTTTAATGCTCCAATCCCTGTAGGGATACTCTGTAATTGAACCGAGTTCAATGCTGCATTGAGACATTTTACCATTCAAACAATGTTTTATTGCCTGCAGTCATTTATGGTACAATGGGCTGGACTGTTGATGTCAACACTTACTATTTCTGTCTGTCAGGTGTATCACTGTTGTTAGTGGTAACTACAGTAATCAAAAAGAGCATGTGGAAATTTGTGATTATATACATTAACACATCTTTATTTTTTTCTACCTTGCTTGTTGATGTACAGTCTTAAAGTTAGGTGATGTTAACTTGTGCTATGAATTTGAAAGGCTCCCAGCTTTTATCCCTTCTGTGGCTTTGTTTCTTCAAACAGAGGGAATGTAAAATAAATATAAAAACTAAAATCAGCAAGAATGCTGACATACCTATAAACAGAGACATGAGGGTGGATAAATTGTCAAAAGCAATGTTTAAAAAAAAAAAAATATATATATATATATATATATATATATATATATATATATATATATATATCATAATGATTGTCTTATTTATTGCCCTCTCTCAGGCCATTTTTACTGCAGATTAACAAATGACTAAAATGGGATTTCAAAATGAAAACTATTGGGATAGATAAATCAAACAATCAAATTCCCACACCAAGCAGTGCTGAGTTTTCTATGATGCCATCAAGGATATTAATGCATGATTGGCTTCATGGCTTCCTGTAGGACTTCAATCATCAAAGGCAGAATTATGTCAATGCCGTCTGGGGAAAACAACTGACAATCGGTTCTCTGCAGTCTTCCCTTGAACCAATCTTAGATTGTATCAAGCACAGGGCCATGCTGTAAGCACGCTGTCATTAAGCTTGTCTCTGTGTGTGACATGTTTCGAAACAGAGTCATTTTCACAGGCTAAAATAAACAAAGAAATTGACCAGATTTCACCCCACGGACAGTGAACAGACAATAAGAGGTTGAAAGAAACAGTTGCTGATGAAGATGAAGTCGGAGCGCCAGGTCTGCCTTCCCTAGATAGCAAATCTAACCCATCAAACACCATCAAAACAAACAAAACCTATTCCCTCGACATTATGCTGGATCCTCTGTCAAGGTTGTGATCCTGCCTTTCCTTAGCCTTCAGTAAATCTGCCTCAAGACATAATAAACATCAGATACCATTCACACCTATAGGTATCTGTCAAACCACAATTTGTTTGATGTTTACTAGCCCGGTTTTAGAGTTAACCACAGTACCGAAACTGCCCTGCAAAGAGTTGTTAATGATCTTAAAATTAGCGCAGACAATCATGAAGTTTCTATTCTCGTTCTTTTTGACCTCAGTGCAGCATTTGATACTGTCGATCATGAAATTCTTCTTCAGGGCCTTGAACATTCTCTAGGCCTTGAAGGCACAGTTCTTCACTGGTTTTCTTCACATCTTACTGGAAGATCTTTCTCTGTGTCCATTGGTTATTATGAATCTGATGAGTTTGGCATTTCATATGGAGTCCCTCAGGGGTCAATTCTCGGTCCTTTGTTGTTCAACTTGTTCATGTTTCCACTTGGGTCCATCATACAGCAACATAATATTTCATATCATACATATGCCGACGACACACAGTAATACATTTCGGTTTCTATCGATAATCTAAGCCCAATAAATGATCTCATCCAGTGCATCACAGACATCAGATGCCGGATGGTCAACATTTTTTTACAACTTAATGAGGACAAAACAGAGATTCTTTTGGTAGGTCCTAAGGCTCTGAGGCAAAATATTCAATCCTTGTTAACTCCCCTGTTTGTAAAACCATGTGAGCATGTCAGTAACTTGGGTGTGATTTTAGATGCTGATCTTACCTTCCAAAAGCATATCTCTAATATTTCTAAGACTGCTTTTTGTCATCTTAGAAACATATCAAAAGTTAGATGTTTCCTGTCTCAGTCAGACTCTGAAAAGCTGGTTCATGCTTTTATTTCCAGTAGACTGGAATACTGCAATGCTCTTTTTGCTGGACTGAATAAGCAGACTTTACATAAACTCCAGCATATTCAAAATGCTGCAGCCAGAGTTCTAACGAAAACCAAAAGTTTTGAGCACATCATTCCTATTTTATCATCTCTTCATTGGCTCCCAGTAAAACAAAAAAATGATTTTAAAATACTTCTTATTGTTTTTAAATGTTGTAATGGCTTGGCTCCCTCTTACATTGCTGACATGCTCACCAAATACACACCAGAGAGATCCCTTAGATCATCAGATAAAGAGCTCCTCTACTATACCCAGAATCAACTCCAAATCAGCTCATGGTGCTTTCAGTCACTATGGTCCTACTCTCTGGAATTCTCTTCTACATGAATTACGGTTTTCTACAACAGTGTCTTCTTTTAAAAGTAAACTAAAAACATATCTTTTTTCACAAGCTTTTAGTTATGTTTAAAGAGTGTGTTTTATTTCTGTCTTGCTTGCTTTAAGAATTTTTATTATCATTATTATTATCATCTCCCTTTTTAAATGATGATAATAATACATTCTTGTGTGATTTTATAATGTCCTAAATGTGTTTTGCGCATGTAATATTTTTATTTAATTTTTTATTTAATTTTTTTATCGTATATGCTATTTTATGTTATACAATGTATCTTTGTTTTAATTTCTTGAAGCACATTGAGTTCACGCTTGCCATAGGAAATGTGCTATATAAATACATTTGACTTGATTTGACCTTTCTTATCACACTATAGAGACAGTCCTCTCAAAAATATGTAAATGATAAAAATATGTTAACACTATCACAGCAGGTCAGAAATCAACCCAATTGCCATTAAAATGTAATATACATTTTTTATTTTTTTTTTGCCAACCACAAATATGTTTATATTTTCGCTACGATGCAATTTTACTTCCTCAAATGTATGTTATGGCAATGCTGTGCTTATGGTCTGGTTTGGTTTAGGCGCTAAAACCACTCGGTTTAGAGCACATTTGCATGCACAATTCCATATACACTATGACGTGCAAAGCAGACATTTTGGATGCAAAAAGGTTCCAGAACTCATTCATTTTTCTGCATTAACATTTGTAGATGGCAGGCATTTGGACATCCAGGGCTAAGATGGGCATGAAACTCTGCTGGCTGAGTCACCAGTGCAAAAGATAGCGGCTGCGTTAGAAATTATCCGCCTGTTTCATGACTGTCAAGGGGCATTTTTGTAAGAAATGTCCAATTACTTAGCATAGTATTCTGGTATGTAGGCCACACTGACAGCAAGCAGAAGCTCTACTTGTTAGAAACCAATTCATTTGTTCTTTTAAGGAATACAACCTCTGATTTTGGCTTAATTTTAGGTCAGATGTAGCAGCTATAAAGCTGTGTTTTGTTCACAACAGAGATTTATATATTTGGTTCAGGCCTGACTGGCTTTTTCAGCGTAGCAACGCCAGCTGAGGCTTGTTGGTATCATAACATTTAAACCAATCTGTCATGTGAAACTGATGGGAAGAAAAACATGTTTTCTTGGACCCTGCCTCAATATTTGAAGAGTTCATTTTTCAGTTCATTGCTTATCCTATATAATGATCCTTATAGACCTGTCCCAGTCTTGGGGCTCTCTTGAAAGGTTATGAGCTGATTTTTTCCCAAAATGTCAGAGGCTCTGTAACTGCCTCTATCTTTATCTAAAAGAGTTTAAACCCACTGAATTATTTATTTGGTTTTCTCGCCTAATTTAATGTAAAATACAAGCCTGCAGATTACCTGTAGCTGCCCCTATTAGCTGGAAATACAATGGGTCCATTTCATATAGTTGTACAAGGTCTAAATTCATATTGAACATCAAAATTACTAAAAATTAACTCATAGCACATTTTTTTTCTGAGGAAATACTCAGGCACCTGGCAAAAAAAGAAGCCATTTTCTGACCTCAAAATACGTCTGCCTTAGTAGCAGGGTGAACAGCTCTTTATAGTTCATGTTTCCCTTATTAACACTGACTTTGTACATATAATATAGTCTTAAACAAGTGCTTAGGAGGAAATACAGCCTATTCAAAGAGCAAAAACGCAAACCTGAAATCTCATTGGCTACATAATGCAGCAGTCATCCGGAGGCTGGCATGTCAGGGGCACAGGAGAGAGGAAAAAAGAAGAGAGAAGAGTCGGTCACCAGTCTACACAATAACTCATTGGCGGTTGTAGGCTCTAGGGTGAGCATGTGGGCTCTTATCTACTCAAATGAGCTCATGTAATAATTAAATTGATCAGCATAGTGGTTCTTCCATAAATGATATAGATATTTTCTTAATAACTGTACTGTTATTCAACCATTACTTTTGAACAACACACAGTACATATAATAGATCCTGTCTTTTTTTTAGATTTTGTTGAAGAATGGCTCTAATGCATAGCCGTCTTGTGGACTGCCTGTTGTTCTTTCTTTTCCGTTTGTACTGTATGTCCTACTGTCTGCTTGTACAGAGCTGATATTTTGAATAAGCTTTTAACAGATATTGTTAAGATTTAAATTTTGGCCACATAATATGGCACAGCAAAACTATTGCCAAGTTGGCCTTAAAACTGATTTATTTTTTGGTTGCTGTCTGCTGCAGTTTTTGGTGTGAGTGCATATTGGTGATAAAATGTGCAATCAGATGCACTAATCTGGATATTTATAAACTCTCATGAGAGTTTTCTCATCTAGATTAGGACAGCTGGACCGAAAGAGGGCACTGTAGAGGGTCACCCAAACTCTGAATACAAGGGGTACAAAACTTGAATTAGAGAACTTCACCCCCCCAATTCCCAAGGTAAATTACACCCATGGGGAGGCATAACACATGAGGAGTCAATTATGTTTGTCTGGGATCACTGAGAGTGTTTGAGCAAGTGTTTCCTCCCGAATGCCACACAGCATAGATTGTTTTTCTTTTTCAGTCTTCATTCAATATTGCATGTTTTTTTAGTTTGATTTCAATGTCAGTTTCTTTGGTCTAAATTTCAGCTCCAGTTTTTGGTGGAGATGGAGTTATATTAATGATTAATACCTTTGAAAAGAAAGCTCATTTGTGCAAAAGATAAATTGTCTGAGGCTTAATTAAGTCATTAATTGGTAATGATGTGGATGGATTTTTCATTTAGACTGCAAGAAACTTAGCATGAACTCTCTCCGTCTCGTAAAACACAGACAGTTAAATTTAGCTTCAATTTTAAAAAAAATTTTAAATCAGCATTTTTGTATATTTTTGCACAGATCTTCTTTATGACTCACTCAGGTTTCATACCTACATCTTCATTTTACCGTGACAATAGGTGGCTCTCGCAAAAACCCGCTCAGAATGAGACATGATGAAAAATCCAGTTTAATTTGCAGGTTGAATGTCTACACGCTAAATGATTTGTTTCAAAATCAGGACAGGCCATAGCTACTGGCACTGTGTATATTCGCTGTGCTGCATCAAAATCCAAACTCGCTCTTGCGTGTCTTTGCCTGGCAGTGTGTTGCTCACTTCTTGTTGAATCTATCAGCATTTGGGATTTGGTGCCAAAGAGGGTTAATCGTTATGTTGCAGCTACAAGTGTGTTACTGTCAGTGAAGTGGCGAGACAACGGCACAGAGCAGGGACTAAATGAGGAAGCACATGTTTACTCTAATTTTGGCACAGCTAGGGATCATCAGTGCTCCCATCTGCTGCTTTCATGCGTTCAGTTATTAATGTCAACAATACGTCGGCATGGCTGATGCAACATCATGCAAATAAGGTACAGAAGGAAATAGTGGGCAAGTAAAGATATGAATTTCAGTCATAATTAATAATCATGAAAGGTGACAAACATAGAAGAGCTTCCCTCCCTGCTGACTCTCCCACTGTGCCTCTCCCCTGTCCTTTGTTTGTATGATCTGTTTTCTGTCGTGTTTGCAGAGCTCATCATCACATGCATTGTCGCACTCCTCTAATACGCGTGACACACTGAAACTCACACAATACGAACAGGCAGAAATATGCACATATCTGTCCTACTTAAAGAATAAGTTCGCCCTCTATCTCAAAGGCTTTTCAGCCACATGGGCACCGTCAGTTGTATGTTTTTAAATTTTGAGATATCCTCCTGTGAAACTTCTCTGCCGTCGCTCCAATGTAGAGGAGTTGGGCTCTCTTTTGTGGGGCTCGTGCACTGGAAAATTTTGATTTAAATTTAGCAGCAACATCTTTTTGTAGACACAATGTCCCAGTTTCTCTGAATAATCCCCAGATATACGGGACTATGTCTTTGGTAGTAGTATTTTCTCTAAAGAACCGCGAAGCCTGTTGATTATCCAAAGTTACAAGGACATGGTTTTTTGAAAATGCGGGCCGTTGTCGTTGTCAGTGAGTTGATCACTGCAGTAAAACAAGACATACTGAACGAATCTGTGATCACTGACAGTGTATTTCATTTGTTTTCCCCCACATTGTCCTGTTAACTGAAGCGTGAGTACTGTTTTTGTTTTCTTGGTTCAATATCGAAGCCGGTCCTGATTTAAAACACGACATGTAACCATAACCACAACTTTCCCTACCTATGTGTTTCAAAAGCTTGAAGCGAACAACACATGGGACGTCTGTCAGCCTGAGTCTCACAGTAAAAGCAAAAGTGTGTCATACATCCAACCATACATTCAGTTCGGGATATTTCAGTTACAAAACCAATTTTTCTTGGATATGAAAGAAAATCTGTGAGAAATTATGATGTAAATTAGACAAGAAACCTTCTAATTTGAAGTCCCCATCCCTTAACCGTGCGTGATGAACTCCTACATGAACAGATTGCAGAGATCAGAAGCATTAAGCCTGTAAATGACACCAAATCAGTATAGAGACTCTCAGTATAAGTACTGTGTAGGTACAAACATAGGGATATGGTGGATAGTCTTTAGAGATGTAAAAAAAAAAAAAGAAGATCATTACCAGTACATGAACACACAAGTTTTTGATAATAACCTTCATCCTTCTTCGATGTTGTTCTTCAGGTTACGCTCCGGTCACAGGGATGTGCCACCCAGTCCGGAGCTGCACTCTCAACCACGAAGACGGCTTCTCCTCGGCCTTCGTCGTGGCTCACGAGACCGGACATGTGTAGGTTCTTCATATGTTCTTCCTTCTATGTCTGTGTAGGTGTTTGAGTGTTTGAAGCTAAACACACACGCATTCCTCTTGTCAGAGTGGATCTATGTTATGTGCAAAGGAGATTGTTGTCCTTCCATATAAAAAAATAAATAACTGCTGCACAGTGTCAGTCTGAAAGTGCTTCCTCCAGGGGCATTTTCCCCCTTGATCTCTGTGTTAAGTGGCACAAGAGACCTTTCAGCAGATTGGCCTTTAGCACTCTGACAGTCAACATACTAGCCTTTGTTGATTTTCATGGTTTGTTTATTGAGCATATCTCAATAAAAGCACAAGGAGTCATTGACTGTTTTTTATCTTTGCTCTCCATCACCCTTGTACACATCTTACAGACAAAGACCTTCTTTGATGAGGTAGAGTCATTGGAGCGGTTGCCTTCACTTAGACAACCTCCATTTCTGATGAGATTAGGTTTAAAATGATCAGTCAGCTGATTGGACCACCGTCACCAGGGTCAAACAGGCTTAATTTGCTGCAGCACTTTTTTTTTCAAATGAAATTAGCAGAAAGGGAGGGAGGACGGTGGCGCAGTGAAAAAAGGGAAGATGTCGTTCAGAGTAAACCAGCTGAGACAGCAAGGATCTATCCTTGTGAAATATCCCAGAGCGAATCACAGAATCCTCCAACTTCACGGTTGTTGCTTTGTGGCCAACCCCAGAGACAAGCGAGGGTACGGTTTCATCCCCAGGGATCAATAAAAGCAAAGAATTATAAAAACTGCTTGGAAACCAGGCGCTGTGCTGTACACACACAGCTGTCTAATGCTGAGAATGCATCCCAATGTTTAACAACAATGTGAACGTGCACGCTTGTAAAACCCATCCTGAACATCTTTATAAGGAGATTTTTGATTGAGAACACTTTGGATCATAATGACACTATTAATGTCATGCAAACAGTTTCAAAATACCTATATGGGGGTGATGAGATGAGACTGTAGAGCCGCACGATCTCCTGTCTCCTCATTCAACTCCCGCTGTCACCGTTAGTGACCACTAGCACAGAATATGAAGTCCAGACATCATGTTTTTAATTAATCAGTTGCCTTGGTTAGGATATTTAATGTGACCTTGTGAAAAACTTTACAAAGTAGTGTCGGATCATTATTTGAGCAGGCACACAGTGTAAATCTGATGGGGAGAATAGGGCGTGTATAATCAAGTCAAACCACTCCTTGTTTCTTGGTTACTGTACATCAAATGAATCATGTAACCATAGATACAGATAGAGAAAATGTTTCAGATGTAACTCACATGAAAAAATATGGCCCAGTTACTTTCAGTTTGTCTAAACAAACACATACACAATACATCTTCACAATTTTATGTTAATATGCCACTATAATACATTTAACAGAGGCTCACAGGGGATCTTTGTCATAGCAAAATGAAAGTCCAAGGAGAAGTTGATTTAATTTAACAGCAGTCAGACGTCAGACAGACAGCGTAACAGTGTAGAGATGCACTGAGGATACCAAACAAAGATGTGTCGTCTTCACCCACCCTGCACATCGGGATCACTGGCAGGATGAGTCTTGAGTGTGTACTTGTCCTTTTGTTGTAAGAAAGATGTTTTCATCACCGCATGACATGATGGTACCCGATAAAGTGGTCTGATATGTGGAATAGAGGTTCTGAACCCCACAATCTGAAACAGAGTGTTCGAGTGTTTTGTTGTTTATAGTGTAGCAAGGTCATCTAAAAACCTTTTCAGATTATTAGACCCTATTTATAGCTTGTGAGTATTCAGTTTTAGGGCATCCGTATGCTTAAGAGCACTCCTGCCAGTTGAAGCCCCCACACTTGTCAGATGTCAAGGATTTTTGTTAACTTTCCAGAACCAATAAGCACATCCACTCAGCTCAGAGATTGGCAGGGGGGAGAGGAACGAGCGGGAGAGAAAGTCATTTTGTATGTGCATCATGATTCTGTCTTGTAAATTGTAAATTTGAAACCCCATTCTCCATATTGTGATCACCTGTTACGACTTTATAGGACCAGGCAGCGCGCTTCTTGCAGCTGAACCACTTGGAAGGTGAAACGTAACAGATGGAAACACATGTTTCATGTTAACGCTCTGAGCTCTGCTATGTACGCCTTGGTGTAAACCTGTTTCTTTAAAAGTCAGTCCATTTAGACGAGGTGTCACCACAGTCTGGTTTACACAGGTTTGCCCCATTTAGAGATGCACAGAAGTTGCCAGCTGAGATCAAAACAACATTAAATCTATAGTCACAACAGAAATGTTACAGGGACGCCATCTTGGCTCTCTCTCTCTCTGAGCAAAGATGATGCAACTTAATTAATGGCTTCAAATAGGCTTTTGTTGAAAATACGCAAGTAGTCACACAATGAGAAAAAATAAATGATGCATAGAAATCAATTATTGTGAGGCATTCAGCTGCATTGATAATTGTTTTATATTTGTATGATCGCCCAATGAATCCGATTTAAACTTTCCCAAGCTCTTAGATTTTTGTCCTTTATCACACTACCTCTGTCACAAACTGCTTGTAACAACGAGAAAAGACATCTTACCCAAGACGACCAACTAACCTTTGTGAGGCAGCAGTAAGGAGGCTATTATGGTCTGCTTTTCATCTCGCCTTCAAGTCTGACTACTCTCTTCTCTCTTCAGACTCTGCCATATACCACATAGTGCAACCTGCACTGTTAGAAGCATATTTTCCCCTTGTTTAGTTTGATTTGTCATTATGAAACACAAGACAGAAAAAAAGTCCTTCGTGCTACACAAACTACACAACATATATACAGTAAATTATATACAAATATACATATTTATATACATATTATGCAATGAGATGGCCATGATAATGTGGGTGGCATATTTAAATCAAAAGCTTGGCATCTAGGAAACAGTCCATAAACTTGAACTGTGTGTGAGCAGCAAGCATCGTCCAGCTGTAGTTCTGCACTCTGTCGGTCCAGACAGGTTGGATGGTTGAAAGACACTGCAGGCTGTGATGGTTTCAAATCCACTGCTCTTCATCCAAAACACCCCCTTTCTTCTCTGATGATGATGATGATGATAAATCTTCCTGCCCAATGCAGTTCATGTTTCAGCAACAAAGCTGTACATTTCCAGATATATTTCCCCCTTTATTTGCAACAAATAAACATAAAACAGGGAAACTATCAGGATATTTTCTGCCGTTTTTACATAACCTGATCACGAACCTAAGATAGCTAACATAAGTACACCCTGTTGCCATTGCTCAAGTCGACTAAATATCAGTTTTGTTGTTCAGATGTGATTATAGGATTGTCTGCTCTGATGTCAAAAATGCCCCAGTTAAAGACCAATAGACCAAAAGCAAAAGTAATGTAACAAACTAAAACAGGTTCAACTCACACCTACACACAATGTAAATATTCAACTGATTTAACGTTGATGATGATGAGCATTATGTTTAATTATGTGTAATCAATTTACATGCTAATGCCGCAGCTGCACAAATGCTTAAACATTTCATGCATGCGTTAAATAAGTGAACAGGAATTTGTGACGTTGGAACACACAGTATTGACGCCTCATCTGCTGGCACAGGCAATTATTGATGCTCACTGTATGCAAAACACATGACCTCATTCAGAGCAGGGACAGTACAGGATGTACCGCCATGTGATGGACACATCAGCTGCTGTGCAACCTTTTGTTAGTATTGTTTTCTGTTCAATCCGGCTGTGTGTCGAACATTAGAGAACAGCAGAAATGCATCAGTAGAAATTCAAAATGTATGGTGATTAGAAAAAATAACATATCTTTATAAAACCTCTGATAATCTACAGTACACACAGTTTCAAATACAAAATACATCTTTATGTCCACTTGGTGATTTAGAGACATTATAGACATTAAAGCAACATCTGCGTAGTGATGGCTGAAGCCCAACGGAACCACACACAGTAAAATCTCACTAAATTCACTGTCCGTCTTTCTCCTAAACTGGCTCTCTGCGATTCAAGGCAGTGTTTTGTAAGTTGTCTGGTATTGATAAATTGCATAAACAGCCTCGCTTATTCATCTGACAAAGGTCCAATTTTTTTTTTCCTTAATAGGGAAATTATAATGGAAAATTATTCTGTAGTACATGGCGGCAGCAGATATCAATACTCTGCATACCTCAGTACATCATGCATGGTTTGCAGCAAAGTTTTCTTCAGAATCAGTTTGAAATGCTCCTCTGTCGGTTTGTCATCCTCTAATATCCATCTGAAGCCTTTTTTTCCCTTCAAAGCCTGGGCAAAATTCATCAGAAATGTTCCTTCGCAGTTTGAAGGGGTTGATCTTACTTTAGTTTTGTATTATTAATGCTTTATCTCTGTTTTATTAAGACATTTTGAAGTATGAAAGTTCAATCTTGACCTTGGAAACAGTGTTGAGGGTCTACTAATCAGCTTTCTCTGAAACTTTAAACAGTATTGCAGTCATCATCAGTGGATGTGGTTTGCTCAGGTCTGATGAAAGAAACAAAAGCAGATGCCATGACCATTAACAGCAGTGACATGTGGCGCTAAGGTGGCTGGGGTTTTAAGGCTTCTCTACTCAACCCAGTGTCCCTGGTGTAACAGCACCATTAGAAATGTTAGAATTATTTGTTGTTTTCTTCTCTGACGTTTATTTCTACTAAGCCTTGAGGGCATACATACAATGAATAAACAAGAGGATGCAGCAACTTGATAACATTGAAAAACAGAGCTGAACTACAGGGTCATCAGAAGTCTCAGCCAAAAGAGTTTGGAAGAGTTTTTAGTCTCTTCTTCCTCTACTCATCTTCTCTTTGGCAAGACCTTCCTTCTTGAGATTGGCAAACAAGAAACAGTGACTGTGACATTGGTTCGGCTCCAGCTGGAAACTTTTGTCGCAAATCGTCTCCAATCATCTCTCCATTGTCAACTCCCAGATGAAGGCACAAAATGTCCAAAAAAAAGGAAGAAATACTTTTGAAAAATGACACATGACATTTGATTCAACCCAATTTGAACTCTCTGCTGTTTCAACTTTCCACATTTGCTTCTGCAGCTTTTTCAGTTTTTCAGACTCACTGTGAGTGACATGCACAAGAAACTATAACACATTAAAGGAAAGGAAAACAAATAAAAGCTATGAAGTGGGCTGCAGACACTGCAATTTTCCTTTAGCGTTAGGTCGATATTAATTGTAAATAACCCTGAGATGAGAATGTTTTGTTGAAAAGTATTTCTTCCTTTTCAGGGTACTTTCACATCTGTCCTATCTGTTTCAGTGCAAAAAATCTCCGGTGCATTTACCTGCCTGTGTGAAAGCTTTCATTCAAATCAAGTGAAATGTAGCAGGTAGACAGTGAACATGCCCCTGTAATATTACCATCCTATTTCTACCTGTCTGGTGTTATTTATGGTATATGAGGTCCACTTGCAGTCTGGACTAATGATGCTCATCATCTGTTATCGCTTTGTGCGCTTTGTGACAATAGAGCAGATAAATGAACACATCAGCGGCAGGAAACTACAGCGTTGTCATCGGTCACCCAACTCCCAGCCTCCCTTATCTCAATAAAAGAGCCATCACTCGTAATGCACACAACCCTGGACACCGTCTCCGCACAATTTTTACCCTGCTTCCATCCAGCAGAAGTTCTGTCTCTCCTGTCATAGCTCACTTGCTCCAACAATACACTATGTATTCAGTATGTATATATATATATATATATATATATATAGTGTTCACCTGTGGGTCCATATTGATACAGGATTCACCTGTTTACTGTTTAGGCTCTGAGGTTTGTTGATAATATGTCAGTGTGAACCGTACCAGAACTAAAAAGCAACAGAGTTTAATTGTTTTCCTCAGTCCCAACACAGTGAACCAGCCTACAGGTGTGAAAGCAACACATCAGGAGCTCTGTCTGCACTGATTAGTTACAGCACATGTTGATGTAGGCAAATGTCACGTTCAAAATTCCATCTTTTGATTTTATAATTTTATTGTGATGTTTCCTCTGGACTGACGTCTGAGCAGGTGTGACACCTGCCTTATAATAGCCACTGCCACATAGAGAAATACAAACCAAAACATCATCTCTTTCCAGTCGTACAGAGAGTTTTGTGTGCGTGTCCTTCACTTCCTCTGGTGAATCGTTTTGTTCCTTTAGTACCGAAGGCTGTACTGAGAATTACTACAAACCTTTGCGAAACTTAAAAGGAGAAGAACTGTACCTTTCTAGATGCACACCGCCTTGAGACAACAGTGTGACAAGCTTTCAAAAGTCCATCTGCTGCAGGAAAATTGTTATTTGTTTAGTAGTAATGACTCAAGTAAGTAAAGCCACACAGTTGCAAACTCCACTGATGGAAAAAATGACATCTCTCGTTTACATCTTTTTTATGAAATGCACCTGAATGTACCTTGACAAGAATTCGGGGAAGAAGGAAATAAAGACAAGGGGAGATAATACAATTATCTATATGTAAACATTCAACTATGAGAAGATTAGCTATTTCTGATTTTCTTTTTTTAATTATTCTTAATATCACCTTGAATGCTGAGGATAAAACGAGTCTCACAGCCTGAAGTGAGAAGCTGCTCTGTAGTCTGGTCGTACAAAGTTAACTTTTTTTTTACCATCATCATACTACAGTTATTGATTTTTACTTATCCACAAAAACATACTTTAACTATCGCAATTTATCCTGCAAACAGCTGTGTTTAGAGAAGACTTGTATTAAAAATATGAAACGCATCTTCCTTTGACTCGAAACAAATGCACACGCCAACCAGATCAAGATCTTTAAGACAGGGTGTGGCGTAATCCATCCTGCAGATTTGTAATCATTCGCTGGTCTCTTGTCTGTCCCTATGGGAGCAGGTTGGGCATGGAGCATGACGGTCAAGGCAACCGCTGCGGGGACGAAACGGCGATGGGGAGTGTTATGGCTCCTCTGGTGCAGGCAGCCTTCCATCGATACCACTGGTCCATGTGCAGTGGACAGGAGCTGAAGAGATACATCCAGTGAGTTCATGTTTTCACTGTTAACAAAGATGCTTTAATAAGTCACATAAAATAGCAGGAATGCTGCTCTATGATTGACTTAATTTGATTACATTTCTGTCTTCACTGTCTAATAGCTGGAATGGAGTGCAAGGCCACACGTCCATTCAAATTGATTATATCAGTGCTAGAAATGTTAATAAATCTTTTTATCTGGGGCGCAGCAGTAGCTCACCTACGTGCACCTCATGTACAGAGGTTGTGTCAGATGTTGCTTTTTTTATATCAGGCAAGGATACACGCAAGGGTTTGTAGGTTTGATACATGTGTCTTTGTTCCATGTGCAGAAAAGGGTAAAGCATCAATAGCCCTTCAGATCCAAACTGGCCACATTAAAAACAAAAACTCTACTGTACCTCTTCTGAGGAAATGTACATCATTATCTGGCAACTAAAGTAGTTGAAGCTGTGAAATAGAGAATGTTCCTTTAACTAAAGCAGCATCATTCCATCTCCAAGCAGGACACTGAGAGAGCCCGTATGAGCCGCAGCTTATGCATGCCTGGCCTGTATTCCGTTTCCAGGCATCAAGGTTTTCAGTCAGCTGTAAAGGATTCAATTTCTGATAAGTTCAGCAGAGCGTGGTCACCACACAACTAGGTTGCATTAAAGGAGAGGACAATGTGCTATCAATCCCCATAGAGTAAAAAAAAATCAGTGCTTAATATAGTAAGTAATATAATAAATAATAAGTAATATAAGTTTATAGGATGATTGAAATCATTTTACACATACAAAAGGCACAGATGGCTTGCTGACTCCGGGCAGAGTTAAACTGTGCACCTCGCCATGAAAAGAATCAGGGGACTTACTACAGCTACCTACCCAACATATGCAGCCAAACCTTTCTGTATCCTGTCCAGATTTAAAACTAAAGTTCTGGATCTCTCCACAAATCCATTAAAAAAAAAAAAAAGTTCAAATCTTTATTAGGAGTCTCTGTTCATTTTTTTGACACATTTGTCGCCTCTTTTTTCATTTCCTGACAGCACATACGACTGTCTCTTGGATGACCCCTTCAAACACGACTGGCCGCAGCTTCCTGAGCTACCTGGCATCAACTACTCGATGGATGAGCAGTGTCGTTTTGACTTTGGAGTGGGCTATAAGATCTGCACTTCAGTGAGTACAGCCCCCAGGGCTTCCGTTTAGTGGACAGGCGCTGCCTGCACACCAACACTCCAACCTACCAGCCCCATCACAGAAATACGTCCATAAGTAAAACTCAGCAGAGAAAAATGGAAAAGATGGAATCTATAGAAACTTAATTTACTCTCAAATAGCTTAAAAAAACAAGATGTCATCTAGCTGAAGCTATCTCTGGCTGTAGAAATGATACTTGAGGGGAGCAAAGCAATAGTTCTGGTCAGTTTTTTGCAGAAAATGTCCTTCAAATATCAGCGGACTCACACGAGCAGAATCAAGTGCTAGATTAGTTAGAATTTGAGACATGCTTATTTAAACATTGTCAGATCTGCTGTCCAGCTAGTTCTGTATATAAATGTTGTCATCTTCATTTCAACTTTTTTTTCGTATTTCACGGATCACATTACAATAGATAGAATTTCATTTTCCAGCTTGCAAAGCACCAGAAAAGTCATATTTCTTATTTCCTTTTACACTTGGGGGCAAGTTTTAAATTTTGTCAAAATACGTTGTGACTTGGTTCAATGCTGAATGGTTGAAACTGTTTTCCTATCTATGACTTCTTAAACAGAGTGCAGCCTAAACATGTGAGTTGGAGTTGCAACACCTAATGAATAATTGATTTGATGATGCTGTTGATCAGGCCATGCACAAAACATCAGGTCCTTTCATCAAGACCTCTTGCTGTCACTTATCATTTTCAAAAACCCTCCAAAACCTGTAGGCGAATGAGTCATCTTGGTACTACATTTGCGGAGAGACTGTGTTCATACTGTGAGGACTGGGCAGAGACCTAGAGGCTGGGGGTCTGACTAGAACCTTCACTTGATGGGTAAAGCTCTTGACCGTAAATCAAGGTCAGAATGTCTTTGAAAGCATTTTTGATTCCGGCAGACTCCTTTGTTATCCTGCCTCACTGGGTATGAAGGCTGCACTATTTGATTTCCTCATATACAGCCAAAGAATCAGGAGGTCAGACGGCTGCATCTGATGTTTAATCACAACCTGCTGTACATTCAGTTGACCGGAAGGGTTTTTGCTGCAGTTGGCTGTCCTTGCAAATTACTTTGAAGGTTAGTTTTTGATCCACCAAAGCCAAAACTGCAAAGAGAAGCCACTGCCAAGGAAGTATAATAACATTTTTCTACACTCCAGTATCCATTACCAGTATTAAGATCCTCCTTTAGAGGCTGTTGTAGTCTATTTTTACATTACAGACGTAGAGCGCATCAAAAGGGTTATTGAACTGTACTGTATGTAAGAGAGGTTGCTCATAATGATAAACAAACAGATAATTATCCCCTGACCCTGTGGCTCTCCTCAGTTCTGCACAGCCTTCCATTGTCTTCCAGCTCATTGTTTAGGTTTTCCAGCCCATATGTTTTTTGTTTGATTTCCCCGCTCTCATTGCTGTTGATTTTAGCGAAAACTATCTGATAGCCCCACTGTAGGCCACTGGCCCAGCATGAAATAGGAGTTTGCAACTCCCCGCTGAACACAATAGAGCAGTTAGCAGCTAAAGAGATTTCCCTCAAATGCGGCCACACAAAATTACATGATATCCAATAAGTATTGCTGCTTTAAATGTAGACCAGAAGTATGAAGAAGCATAGAATGAAAATATTTGAGTACAGTAGATTTCATGCATTGCCAAGGTCAGTAGATGGCTTTACGTTTACATGTAGGTCATTTAGCAGACACTTTCGTCCATGTTCATACATAGATACACTGATGGCCTGCCATCAGTGTATCCAACCGACACATCAGGAGCAGTTTGGGGTTCAGTATCTTGCCCAAGGTCACTTCAACATGCAGAACAAGGGAATCAAACCTGCAACCTTCCGATAACAAGACGCTGGCTCTACCCCTGAGCCACAGCTGACCCTTTACTCAAAAGGCTAAATTTGTGTTTGCAAAACCAACCTCAAAGAATTACCAGGCACAAGGCTAAAGTGACTTAATGGCGAATTAATTTGACTCGTCAATTCTAAAGCGTTGTTCAGACTACACGGGATGCACAAATGATTGCAATTTATATCTCACTGCACAGAGAACAATTTGATTTCAGGAACTTTGTGGCCAATTTCTGCATGTTTGTCTGGTTTATGAATGGTTGCTGACAGCAGGCTGTGGTTTAGCAGCATGGATGCAAAAGTCAGGGTTGGTGTATGGAGCTAGAATAAGCTCTGAATGTTTACAGGACATTTAGAGATACGATGTAGACGTGAAACCACCACAATGCTCCATTATGACCACATAAAGATACCAGACTGTTGACTGATTGGTTGGCTGTTCTGACTGTTGTTGGTTTATTTGCTTAAAAAGTGCATTTTAGTCAATTTAGGATGGGAAGAGCACCATGCACAATGTCTATAATTTGATTAATTCAGTTTATTGTCCAACCCTAATCTTTAATCTTTGCAATCGTTCATTCTCTATAGGCTGACTAGAACCAGAAATACCCTGGAAGCTGTGGGATATCACTGTATTATAGCAATGATCTCCTTCTTCTGGGATTACTCTATTAACACTGGCAGTCACACTTCTTGAATTTCTGAGTGCTTTGCAAATTTAAATAATTGTGAGAGGAATTTACTTAAAAATTAACTTGTTTGTTCCTCCTCTACATAAACCAGATGATGGCATCTCCCAGGATTTTGTTGGGCTGATTCTTGAATTCTGTCACTATTTACCCCTCACATTGCTTATTAATTCAGGAGCAGTCTATCATCTGTGCTGGAAAAGCCTCAGCTGCTGGCTCTGAATATTTATGGCTCTAATATACTGATATTTTCATGAACAAAGTCAATCTTACACACATGTACATAAAAGCATCAGAACTTTGATGACTAAAAAGACAAGAGACTCCTTGTTGTTTTATTTCCATCTTCTCCTTTTTTTGAAAAATAGTGAAAAAGTGTCTGTTTTCGTAGTTTGTCGTCAGAACATCAACTTGCCTCTGTAGAATGAGACAGCACCTGGCGCTTTTAAAGACCTTCTCAATGTATGTGTGTCTCTGAGTGAAAATCTGAAAGCAGACCCCATGTATTCAGTTGGAAACAGCTATGCTGGAACTAAATGACTGCTTCCCTTCTTAAAATCTATTTGAATAGGTGAAATAGGCCTGAAATCTTTTTTCAGTCAAAGAGGAACTGAATTCCTAAGAAAAGAGAGATTATGAGGCAGTCATCGGAATGACATAAATGTTTTTCCATTTACCTCCGTAATAAAGTGCCACTTACAACTGGAAACAAGCAAAATGATGTCAGCTTTTTGACGGATCTTCACTTGTTTCAAGAGAGAAAAGGCATTTAAACCAGATCAGTGACTTGATATGGGTTTTGGGACGATTTGGGTTTGCCACTGCTGGCCGACCCAAAGAATCAATTCAGTTCAGTTCATCAGAATTGCCCACTTCAGCTTTAACAAACAGGTAATTGTCCCTTTTAAACTAGCTTAGCTTAAAACCCCAATCTGCAATCATTGATCACTGGTCTGCTTTACATTGACTTCCATTCATTTGTACAGCCTCACCCTAAACACTAACCTATTTGTACCTAACCTTGACCTTAACCTATCCTCAATTCATACTTTACCCTAAACTTAACCAGGACCTCAGAAATTGGGTTTATACATTAAGACCAGTCTCTGGTCACCATGAGGACTGTTGGTCCTGACATGTTCAGTGTTTAATTCAGAAATGGTCCACATTAGGTAACCAAAACGTGCACACATACACACAGACACAGACACAGACACACACACACACACACACACAGTTACTGGAGTCTGGAGTGACTGACATGCCTGAGCTGTCTAAGAAGGCAGCTTCAGAGCACAATACAACAGAGAACCAAAGCTGCAGTTGGATGTCATGGAGGCCCCTTTACAGCAATTGTGCATCACAGCCCATTTGATTCTTTTTGTGTCACCATCTGCAAAGGTTTTTGTTCTTATAGAAAGAAGTCATTCAATCTAGCTAATTGCCTTGTGTGCCTCTGAAACAAAAGGCCACTCGCCCGAGTAACTTATCGAGAAGGCCGCGTCTGACACACTCAGAGGCTCGTATTATTCTCTGCACAATTATAATGGTCAAGTGCTTCATGTCGTTCTATTAAGTCCTAATAAATGAGCTGGAAAGATGAAGTGTTTCTTTATCAATATCAATCAGTGAACCCTATCAAAGTGAACTGAAGATCATTCGAAGCAGTGTCATGCCAGTATTTTACTGCACAAAGGGAAAGAAATTCACTTGAAGTAAATACATCTAATACATAATTTCTGAGTGATGACAGGTTTACTTAGAAAGCACTCAAAGGGTCTCATTCATGAAACGTGAGTAAATCTGTGAGTGGAGCTGCACATAAAAGCTCACGCTACTAAAACTCTACTCCGGATTCATGAACGGCGCAGGGAAACTCAGACTTGATCGTTACACATGTGTGTAAGATGATGAATGCCAAATCGTGCAAAAGTGCAAGTTCAGCCATTGTTACCATTGTCTAAAACCGAAGTCCTTTTTATACTGTGGTAGATTTCAAATTGACAACACCTGGTGAGCACTATTTTGGCCGTGACAATAGTTTACATTTTTGTGTGATTTTATTATTATAATAATATTTTTTATTGATATGTAGAAAGCACGTGTTGTCTGTGGTTTTAAACAAGTAGTTCACATTCTAAATAAATCTAATTTATATCTTAAACCTTTAATTGTCAACTTATTTTCTGTAGAAAAATGTTATATTTTTTATATTTTTTTATATTTTGTCATATGTCGCATATTGCGTGTTTCAAAGGCATCAGCATATTTTGAACATGAGAGAGAGTAATACGAATTAAAATTGTAATTTACAACAGTGACAAGCAGTATTTAGGTTTATTCCTACATTTACACAAGCGCTACACACAGTCCGGAGCAGGTGTAGATTTTGTGAGTAGCTACGAAAAAATCAGCACTACTAAAAGATTGATGAATGCAGAAATCGCACGTAAATTTGCGCTGCTCAGGGTTTACACACAAATCCGTGCTGCTCAAGTTTCATGAATGAGACTCAAAGACTTTCAGCAAGTTGCCAGATTACACCTAACAGTAGATAATGATGCTGATTGTCTGATGATGGCCAGGGGAGTATTTCAGTCTTATCCAGTGACATTAGAGATTTGATCAAGGATGAATTGTGTTAACAGTGTAAGTGAGTCAAACGTGAGTCAGACTGCAGCTATGTAAGTTTTAAGTTGTCATCTGCTACACCTGCCAGTCAAAGACCATTGCATATAATTGAACATATTTTGTAGCACAACATGTACGTCCCATGCAAACAGCATAACTGCAGGAAGTAGTGAGTCCTTTATCTTGTCCTTGGTCTATTTAGTTGGTTGCAATCTGCAATCCCACCAACAGATGCCACTAAATCCTACACACCAAACTCTGGTGTGTCCCCCATCAGATATTGTAGAAATAACTGTTTTGAGGTGAAAATTATTTATTATTATTAGAAAAATAAAAATATAGCAAAAATATACAACGTGTCTTGGGCAGACAAAACTTTTGCTTCTTTACCTCAAAGTTTACCACATTATAAAGATCTCATAAATGGCCACAGGGTGGAGTTGTTGGATCCCACTCTTCACTAATTTCACATTGCCTATTTCCAGACGTCCCCCAAATTTGTGATGTTTCCGCTTGGTAATGTTTGTACTATAAAACATCAGCTGCATGGCCGAGTTTGTTCATTTACGTGTTACAGATTGATAGGGCATACATTCACAATGTCATATAGACAGAAGGCATGGTCAAGGCACGAAAGATGGGATGGCAAGCAATGTGTTTGCGGAGCACAGATTTATAGTTTTAGCACCAGGTTGTGATTATGGTAGTAAAGTCAGCTACCTCTCAAGGGTCTAAAGGGTCAATTTTTATGGCTCATGCCGATCACAAAGCCTTATGGTATAAGGATGCACCAGGAAGGTAAGAGACCCATTTTTGAGTTCTCTTAAATCAGTCTGATAATCTCCTCTAATCCGGTAGATAATGTCTGACCTACTTCTCTAAGGAGGGTCAAACAATAAACTGTTCTCACAGAAAGCTTTCATAATCCCTTCATCTTTAGTACCTCTGATTGTGAAGCCCTGAGCACCTCTCAACAACAAGTTGGTCTCCCGGGTGTCACCTGTCGATAAGATTGTGACTGTGGAATACTAACATATGTTTTAAGTCAATCTTCCTCTTCCATCAGACTTTATAAAATCAGTTTTATTTGTGTCACGACCATTGATTGAAGCTGTGCAAAGTGGGAAATAACGTTCACTCCCTGTTGTTATGAATTTCACAGCTGGACTTTTCCTATGAAATATGTGTTGTAATTATCATATAAATAACTATGATTCATTTTTCATACACAGTACATGAGCTCACTTAGATTTTCCTCTTTTTTATGATTCAGTTTCGCACATTCGACCCATGTAAGCAGCTGTGGTGCAGTCATCCGGACAACCCTTACTTCTGCAAAACCAAGAAGGGACCCCCTCTCGATGGGACTGAATGTGCTCCTGGAAAAGTAAGTTAGTCAGTCACACTCGAAAATATCAACACATCATATCACATCACATTTTTGTTTTTTTTCACAAGTTGAAATACAATACCAGAGCCTCTCTGTGAACACATAAGCATTTTTCTCTTAAATGTCAAGCACAAATTTGTTAAAATCTGTGTTAGTGAGCACTTCCCATTTGCCAAGATAACCCATCCACCTGGCTGGTGTGGCAAAAAATGTGTAAATAAACAGCATGAGGTATTGCACAGGTGAACAGTGGATTGATCAAGATAAAAGGCACAATGGAAAAGTGATCTCTTTCCAAACAGATACTGTCTGGTTAGTGATCACCTCTCCTTTCCTATTAATCTAAAGCAAAGGACAAAGTGTTCACTAACAAATGTGTGCCTCTTGTGTGCACAGAAACAGTCTCAGATCTTTTACTTAAACTCGTGAAAAATGGGAGCTTAAAAAGTGTTGCATTTATATTTTTGTTGTGTGTACATATGGTACTACAGGAAAAGTATGTGGACACCCCTCATACGCACCTGGGCACAGAGATCATTTACATGTAAATAAGACGTTAACATTATAGCCTATATCCAGCAGTAATGATTCACAATCAAAATCATGTTTTCAGGAAGATCATTTTATTCTGCACTTTTCTACAAGCTCTGTTAATGTTATTTAAATATATATATATGTGTATGTATGTATTTGTCGACATTTAAAGATATGAACAGTATGACCTTTGACATCTTATTCCAAAACAATGCTTGTCAACTCTTCTGGGAAGGTTTACCATATGTTAGGAATTGTTTACCTTTCAGCCACAAGTAAGTGAGGTCAGTGAAGGTGTAAGGTTTCAACATTGATCGGGTTGAGGTCAGGGCTCTGCAGGCCATTCAAGTTCATCCACATCCAGCATTTTTTACAGACCTTAAAAAGGACCCTTTCTCAAACCGTTGACACAAAGTACAATATAATATCTTTGGCAATATGTAAAATAGACATGTTCCTTAACTAGAACCAAGGCACCGAGTCTAAATCATAAGAAGAAAAAAGAAAAGACAGCTTCAAGCCAAACATATTGTATATTTGCATTTTATTCCTGTGTTGTTATTTACTGAGTGTAGAAAGAAGGCTTTTGCTTTTTGTGTTTTCCTCCTTCCTCAACCCTGCTATTTTTTTTTAGTGGTGCTACAAAGGTCACTGCATGTGGAAGAACCCTAATCAGGTCAAGCAAGATGGCGTCTGGGGGTCCTGGAGCAAATTTGGCTCCTGCTCACGCTCGTGTGGAACTGGAGTTCGCTTCCGGACACGTCAGTGCAACAACCCAGCGTAAGTAGAAAACAACAACAAAGCAACAATGACATGACTGGATTTTGCGAGGTGATACGTCATGAAGTAGTGGGGGATGCTGATCCTAAATGGCAGTGACAGTCCAGATATTTTTTTTTGTGAAGTTTTACGTAACCTAGAAAGAATTCTGCTTTGCTAATACTGAGCAAAGGATTCATGCTATTTTCGTTTTATGAGATTTCTCTCTCAAGAAAAAAAAAAAATACAATTTCAGAAAAAAGGCTGAGGAGGAATGCATGTCAATATAGGAGAGTTGCTGACTACAAGGAATGTAGAAATATGCAGTAGAAAAGTTGCCTACTCTACAATAAATGCTTCAATAAGACAGTGCTGAAGCAGAAGCCTCAATACAAAAAAAGTGCTTTAGTGCAACTATTGTGCAACTTCACATTTTTCACAGACAATTGAGACAAATGACAAATTACTCACGTTTACACCATTCCTTCCAAGCAAGGTCTTGCAGCCTTCAGAGTAGTGCCCTTAGCACTTAAATCAAAGCACTTCTGCACTTAAGATATCCTCGATAAATAGCATATTGATGCTATGTGGGGTCAAAGTGACGTCTGAACAGATGAGTCTTGAGTCTTTTGCGGAAGATGGAGAGTGGTTTGGCTGTCCTGACATTGGTCGGGAGTTTGTTCTACCACTGAGGTGCCAAAACAGTGAAGCGTCGCGACATCGTTGAGTGAGCTTTGTTTGTTCTCAGCAATGGCGGTACCAGCCAGCCAGCTGATGTAGTAGAGCGAAGTGCTCTCGCTGGGGCGTGTGGTCTGACCATTGTTTGGAGGTAGATGGGTGCAGTTCCATTGATGGCCTTGAAGGCCAGCACCATCCTCTTGAATCGGATGTGAGCCGCAACAGGAAGCCAGTGGAGGTCACGGAAGAGGGGGGTCACATGCGAGAATTTGGGTAGATTGTAAACGAGGCGCGCTGCAGCATTCTGGATAAGCTGCAATGGTTTAGTCACAGAGGCTGGGGGTCCAGCCAAGCAGAAGTTGCAGTAGTCCAGGCAGGAGATCACCAGTGCTTGGACCAGGAGTTGCATCTTTTCGGAGGAAAGACCGGATCCTGTGGATGTTGTAGAGTGCAAATCTGCAGGATCAGGCCACTGCAGTAATGTTGGAGGTGCAGGACAGTCCGTTGTCGAGGATTTTTTTTATTACATAAATGTTATTTTGTGACTGAAAACAGATTGTCACGTTATTGTAACTCATTGCTGTATGCTGTTTACCTTTGTGACATTACCTGTGCTGTGCAAGTTGCTTTCAAAATGAAATACATTACATATTACTAGTTAACTTCATTTTAAAGTAAAAACAAAACCAACGCGTTAGAACGTGAGCTTTAGAGGTGCAGGTAAGCGCACAGGCTTGCAGTTTGCATTATTCATTACACATTACCATACATGAAGGGCTGAAATACATCACGTAAGCACCTCACAGAAAACAGACGTGATAAATGAATACAAAGGTGGGCAGTACTAATGTGTGGTAGTGGTAATGATCAATTAGTTGTACTATACACTATGACAGACAGCACCTCATTAGAATGATTCATTTTAGCATCACTTTTTAAGCAGGATTTATTTCCAGATCCTCAGCGAAGTGTACACTGTGTGCTCAACTCCTCTGATGTTCATCCTCTTCCTCCCTCCAGGCCCTCCAACGGTGGCCAGGACTGCCCAGGGGTGAACTACGAGTATCAGCTATGTAACACTGACGACTGCCCCAAGCACTTCGAAGATTTCCGAGCCCAGCAGTGCCAGCTACGCAACTCCCACTTTGAGTTCCAAAATGCCAAGCACCACTGGCTGCCCTACGAGCATCCCGACGGTACGCCAAAAAAATGTCAGCAGATTGTTTTGCTCCAGTGAGAGGCTGCTTTGTTTTTTAAAGCCAAGAAGAGAGAACAATGAAGTCAACAAGGGCATGGGCTCTGTGTTCTCTCAGCAAGAGAAAACAATATCGTAAGAAGCACATTATATATCCAAAACAGGGATTTTCCCAACTGTTTTTGACAGTTTCCGCATACTGACCACGCTATTTTGTGTAGAGGGAGCATTTTCTATTGTGTTTTGTGTCTTGCTTTTAGTTTTTGCATTTCCGTCCTTTCCCCTTCTCTGCTTCTTGTTTTGCTTTCCTATCACTGAGCCAATAGTCAGAGTTTAAACCACCCAAGCTCAAAATGTGTCCTTTCTGCATGGGCGATGCATGTCTACAATGTGGATGCAAAACTTGTATCCTATTTCAAAAGTCTGCACTGTTTCAGATCCGGCCTCACTCTTTGGAGCTGCTTGCCGCTTACTGAACCTAATAATTTTGAAAGTCTTTCATGTAGAAAAGAAATATGAAATCCAACTGAGAAACTGCAGAGAGACAAGACAGTAGTGGAAGTGGGAGCCCATTGTTCTATGAAATATCTGCATGGTATGCGTGGTGTTGCGTTTTCTTGCTATGTCATTTCGATACCACAACGGAATTAACACATTTTTAATTGTGGTTCATTGGTGGGTATCTCTCAAGCCAGCTTGTGTCCAGTTATTTTGACCTGCGTTTGGCCTGCTAGTATTGTTGTCAAAAGTGTTGAAATATATAGCCAAGAATGGATACTGACTATTTAAAATGGTTTCAATACTAATTTTTTTCACTCTCCTCTCTGGCAGCAGGTTGACACATGCACCGCTGTAGTGCCTCCATGGTCCCACCTCTTCCAGAAATGAACTGACTTGGATGCTAATGTGCTTAGCACACAGCACACAAATCAGAAATTTTGTGCCCTCAGTGTTGTGTTAGTTTTTCCTCTCGATATTAAAATATCAATATTTTTATGCAATGTATCAAAGTTAGAAATTCAGTCAAGACAACATTACCGGCTAGTTGGTGTGAACTTCAAGCTTGTCATAATGCAGCAACAGTGGTGAAAATCTGTGTGAGAATTTTGGGAAAAAAGATTAAAACTGTAGGTCATTCTAGCATTACCAAAAACTGGTTCGAGTGGGTCGATATGTTTTACTAAGTATGTAAGAAATTGTCCAAAAAAAGACACAATATTCTTGGTTTTCCCAGTTGCATTTTCAATCCAATAATCTAATAATCAAATCCGTTGTCTTGTAGCCAACAAGAGATGCCACTTGTACTGCCAGTCAAAGGAGACGGGAGACGTTGCGTACATGAAGCAGCTGGTGCATGATGGGACACGATGCTCCTACAAAGATGCCTACAGTATCTGTGTGCGTGGAGAATGTGTGGTAAGGATGTGTTTTAACATGGACATGAACGGCTGCAGTCTGTTTATTTTATTATACAGAAGCTTGTTTTGATTCCTATGTGGGTACATATTATTCGTATTGTTTTTTTATGTCGTTTGTTTTTTTTCGTGCAACTGCATGTTCACAGTGTGTTCAAGGCAGTTTAAACAGAAATATGCCATGCTGAATACCAAATTTGAAGATGATTTTATGCATTTTTTATGGAAGGAGAAAGAAACTAATATAAGAGTTATAAATACATATAATATAAAGTGCCTTAAGAATGTCCACACACTGGTGTCATTTCAACTGGATCTTTATAACTTCTTTATTGGCCAACAGTAAAATTTAATGCAATTATTATCTGTCAACACGTTTTGGAAATATGCTGCTGTCAAGCAAACCACTCCTAAACATAAAACAATCCAACATGACAAAAATCACACCCTTTGCAGAGATGACACACTCACTCATTCTCTGAATGTCTGATTATACTTGAGTAAAAGTAAATATATTACATATAACTTTGGTAAGACTTTAAGTCACCCATATACCCGAATAGTACTTGAGCAGAAGTCTCAGTACTGCATTGTTAGTGGGTGATAAGTAATGTCGTAGAACATCTCGTCTGTTCAAGGAAGGTTGTTCCAGCTTGACATAGATGGATTCTTCTTCTCTGTAATCGAATGGCACAACACAGGAGGGTCAACTCCTCAGGTCAAGACTCTGTTGTCCACTTACATCTGAAGGAGAAAAATCAGTCCTTTGAGGACAACAATGTAAACATCTAGGCCAGAGGAGACAGACGGTTTGAAAAAGGAGTAAAATAATCCATCAATGTCAAACTGTAATGACCTTCTTTGAACAGAGGAGGTGTCCTAAGACATTACTTATCACCCACCTACAATACAGTACTGAGTTCCCTCCCCAGACAGCTTAAAACCCATTCACACCTGGGCTAACCTAGCCCTAGCAACCCACATGAAGGCCAGTTGGGTCAATGACTCACAAGTGGCCTTAATGACTCTAAAGCCCTGAGCTCACACGTGTCCTTAACGACACTGTAAGGACACTCCCACACAGAGTTTTAAAGCCGGCAACTCCTCTCCAGTTAGTTAGAACAGAAGAAGAATCTCGGATGAGAGGTGAAAAGTCATCAAGAAACTGAAACGAGTCCAGTTGCCTACGATATAGTCCTTAGAATGCACATAATTGATGAAGTGAAGTCAAGCGACAGGCCGTCCTCTCTTTGAAGGCATGGTGTGAGTTTTACAGTTCCAAGATTTAAAATGAATCTCAGCTCATCTGGCTAATTGTTTTCTTGCCCTCCAGAAAGTCGGCTGCGACAGAGAGATTGGCTCCATCAAAGTTGAGGACAAATGTGGCGTTTGTGGTGGAGACAACTCCCACTGCCGCACCGTTAAAGGAACCTTCACCAGAACGCCAAAAAAACCTGGTAAGAGCACATGGAACAAGTTGTGACAAAACTTTTACTGACAGATTTCTTTTTGACCAAAGTTTCTTAAACAACTTGAGACAGACTGTCTACCGCTATGTATGTTAATAATCAATAACAGCAGAGTGAGTGATTAACCTTAATTAGACATAAAGATGCTGCACTGTACTTTTGCATTTACACTTTTTGTCCAAAGAGACATACAAATGTGCAAATTCAACCAATCAGAACACCTTATTTACACTCAAATGATGAGGCCGGTGTTATTCTATCACTGTTTTATTGTCAAGACCAAAACCAACAATGCTTTAGTCAGTAGTGGCCTGTCTATGGCATTCAGTCCCAAACATGTATGACGTATGAACAGCAGCAGAAGTGGCATTTTTGGTTTTGGGATATTATCTTTTATGTGGGATTTGTCGACAGTAAGACAAATATAGCTTAGCTCCAGCCTCATCCCTGTCTAATAGCATCGTGTTCGTTGCTAGAGTCCCTTCATTATAAGTGACTCTCTTTTTTCATCCTGACAATACAGGCTTGTGATTTGAAAGGTCCTAATTTGTGGAAATTAAAAGTCGAGTACATTTTTTTTCCACCTCCATAACTATAAATAGAGTATCCAATCCCATAACCAGTGATTAAAGAAATCAAAGCAGCTAGTGCTGGAAAACAGATCATGATTAGCAGGATGAGCTCAGTACAAATAAAGCGTTCATTTTTAGCATCTTCTAGTTCTTTTATCTGGAACCTGCCCTACAACAATCTACAAATTCTGGAAATATGAATAGCACCGACTCACTGTCACCACGACTGACATGGACCAAAAAAATATTCTGCTCTTTTCAGAGCAAAAATTATGTTTGAGCGAAAAACTGCAGCTAATGTGAAAAAGGAAACGTGTCGAGTGGCCTGTCACAGAATTTACATTTGAGCTTTGTGTGATAAGCTGCTGATCATAGAGCTCACTGAGGTGCAGCTGAACATAAATAAAGAATTTAACCATCTGTCTTTTATCTGAAATGAGAAATTGTGAGGGAGCTGCCAGGTAACTCTGCAGTTCACTCATACAACTGGGAGCAAATACAAAATAACCTCTTGAATACATTCATCATCCTAACTGCTGCAGTTGAGCTCGATAAACGACGAAAAAGTTTCCACCTCCTGTAGATTATTTCATTTCAATTTGATCACATCAGAGTTTGCACTCCTCCAAATGAATGACTCTATGAGCATTGAACCGTTGGCTTCATCTGGATTAGGACCCTGACTAATTAACAGAGAAATAATTAAGCTCCCCTTTTATTTATTTATTTATTTATCTATCGATGTAGTAAGTTAGTTTTTTAATCAGCCTCGTAAGTAAATTAATAAATTGTGCTTTCGCTTTATACAGACTTCTTTAATTCAAGGGTCTTCCTTCTGGTTATCTCCTCTCTGCAGCTACACACGGCACACACACGGACACACACACACACACGTGCACACACACACTCTTGAACACAAGCTGGATGTTTCGCTTGCCAATGCAAAACTCGCCGCTGTGCAGTGTAAAACTGAATGACTGTGAGAAAATGGTTTACTTCCTTTTTTCGAAACTATGTCTTCACATCAACCGCCAGCATGAAGGGAGTAACTCGTATCGGTTTCATGACGCCATCATGGAGAGCGTCACAGAAAAATCAAAATGTACTTTCTGAGATATTGGACATGGCGGCTTCATCAAAACCGTTCCAGGTTGTGCTTTGTTGAAACTGTGATCATTCCTTTTTTTTTTTTATTTTTTTATTTCCATTAACATCTCACTCTCATTTAAACACTCACGTTTTTCAACAGGGAAACAGTTAAGCAAGAGAGCCCAAAAAGAAACTCCTATGTTGGAAAACACAATATGCAAGTATCCAGTGTTCCTGAATCCCTCACAGCCTCTTTGCTAGCATTAGCTTGTAGTGCAGATGGATGCCTAACGCTGTAGAGACCTAGAGACACGAGTCATACTGTATATGCTGCTGTGTCTGCTGTCCCATGTTACTAATCAAGTGTCTGTTTAGGCCTGACTCGACGGCCTTAGCTGTCATGGGTTCTTTAAACAATCAAATACTTTTGATACGTGTGGTCATTTAATGTAAATGTCTCCTGTGCGGTCTAACAAACTAACTGTAAAGTCTTGGTGCAGATAAAAATGTCACAGCAAATCAAACTGCGGACCTTTTGGAGGCAATCTGGGATTTTGTTGACAATTTACAGCCTGATTGATTTGAACCTCAACTGGCACGCTGATGCTCGGTTCAACCCAAGCACCCACCCATAGGGTTTTCAGACAGCTAGCTTATGTGCAATATTTCCTATCAGTCTACCAGAAACTCTGAAGATTGTAATTTCCGACTGCTTGGGGTTCTGAAATTGTCTGCTATCAGATCATGCCGTCCCAGACATGACAGGGCATCTTTTGTGATTTTGCTTGCAATTTATGTCTTCAGTATAATTTAGAGTGAGCAGCACCGGCTTCTCTGCCACCTATTGTAACCTTGGTTGAACCTTGTGACAGTGTGCCAGTTGCATTCACAATCAACTCAGCGGCACCGCCGAGTCTGCATCAGGTGGCTGTCAAATCTAAGGGCGAGTAATTACACGCCAGTAGTTCACTCCTGGTGATTGGCAAGCCTCACCCTGCCAGCACAAATGGTTTGGCTTCTTATCCAATGTGAATTCCACTGGTCCCTGCTATGCCAATTAAATATGCCTCCACTGTAGGTGATGTGTTGCAGAGAAACAGAGAGACGGTCAGCTGGAGAGGAGAGGAAACATCGTGTGACTAACTAACTCATTGATTTTATTTTAAAGGGAAGACCAGAGGAGCCTTCTCTTTGCCGAAAGGAGCACGGAATGTGTTTTTAAATGAAACAGAAGACTCTAGAAATGTACTTGGTGAGTCTCAGTAGGTTTGTAAGTGGTGGACATCCCAGACAGAAGGTGACTTTGCTGAACTTTAGTCTGAAAAACCCTTTTACTTTTGCCTCATTGAAACATGCCTCAGGGCTCTTTTCATTCACATCCTGTCTGCACATATTTAATATGAATTCAAGTTTAAAGGAGTTATTTTTGATAGTCTTTCACTTGTGTGGCAGTACAGATATGTATTTCCTATATTTTAAAAGTCCTTTGATGAAACAGGCGGATGTGAATGAGTGACCGTTTTCAATGAAACTCTTAGCTGCAGCCTTCTACAGGGCAGAGGAAAGCTGACATAGACATTCACCTTTTTCTTTTTTTTTCTCCTTCAAAACACTTCGTAGAGCAATGTGGACCAAACTTCTGAAACATGTGTGATGTCCACCACTGCAAACGAAAAAGATTGTTTCTGTATCTGCTTAACTTACCTGTCTCTTTCTCATCTTTCCTAACCCCCCTCTTCTACTTCTGCTGACGCTGCTGCGAACTGAACAAAGGTTACCTTAAGATGTTTCTCATTCCTCCTGGAGCTAGACATGTGATCATCCAAGAACATGAGGCCTCCCCTCAAATTCTTGGTAAGTCCAGCGCCCGAACACCATCACATGCATGAAATCAGAGGATGCCATAAAACAGCTCGTCACCTTCTTCCTCATGCTTCCCTGAAAGCCTAATGAAAAACACAGGCTATACTGTAACATTATAGATTATAGACTATGAATAATGGATTCTCATATTCGTCACCTCCAGGCTGAGAAAACAAGTCTTCATATTGTTCATTCATTATTCATTGATCTTAATTGGTAGGCTCTTTCTACTGCCAAATCGGACTGCATTTTATTTTTTTATTTCTTTTGCTTTGAGTTTTTCTCGATGTAAGGTGAGGTCGCAGTCATACTCAGGCGTTTTCAGAAGGAATCTGCATTATTCAACCTGTTACCTACAAACTATCAACACTAGTTTCTTCTAAAGACTCTAAAGGAGTGGTTGTTGCAGTACACTATTTGTGGGTTCCGGTCTGCGTCTGACCATATATTGATAGGCACTACTGTTGGCCAGTCAGACAGTCCTTTAATGGTTAAAGTTTTAGTAAAAGCATTCGGAGTTGCGGAGAATGCGGAGCTGTAGAGAATGGAAAACATCCCTCCAGGTTCCCTCAAAAGCTTTTGTCTGACAGGCGACTGAAGGCATAAAAGAGCTGATGAATCTGTTTCTTTCTTGTTGTGTGAGTGGCCCGAGGAAAGCATGATTTATTCAGCGCCAGGTGAAAAGGGTCAGCATGATTTCCTCAGCCAGAGGCAGTGTGTTTGTAAAAGAACTCTCTGTAAAATAATCATTTATGTTTCAGTAATTTATCTGACACCCCCCATCCTGGAATAGAGTTAGAAGGGAGGAGGGAAGAAGATAAAGATCTACATAACTGAAAGAAGTAAAACAAACTGATGTGTGGAGTCTTTGAAGTAAAAGGGTTGGTTTGGAAAGGATAAGTGTTGTAGGGGTCTGAGTCACTGTTGCTAAGCCTGCCAAGCTTTCTGTTCACATCGCATGTAATGTAGTTTATAATGAAAACTCAACGCAATAACCAGAATGAATGTTTGCAATGTACATTTCAACAAACCACGGAAATGTTGAAACTTCTTATTTCTTTATGTTGCAACTTAAGGTTCAGTTTTCACTTTCACGTTGCCACAACGCTGTGTTTATGGACTGGTTAGAGCTGGGCACAAAGGCCACTCGATGAGGGTTAGGAAAAGATCCTATTCTGGCGTAGAATACCTGGTTCTGTCGCCACAAAGAAACTGCCTCAAAGTCTCTTTAGAAATGGCGTGACACTTAAAACTGTGGTCACTGGCTTCGGCGCCTCCTCACCAAGCTGTAGGTCCACCACCATCCCCTCCACCTCCTGACATAAAAATTGAACTCATATACTGGTGAGTAAATGTGCGTGTGATAGGAAACGTGTTGTACAAATAGCAATATGGTACATATGACGTTAACTTCCCCTATTTTTTTCTGCATTTTATTCTTTTTTTTAGTATTTTTGAAAATGAAAATATTAAGTAGAATTGGTGTAAAATATTAAGTGAACAATAAAACATTATGTTTCGCACAGGATACGAACCCCCGGCTCCTTAGTAAGTCTCACTTAACCTGTTCAGCCACAACAACTTGCACCAGAGGCCGACTCGTTTCTTAAAAATTGCAGTGATTGTTCTGGAGCGACATTAATTACGACATTCGAGGAACAATACCAGCACTGCTTTATCAAATAAAACCTCTTTCAATCAGTTTTAATTATTTAGCCCCAAATCACATTTCACAAATTCACCCCTGGGGACTTTAACTGTTGTGAAATTTGAATAATCACCTCCTATTTTGCATGCACGGGAGTGATGTATGAATTTTGTCTGCCTTGAGCCAGCGAGATTGCCTTATTATTCCCTGCTCTGGGATTGTTATCCCTTCCAAAAACTGGTTAGGAACACTGTGTCCCTCCACTCTGTTGCCACCTTTGATAATCCACTTCCAAGGCATGGTGACACTCACCTTCCATTTTTTCATATATGCAATTAAATTCATTGTTTATTGTGTTCGAAAATTCCATCAGAGGGTGTTGACCTCTGCTGATTGGGGTGAAGATGATGCATCAGAGTCCCTGAATAGCTGCTCTCGCCCTGACTGTAGATGGGTGATAAGCTTTGACAGACAGGGGGAAGTTTTCCAGCTCAATCTCCAATCAGAATAAGTCACATATATTTCAAGGAGTTAATTCCAGGGTGTGCTGTCATATACTGAAAAGACACTGATTTTTATGTCACAATATGCTTAAATTATTATAGGTATGTATGTACTGATGTATGTCCTGTGTTAGGACACTTAACCTTTGTCTTCCATAAACGAGCTATGTTTTCACTTGTACAAAAATAGGGATTATAGTGATAACCTCACCCTCAGAATGACTGTTTAATGTTAAAGAAGGCTTAAATCTACTACTACTACTACTTAAAAAAACTTGACCTTTGGGAAACAATTTAAACAGATTCCATAAACAGCTGAGACAGAGTAGGAGGTTGATGTGCAGTAAGTATCCTTAAGTTATCCTTAGCTGTGTATATCAGTGTCCAAACCAGAAAAACTCGGTGGTTGCTGGTGATCGCTTTTTATTAGATGATGTAAATCCTCTAGAATTGGAGCAAATGGAGATGTAATAAGTTGCCCTTCCGCATCACCAGCTACACTATATGTGCAGAATTTAAACAGTGCAACGACAAATATGTGCTCTATTTTAATGCAGTTGGAGTGATTTTCTATGAGAGAAAAACCCTCAAAATAAAAATGACATATTCTATTGTAATTAGATGAAAAAAGATGCACACGTTCTACAGCAGAAAAATATAATTGAACCTACAGCAGCAGACAGTTAAGTTGTCATGGGAACACACAGGTAAGATCGTGACTGTCTGTAGGAAACACAAAAACAGACAGTAGGTTACAGTTGGATCTTTAGTTGATTCATCCTTCTTTCTCTAGCGTTGCTTTCTCAAGCCAGCTGTGACGGAGCAGTCTCCTGCCTTATCGTGACGCTGAAAGGCCCAGCGAGCGGTCAGTGTGAATGTTAGTGGCTACTGCAAAAGGAATATTGGCTCTGTGTTTCAGGAGAGAGCATGACCGTGCCAGATGAAATAGCCTCCATCATCACAAAGCATCATTCACCAAGAAACGTCTGTTTGATGTGATGGGCTTTATTTTGACCAAACCCTGCAGCTCCGGGCGAGAAAAAGAAAAGAAAGTCTGTGTTGCCCAGAGAGAACGACAAAAAAATACACAATGCAGCACTGAATAAAAAGGTTTTGTGTATGTCTGGCGTTTTTCAGACCATTTGACATCTTATGCTCGAAGAAAGGTTCATCTAAAGCTTCAGAATGATTCCTCTGCTGTACTGTAGTTTTGTAAAGAGCATCCATCCGTCCTTCCTGTCACTGTCATTAGCAGCTGAAATGACATGTGCCGATGGATCACTGTAGACTTTTCCAACTTGCTTACGTTTCGAGGTTTCCTGCTGTTAGCTCTGCATTTCTGTCAGTGTGTCCTTCAATATATCTTGTATGCTAAGGCAGCACCAAATAACTGTATTCATCATCACTTCAGAGTTTAATTTGAATCTAAAAACTTTAAGGCGCAAGTTGGGAAGGAAAGTAGAATGTTATGATGCATTTAAAATCATGTTTTCTGGTGCTCCAGGCTGGTACTAACACTACTGTGTTTACTGATTATATGACATACAGGTCATAACTCAAGAACCTGATGCCAATAATGGGACATTAGTTGCAGTTAGTTTGAGTCATGTTTGCCTTTGAATTAACATGTGGACTATGCTTGCTCCTTGCTGTCCCTCAGTATAATGCAGGCCTGGACCACCAGACGGAATGATCCGTGGGTCGTAATAGCTTTTCATTTTGCCCCATGGGCATGTTTTGCGCAGGAAACGCAGCCATTTTCATTTCAGCCTCTCGCTCTTGACAAGTTTCATTATATCACTGGTTTGACAGCAGGTTCAGAATGAATTAGAGAACAAATCAGAGGTTGTAAAGTTAACGCATAATTATTCCAAATAAGCGTCCTGGGTAATACAATTCTATGAATCACCCCTTTGAGACCATAAATTGAGGCTTTTTCTCTGTGAATAATTCAAAACTTCAAAAGGGTGAAAGCCATTTTAAACTTTGTCAGCGTCTCATAACAAGTTACTGATTACAGCAATCAAGAACCAGGCAACGGGAAATTACATTCTGAATGGAAAAGGAGAGGAGGTCAAGTCCAGAAGCTTCATTGACTTGGGCGTTGAGTGGCACTACATCATCGAGGAGGACGTGGAGACGCTACACACCGACGGACCTCTGCACGACCCCGTGGTGGTTCTGGTAATGATACCTCCTTCTCTATCAAAGGTTCTATTCAAATTAAACCAAACAGACATTCCCTTGACAGTATTCATTTTTATAAAAGAATCAGGTCAGCCATCGAGTTCAAGCCCTGCATTCTTCACATTAATTTTCTTTCACTATTGGTTAAATATGAATGAATTAAACTTATTAAACTCCAGTAATAAACTCTTTTTTCAATTTGACATGCATTGTAGTGTCAAAGCAAATGCAGGTAAAAAATATTGAAGAGAATTTCAAGACAGCTATAGAATAAGTAGGAGTCAAAACTGTCAGTAAAAGAAGTAAAACCAATATTGACAGGCAGGAAGTCAAGTCTTGGGGTAATATGGTCACTTCTACTGTCGTCGGACAACAGCTCTCTGAACTTCGGGAGGTATTTCTCCTGCTGAGACCTGAGTGAGTTACTGCATTTTTCAAACCTGGTAGATCACAGCATGGATAACCTACTCCAGGTCTGCCAATGAAAAAAAGACTTGATCTTGAAATGTGACTGAAATCACCTCAGGTACTTGGGCATGAGTGAAGACATAACTCATGTTTATTCTCATTATCAGTTCATCTGTAGATTATTTCCTTGATTGATGAATTAATTGTGTCAAATGTGTTTGTCTGTTTATCTAGATAAAGTGCAGAAGGGCAGTAAGCGGCTGACAACTGCTTAAATGTTACTTAAAGGCCGTAACTTAGTGAGTGAAATGGAGCTACTGCCCAAAAGAGCCCGATTTCAGATTTTCAGGTGGAAGTCTGTAATACCGGTTGTTTTCCTACAGGATTCAAACCATACACTTTGAAAAGTTCTCCTCGGTCCAGAAAGAGTACAATTCCTGATAAAACTATAACCAGTACAGTTATTAATAAATAGTGAAAATACCCCGTGGCTAGCATTGTGCATCATCTGCCAACCTGATGTTCTATAAGAACCGATCTATTTTTCATCTGTCGTGACATTCTGTGGGTCTGATCAGTGGAAATGTCAAAGGTTCTTTTGTGAAAGAAGCAATTAAATGATGTAGCAGACAAGATTAACTTTAATTAGTTTAATCATTTGTTTTCTTTCTTGTTCTATTTGTGGTTTCTTTGGCGTCCTTTATGAGGCATTTGTTAGCAGTTTACTATGCAACAGTCATTCAATTTTTTTAGGATGACCCCTTGAGATGCAGCATCTCGTTTTCGAGGGAGTCCCAAAGTCAACTATGCTTTTTACAGAGACCAAATCTACTTCAAGATCAATAACTTGTAGGGTCAATAGGTCCTTAATTCTGCATTTAATAAGTAAAGATTTTTATTTGAATAATCCAACAAGCATTTTTTAAATTCCAAGACGAATCTTTCAATATATGCATGTCCTGTAAATATGTACAGGGTCCAAAGAGAGCACCCGGCTGGTGAAAAATGCGGTAATGTTAATATATTTAATAATGGAGCAGGTTAGAGGGTACCTACCTTGTACAATTTACAGTCTAGACTCTCCCAGAATATCTTTAATCTCAAAGCAAATCTGAGTCGATAATGACTCAAACCGAGTCTAATCAAAAATGCAATTGAAACGGAACCTGCTGAATCAGAATCGAATTGATTCAGGAAATCAGTGGCGATCAGAGCCGCTCATATCAATCACTCCCAGTATTTAACGGTCAAATTGAAGTTGAGTTACGTGGTTTTACTGCAGCATACAGCAGATGCAGTATGTGCTCCGTAAACCATGTTTGCTGTGTAGGGAAAAAAAAGAAAAGAAAGAAATTTATGTTCTTTGCTTTCATGATTGTGCAAAGACAAGATTTACACAATTTTAAAAGATTAAAGTTGAAAAAAGGATCAATGTCAAGCTTATATAGCTTTAGTCTCTAACTAACTGCTGTCACCTCATCAAAATGCGTCTTAATCTACCTGATCTCCAAACCTTGGTGGGACGGCTCTTGTTTAGACTGTGGAAGTGAAATATTGTGACACTGGAGTAAATTCAGTTTATTTCATTTAAAACAGAAAACGAGAAGAGGGCGTTCATCTGAAAAATGGTGGAGATTGGTGATTGGAGCTCATTGATGTTTCTGTCTGGGTGATAATTGGTAAACTCAGCATGCTGTTGCTGTTGTCTCCTCCACCCACTGCACAGAGAGTCAGAGCCAGCCATATGAGAGCACATTCCCTGAGAATCTTTGACAACTCTCTTCGAGGGAAAGGAGTTGAGGTCTGGTCAAAATGTTGCTGGAATTGTCGGAGAGATGCTAAAGGGGTCTTAGAAGTCACCACAAGAAAATAGATTCTGACTTCTCAACTACAGCGCAAGTGTGTTTGCTTTGTCTCTCATCAGCCTGACAGATCCTGTCAGTCGTTTGGACACTCCCTGTCGGCTTCACCCAGAGTCTTTCGCAACCTTTTTATGATAATCAAATGACTAAATGCGCAGGGTATTTTCAGTGCTGATTTTAATCTCACTTCCTAGAGCCAGTCAATTAATAATTCCATGTTATTTGATAGAAAATGTGGAATATTAATATTTTTTTCAGCCTGCATTGATGATAGCGTACTTCAAGTCATTTGTATGTGTGTTAATCTCTTAAAACCGAATACCCACAACCAAACCTGCTTTAAAGTTTCTCAATTTAAGCACTCCTGCAGAGTGTTTCATTTAGCCAGCTGTTTTCCTTTCGGCGTTGAATCTTGCTACAACCCTGTGAAATATACTTGGTCCAAAGAAAAGCTCAGAAACAGCAGCTGGGGTTTTTTTTTCGAGTGGGGCTTGATCCTGCAACAACGCTGTGAAATATACCTGGTCCAAAGAAAAGCTCAGAAACAGCAGATGGGGTTTTTTCTCGAGTGGGGTTTGAAGGAAAATGCTTCCTGCTCTTGAGATTAAACGCAACTCATTTATTTCCACTAATTTGCACTCCAAGTATTCTAATGCAAATACACCACACAGAGGATGATGATATACGCGTAATGTGTTTCTTCCTCTGGTTTGCAGATTATACCCAAGGACAATGAGACACGGTCCACTTTAATGTACAAGTACATCATCCATGAAGATTCAGTGCCTGTCAACAACAACAATGTCATCCAGGAGGACACGTATGAATGGGCTCTGAAGAGCTGGTCTCCATGTTCCAAACCTTGTGCCGGCGGTAAGGGATGAATTACCATCAAATTAGAGGGGAACAGATGAATCATTTCTTTTCTTGTACAACAACGTTTTTCTACGTATCACAGGCGTAGGCAGCCTTCAAATTAACCATAATGCGACCTGAAATAAACAAGAAGAGCTGCATGTTTTAATGGGGTGCTGTTGTATGTCTGTAGACACATGCTCATGGCGGTTGTATTCAAGACTTCAAAAAAACAGTATTTACATTGTTGTTTTTGACATTAGCGATTGAGTGACATCTCTCTGCAAGATTGACACCTTACATATTGTTATTTTTTGATACAACAAATCCATAGCCAGCAGGGCAACATGAACACACTCCCACACATCTGCTTGACTCATTTAATAATAATCTTATTAATGCATTATTTTTAGAGGTTAGTCAGCCAATACGGTGTTTGTAGTGTATTCCCCGTTTGGAAAGGATGATAGTTGTCGACCCATGATTTGAAAGTAGATAGAAACAATGAGAGTTTGAGTCTGTATGAATTATGTTTTATGAAAATGACAGCACATTTTATATAAAATAGAACTGTGCTGTGTGAAACAAGGTGATAAATAGGTACCTTTTGAAATTCTTTTAATATTTGATCAGCAATGCCCATTTTCCAATACTTTTAGACACATTAATATTTTTCTGTGTTAAATGTTGCTGAACATACATCTATATTTGGCAAAATTGTTATATAGTCAGAAACTGAGTAAATGAAGAAGCAGAATAATGAGGAATAATAATAAAGAGGACCACAAATCTGAGCAAGCATTCAAGGCTCCACAGCTTCTGGTACTTGACAAGTTTGATAGGGTTAGATTTCCAGCCTGTGAAAATGGCTGGGTAATGATTGAAATGTACCCAATTGCTTCTTTAAATGTCCCCTTGTTTCACCTGTGCTTCCTGTGCAGGTTATCAGTACACCAAGTATGGCTGTCGAAAGAAAGGGGACACCAAGATGCTCCATCGAGGCTACTGCGACGCCAGCAAAAAGCCTAAGCCCATCCGCAGAATGTGTAATCTTCAGGACTGCACACAGCCTCAGTGAGTGCACACTTCCCGACTTCACTCACAGGAAAATATATTGAGAAGTTATTACAAGTGCTGATTAGATTCAAACTGGGACTTAGCTGCAGTCTATTAAGATAAAACGTTAAAGTGTCTCCTCTCAGTGTGAGCTGAATTTGAATGAGCTTCTTTTTCACTGTGGTGTCTGCAATAGAGAGGCAATGGAGAAAAGGAAGGCTCTCCAAAATCTGCTCTGTTACATCAAGAGGTTAAGTATGATCATTATGGGGTTATATACCAAGAGTATAAAAGAGTGGGATAAAAGTTTCAGAAATCTTTTTAACACCTTGTGCAACTGCAGCCAAGAAGACATACATGCAGTGGAAGTTTGCTAAATTGTGACAGTCAGCCAGTAAGTGTGTCTTGTATTCAGAGATGTAAGTCAAAACTTTCTTCGCACTCCCACTCCAACATTTCTGAGATTGTATTACCTCAATAACAGTCTAAATATTAAACGTTAGAATTTCTTCTCCAAAAATACATAGTGGCCATTTAAAGGTGTTAAAACAAGCTGATAATACATGAAGCTGCAAACTGCATCAAGGATTAAATCAGAAATATTGGGGAAAAAATTTGATCAAACAAAGAATCGAATCAATGGAGTTATTGCATGGGGGATTAAATGTGTCTCTACTAGACTGACAGAAACACAAAGAAGTTTCCTGTCTCCAGCACAGATGATATCAGTGATTCCCATTTGACATACTGTGCCTGAAGCAGCAGTGTTAATCTCTATTTATACTTGTCTCTTAGTGTTTGCTTTAATGCTGCTTTATGTCTAGTTGGACTTAAACCTTTGGAGACCCAGCCAGTCAGTAAATCTCTCAAAATTTGCACAGATTTTCCTGTGCAGAGTGTCTAGACAGGTCTACTTTTTAAATCAATACATCCTTTCACTGTGACCTGAGTGAGAATGAGCTTTGTTGCAAGATATGGGTTTGCTTAAGACTTTTACCAAACAAGAACATCTGGGTTAGAAATGAGACAATGTGAGGGCGACCCGGCCTCTCTGGGTGAGGACACACTCAGGCTGCTGCACTGTATGTGTCGACTATGGTGATGGAGTCCAAATGCAGGGTCCAGACAAAAGACGGCCCGAAGGTGATTAAAGAGGGCTGCATAAGCTGATTAATGGTGCAGGCTGTGAATGCACCAAGACGAGAGGGAAGTTTAAAGGCAGCTGCCCAAAAAAAATTAAAAGAATAAATAAATAACTGCAGCCAAGATCATCTGTCAAAATCTTACAGCTGCGTGAGCACCAGCTTCTTTAGGTCAATATACAGCCATGAAGCAAGACCTCGCATGTGCTAATGTTACCCAGGGGCAGTTCTGTTCATCTTCAAACCAAAGCAGCGAGAGAGAGGAGAGAGATCTGACGCTGGATAGAACATTCACTCACTGCTGTTAAGGAAACTGTATCTCTCTCATGTTTTTACTGACTTCTCTTTGAGCACACCTTCTGGACCTAAAGTGTCATGTTAAAACCAAGGTTAAAATCTGTTTCTGTGCAAATCAAAGAATTTGAGAGATTGTGACGGTTGGTTGGAGGTATGTGCTCTACTTTTGCTTTCACTGACTTTGTACTCTGTACTGGTATCTGAGTTGGTCAGCGTGAGGAGGCAGACCTTAAAGAAAGGTGAATTCCCTCAGTAGCTGGCCTAATTATTTTTTTTTTTCATCATTGCCGGACTCCCCGCCTTGCATCGGGACTGAGATTTGAGGCAAACTTGAGGAGAGGAAGAGCGGAGGCAGAGGAGATAAGAAATGTCAAGGAGAAGATGTGGGGCCGTGTGCCTAAAAAAGATTCGAGTGGGACCCTGACGATGTAGTGTAAAATGTGATCACCAGCTGTGACAGCATCGGCTGGTTTTGCCGTGTGTGTCTGGTGTGTGTGCGTGTGTGTATCCAGCTGTCGTTCTGCCTATTTGCATTTGTTTGTGTGAAAAGGATGTAGCAGTTTGTCAGATTTAATGAGCAGCAGCAATACTGTGCGAGGCATATAGATTTTACACTAGAGACCATTTGATCACACCGGCAAGCGACTGATCGCAACAAGCTTCGACATGTTCACATTCTTTTTTTTTTTTTTTAATTATTATTTTTGGCCTTTTTGGCTTTATTGATAGTACAGCTGAAGAGGGTGACAGGAAACAGGGTGAGAGAGTCGGGGAGTGACACGCAGCAAAGGGACCCGGGCCGAGATTCGAACCCGGGTCCGCTGCAGCGAGGACAGAGCCTCTAAACATGGGACGCCCGCTCTACCAACTGAGCTAAGCGGCGCCCCGACATGTTCACATTCTGACCCACGACTACTCCGTAGCGTTTACTGTCAGTACGTACGATTTCAGCACTCATGGGTTTTCAAACTTGGCAGTTGTCAAAACGCCAACTGTGTTAGTTCCCGCTACAAAAACTGTGGGAGGACCATATTTTTCCACGATGACGCACATTCCAACACACAGCAAAGTATTTTACTGTGAGAAAAAGGGGCTACCGTGTAAGGCATTAAAAGCTTGCCATCACGATTCGAAAGATTCAGAGGAAGTCCTGAACAAACACTTCTAATCCTCACAAACGACGAAGTAGCACTGAAAACAAAAAGCAGATGGTTTTCGTCAGTCTTAACAAGGAGTTTTGACCACTGTACCCCTAAAGTACTGCATATGATGTGAGTGGATAACCCTTTGTTAAAAATACACCCGTAGCTGATCAAGCTGCATTTGAATAGAATCTAATGAGTCATTTCCAGTGCCTCCAAGTACATATTCAAGTGTTCTCCATTACCTACACATTATTATCCTCTGAATATTAATGCCTCACCTCTCTCTGTCACACACACACACACACACCCACACAGACAGATACAGTCCTTCTGGGAAAACCAACTTCATTGACAGACCCGGGGGAAGAAGACAGTCACACAGATGGCGTCTGATGTTTTTGTGGGAATTAATACAAATGTTTGATTTGAGAGCGTCAGTCAGTCAGCATGACAGCTTTCTCAATTTTAAATGAATGTGTTGCTTCATATGTCGGGTGAGTCTAAAGTTTGGGGAGAAGTTTGGGGAGAGCACTCTGGCTTTGTCGTCAGTAAATATGTCATAGCTGCGTGCCAATTCTCTGTATATATTTCTATCCCACGTCAGTGAATGCTATGTTTAAAGCTCTTCACACCTGCTCCTGAATTCCAATCGATTCTTCTTGCTGGCCTGCAAAGAATTCTCAAAGGCATCACTTTCCATTGTGCCCGCCTTTTGTCCTCCGTTAGGAAGACCCATTTACCATCTCTACTGCTGCGATGTGATTGTAGATTCATAAACGTTGTGAGGGATTCCAATCTTGAAATCATCCAGAGGCAAATTCCATCAAATTAAACACAACAAACGTGAAGACAAGTAAAAACATGTAGCAACTCGGAGTCCAAGTGTCTTTCCGAATATTTACAGTTGTATGTACGTCCTCGATCTGCCTTTTGAAGACTTTTCTGCTCACTTTAAACTGGAGTAGGTTATTTTCAGCTTTTACTGAAACTACAACTTGTATTGATACAAATCAGATTCATGTTCCCATGCCAGAAGAAGTTGGTTCCTGCTGCCAGATGACTCTCTTTAGGAGAACTACAATGACTAATCACTTAATCAAGTTTTCAATCAACAGAAAATTAATCAGCAACTGTTCTATAATTCTATAATAATAATTAATCAGTTTGAAGGCAAAAAATGCACACAAAAAAACATTTGATGATTATAGGTTATCAAACGTGAGAATTTGCTGCTGTACTCTGCTAGCGGGGTTTTACACTCATTAAATTAACTGTTTGCAGACTAAAGAGGTAGATTTTTTTTTTTTAAAGTTTAAAGAAAAGTTAAAAAATAAATACATCTTCTTCTCCCAGATTCATACTGGACCCCTGGGCCAGCTACTGAACTGTTTTTGAAGTAGTTAAAAGTAGCTTGCATCCTTAGCAGTACCCTCACTTTGATTTCTCCAGATGGATCTCAGAAGAATGGGAGCATTGTACCAAGACCTGCGGCACCCTGGGCTTTCAGATACGGACAGTCCGGTGTGTGCAGTTCCTCCACGACGGCACCAACCGCTCCGTTCACAGCAAGTACTGCAGCGGGGAGAAGCCAGAGAGCCGGAGGCCCTGCAACAGAGTCCCATGTCCTGCCCAGTGGAGGACCGGAGCCTGGTCAGAGGTACAGCATCCACATAATTTATTTGAATGAGAGATTTTCTTTCTAAACTCTGTTCTTCCTACATCTGGGTGTTGATAATTTAGCCATAGATCCATCTGACGGATCTTACCCATCATGTCATCTTGTTTCCAATCAACTCATATGTTGGCTTAATCGCTATCAGCTCACCATTTGTCCTTTAAATACGTGTCAATACAACAGCAGCTTTAACATGCCTGATATTCTTAACTTGACAAGGTCGCTTATAAAGATAGAGCACGAGTCATCCAATATTTTATTTTAGTCAACGCTGCACCTCAACCGAAAACGCATCCCAATGCTTTGAAACTGTCGAAAAAACCAATAGATCAGACATCAAGCTTAGCGGTGGAGAGCATATTAGAGCTAATAAGATGCAGTTCTTCGTGTCAGCAGTTCATTTGTGAGTTGTGGTCAGATTTCTGATAGCATGGCTTGGAGTATAGCTCATAGAATGTGTGAGCATTTAAGCATGATAGTTCCTTGTGACATGAATGATACAAATTATATCTTTTTTACTTCTTTGGGGGTTAAGCTTTCTTCATTTCATAAGTCACAAAAGCGGAGTTTATTCAACATTTTACAGTTGCATTGAATTTAATCATGTGTCACTGTTGTTTCAGAAGCATTGTTAGGCTTCTTAATCAAAAATGGTAATGTAATTACACATTGCTCATTACTATGTATTACTTTACATATTTACTCCCAAGACAAAGTAATTGGTTATCCTACTCGTTACAATACATGTGTATGCTCTGCAACTTTCATGTTAAACTTGATGTATGCCCACATATCCCGGGGGGACATAAACAAGATCCTCCTTTTATCAGCTTTATGCGGCATCTAAACTGCATTAAACAAATGCAAAGTTTGTAAAGTTTGATTGCTACATCCATTCACCAATAACCCCAAGGAATTGTTAGCATTATCATATGGTCTTAATATGATCACGCTTGAAGGACAAGGTGTTCATATCCTGTTGGGGCTGATACATACTCAAGTTGACAGTCAGTTATCGACAGAGGGAGTGTTAAGCTAGCTGTGTGTGAGAATTTTAAGCTGTAACTGGAAATAAATATTGGATAACGGGAAGGTTTCAGCCAGGACACAAGAAACATGCAGTTCAGTAGAAGGTAGAAAAAAAAAGAGAAGCAACATTTGTCAGCATAGGTTTTTGTAGAATTCTGCCAAATATTCTCCATCATCCCTCCAACATATGTTATTCAGACTCCAGCATATTTCGCACATAGCATATTATGATGAGTGTTTTTAGAGATGACAAAATGTGTTGCTTAAGTTGGAGGACAAATTCTTGTAGGTGTGTTTGACATGAACTAACTCTTGAATGCATGGTGCAAATACAAACAAATCTATGAGGCATGTGCATTTACTCTGAGGGAGGTTGTTTTTTTATGTGTTTGGCACTCAAGCAAATGATACGTTTAAATGGGATCAGTGGTCATGAGGTGGATGTGCTTAGAACCCAACTCATGTTTGTGCAAAGCTTTATTTTTCACAGATTAGATTTGGGTTAGCAGTGTGT
>CAEMYA010000092.1:8453771-8464340 GCA_903131615.1 Diplodus sargus
GTGTGTGTGTATTCCGATCTGCCAGATGGAGATATATTATAATGAATAAATATTCTAGCTTGTTTTGAATTCTGCAGTGACTTTACAAAAAAATAAAGTAAACTGAAGTTGACAGTCCAAACAAGCGACAATAAAATATGCTTCGTGTTGTCCTTGGGACAAAATGTTTCAACAGTACATGACAGACTTTACTTCTTGCAGCTTTCCATGTGGACACTCGCGGAGAAATGTAGTGATGTCTCTGCCAGGTCAACTGAGTAGCCAAACATTATGTTTCTAGGTGACAGCTAGACCTCAAGTTGATTTAGCATCCTACCCACCTATCCTGACATTTCCTGTTGGCTGTTTGAGCTGCCTTCACTTGTGTTCTTTCACGATACGCAAGTGAGCCGCTGTGTGTGCTCTTCCACAGTGCTCTGTGACCTGCGGAGAAGGAATGGAGAGGCGTCTGGTCACTTGCCGGATTGGAGATCAGTGTAACGGAGACAAACCTGAAAATGTGAGACAGTGCAGACCGGGACCCTGCCATGGTAAAAACAACATCTCTTAAGAGCTGAGGAAAAGTGAATACCTCTTCGAGCAGCACAGATGAAGTTTCTTTTTAAGTCTATGGGTCAATATTTCAGCACATATTAGCTTCTTCAGAATAAGTAAACATTTATTTCAACACTTCTCCAAAAATAAACCACAAAATACACCATTTGTCATTTGTTTCCAAAAGCCAAAACCTCCTCAACTATGAGTCATGTAATGTTCCAACCTTACAGGCCTTTGGTTTTCATTAATTTTTGTATGGCATAAAAATCAATACGCCGACCCGTAATTTAACACAGTGGACATAAAGTCAGCATTAATTACTTCGATTACTGTTGGATGGTAAATGCAGTGCAAGTACATATTTACGAGAAACGCCTGCACTCCTTTCTGAACGATAGTCACACAAGGAATAATATGCAACTGAAATTTCCCAAGTCAGCTTGGTGACTTTATTTTTTTTTAACCACAAAACGGGGAGTAAACACAGAGCACCTCACCAGGAGACAGGTTTACTTACTGTAAGTCAGGTTGTCTAATGATGATGCTTTAAAACAACTAACTTGGATCATAAGGGGAAATTTAAACTTTAAACAGCCTATACATCGTTTCTAGCATTCCTTTAAAAAAGAATATTTTCTAGTGTCAGTTTTATAAATGATTGTCATCCTCAAATGTCTACACATGCAAATACTTTTGTTAAAATGTAAATGCCGAGTTGATATTCGCCACCGAGCTATGGGGATAAACTAGGAAGGAGACGCAGAAGCCACACACTCTCTCTTGTGCATAAAAGCACACTCTGTATATCCTACATTGATCCACAGCATACGTGGCTGCTCAAAAATATTACTTACATGGTTCTTGAGAGCATTAAAATCAATATGGCACTACATATGCATAGGGTAATGATTACAGCAAATCCATACATGATATACATGCATACTTATTGAGAATATTTCATCATTTAATTGAGCATGCTGCCAAGGTGAGTTCAGTTAATAACAAACAAAAAACTTCTCATGCAGTACGCTGTGGTGCATTTATACCATCCAAAATATGAAGGTCAATAAAAAGAAGCAAGATTTAAAAACGGCAGAATGAGGAGTCTGAAACTGAAGATGTCGAGATATCTTTTTTGCTTCCAGTAGTTTTTTATTATTCTTTTGTTTTGTTTTTAAACTGAGAAACCAACCAAAGTGTCCCAATGCCATATTGTGTATAATAACTTTGTTCCTCTCTTGCATCAGCATCCTCAAAGACTCTTCCAACAACAACAGTTTCTGTCCACTGCACGACAAAAAAAAGATCTTAGGCATTAGCTGCCATCGTTTTGTGGATTTGAAGTCACACAACTTAGAGGTTAAAAATATTTTTTTAATTGTAAGCCTTCAGAGCGTAAGCCTCAGCAACCTTTTTGCAAATGAGAAACAGATGCTCATGAATGTTACAAAAATGTGATGCTAATGTCAACGCATGAGTGGCACTCACTACCGGTGCTTATGATCATGCTGCACCTCACAATCTTCAGCATCTATTTCATTTTCTTGGCAAGCGAGTTGGGCAAGAAAAGGCGCTAACAGTGTCACTGCTGTTTCTGTGTTTGATGTATAGTAATGAGAAGACACGCGCTGCCTACGGGCATAAAAAAAAGAAATCCTCCCCGCCAATCATCACACAAGTCTAAGGCCTTTTTACCTTCATTGTTCCAGAAGAAGCAGCATCCCACTTATCCAGGAACATATTTAAGGCTATAGTTAAAAATTCATGGGGTCATTCTAAAGATCGGCTGTATGTGTGATTAGAAAAGAGATCCTGTCTATCACTACACCACCTCTCACCAACATGTGAATAAGGGGAGCACTAGCATCACGTTTTTGCACTTTACCAACGGAATGTACAGTGGTATGGATCTGGGACCACAGCTCTCGTCTTCACAGAGAGTTCAGCTTTCTGTTGAAGGTGCTATGCATGAAATGTTCTACAGTTTTTTTGGGGGGGTTTTTTGTGACACAAACACTTAGCCAGTCTCCTAAAAGGGATGCTTAAGTGCTCAGTAATGCATCCACTTCCACTCTACTTTTTTTTTTATCTCCTTCCAAGGCCTCCTCTCACCACTTTTCAGTGCTGTGTCTCATGTGCTTGGCTCACACCGTATGCTCTTTGCCTTTCAGATGAGCCATGTAATGGAGACAAATCCATCTTCTGCCAAATGGAGGTCCTAGCACGGTACTGCTCAATCCCAGGCTACAACAAACTGTGCTGCGACTCCTGCAGCAAGCGCAGCGGAGCTCTGTCTCTGTTTTCAGATGCTGCTGAGACGGAGGAGCACGTCCGATTTGGATCAGCCTCCCAGCTGCTAGAGACATTAACTGCCTCGGTGGCGGCCAACGGCACACGCAGTGGGAAACAAGGCTCAGGCAAAGGATCAGCCCCAACAGGCAAAGCCGCAAAACAGGTCACCACCCCTGCTCCACTTAAGAAAACCCCAGCGAAGATCACCACAGCACCAAGGCGGGTACCACGACACGTCGGGCTCACTGGCAGGAAGCTGCCTGCCATGACACCACTCCCCCTGGCAGACCCGACTGAGGGTCAGAGGTCAAGCAGCTTGACAGATAGTCGGTGGCCTACATATTCTGAAGTGGGGAGATGAAAATGATGACCTTTTCCCATCTGAACTCTTAATGTACAGTAGATCATTCAGCTTCATCCTGAGTCTTTTCACACCAAAAACACCACAGAGCAAGAAACAGAGAGAAAGAGAGAAAAGTGCTGGTTCACTTTGTTGTTAAGACTTTCCCTTTCTTTTGCCCCTGATATTGACTTTCATACTTGATATTGAGAGGAGAAAATGTTACAATCTCACAGTATTAAGGTAAAGGGGGAAATGGTCCGAAGGTAATTTTCATCTGTGTCAAATGAAAAGCTTAATGAAACACAGCTGCAGTAGTTCATAGTGAATAATTATAGTGGTTCAAAATAGCCAAAGGACAGATTTAATTGAATTAAATAATCTATTTTTCTACACTGCTCCAAACTTCAAATAAGTCAGTAAATGTTACTGGTTGTGTAATTCCAACCAAACTCTTAACTTTTTTGACACAAGTGAGTCATGAAGCCTTGCATTTCCCCTCTGATTGGTCTTTTCTCTGGTTTTGTCATTTAATGAATCAGGCCCTGATGTCTGCGTAGCGTTGCAGCAGGTCCTCCGGCAAACGCTCTGCGGACAGCGAGAGAAAATGTCAGCAGGTCCAGTCATCGAAGTGACAATGTGAACATTCATGACAACAGATCATTTAATGCAGCTGAAAAGCCCCTTTTTACTTGAAACAAACTGCCTTTGTCTTGCCAAAAAAATTCAACATTTAAGCTTGGGCGCATATAGAATCCAGCTTTCCCAGTACTTGAGGAGTCATAGCATATACAGTATCATCCACCGGACTTTATGTGGCCACATATGGAAAGTGGCCATGGTAAACAAGTTAAAACCATGCGGAAAATGGTTTCAGTTGTATAGATGTTTGATATTCAGTGAGGTCTGTTTAGTGGCACTCCACAGTTTGTATGGAAATGGGTATTTATAAAGGTTCCTGTAAATACTGTACATGAAAATAACAGTATTATTTTAATAAGCTACGGATATTTTCAAGCACCCTTTCAATCAATTAGAATGATATGATTGTTTGTAATGTTTACATTTTCAGCAGCAGTGTTGAATGGACATTAACAGTCACTGTTACACACTCAAACGCTGGCACAAGGTGCTCTTGGTAATGTTTAAAAAAAAATAGTTCAGCATTTTAAGAAATAGGATTATTCGCATCGTTGCACAGAGTGGATAAGAAGATTGGTACCACTTTCATTCTGTGCAGTCAATAAAACACTTCAACCAGGAGACTGTTACCTTAGTTTTGCATAAAGACCAGAAGCACTAGTTCATTAATTAATCTGATATATTCTGTTTAATCCATACAAAACTGAAATTTAAATACAACAAAAATATATTTTGTTATCTTTGGAGAGAGCCAGGCCAGCTGTTTCTAGTTGTTACAATGTGCAAGATAACATTCTCCTGGCTGTCAGTTTATGTTTACTGTGCAGAAATAAAAGTGGTTTTCGTATTCTCTTACGACACCTAGCAAGAAAGTGATAAAGCGCACTCCCCAAAATGTCAAGCTATTCCCATTACTTCATCCCAGCCTTTATCTTTTTCTAAGTCAGAAGTATGTATGGTGCTAGCCAGCGATCTTTTTGACACTTTGTATTGCCCTCTTGTCAAAGTTTTTGCTCAGAAAGGTTGAAGTTGTTAGGGCAAAGAAGGGAACAAACCAGGGAACATATTTTACATTACGTGTCACGTGTAAATACTGTATATTAGATACAGCCGGCTCTTGTTCAGCTTGGACAGACGTGACTTTTCACTATGCAACTGAAATGTATCCTTCTGTTCTACTTTGATGAAACCACACAAGAAACAAACATGCAACTTGAATTGTGCTCCGCTGTTAAGTTTTTATGTTAACATAAGTTAACAATTAAATTTCAAACACTTAAAGCTTCATTAAGCGTTTTTTGACCACTAGGGGGCAGAAAGACTCTCAAACAAACTCGCAGTACAGTCCATGTGTGCCCATTCACCTATCAGAGTGTTGGTAGGTAGACACATCCAGCAGAAACAGAGCAATATGAGCATCTGATGGAATCCTGTGTGTGTCCACCTGATAAATGATCACTCACATTTTAACCCCCATCTGGTCTTTACCAACTCCTGAGGGAAATCTGTCTACTCAGCCCGGTGCTGTTTGGTGCTGACTAACTTACACTCAGCTTTTTGATTTATCTGTTGGAGTAACAAAGGTGAAACCAATGTGCCATGAGCTGAGTAGCGCTGCAGAGTCAGGTGTTAATTGAGTCGTGAGTTAATCTCTGTGAGAGACCCTTTACATTACACAGAGTCGTTTTGTCCAATTTTTAAAATCAAAAATCTCGCTTAATGGAGCTTTAAGCTCATTACATTCTTTCACATTTAGTCTGAACAAGGTTGTACTGAATATATTGTGTCTACAGGAAGAAAAGCCTCACTGTAAGCACAAGAAGCTGGACCTTCAGAGGAGTATTACTGTATGTGGAACATGTTTTTTTACGCCGAAGTGTTTCCTAAATGGCTTTTTTTTTGATGGTGGAAGAAGGTTCAGGAGAGAAAAGCTATTTATTTAGAAATTCAAGAAATTCCTCACAACCACCATGCATCTGACTGCAATAGCAAAGACACAGTTTTGTGTTTTCAGCAAAGAAATAGCTCGCAACTATTCACACTCACTCCTGTGTGCCAATGTATAGTACATGTATATAGCATTGAGTACATAAATATTTATTGAGAGTTAAAGGGTTCTGCTTTGTTTTTTACGGTATGTGCAGTGCCAGCTGGTCAATAAGCTGCAGCCATTAAACACCTGAAAACTGATCACATTCATGATGCCCTTTTATTTTTTTCAGCCACAATTTCAAAATTTAAAAGGCTTTCTGCTTAAAAAATTATGAAAAAAAAACACGATAGACTAGAATTGACATTGTTTTGTTTGCAAACAATTAGATGTAAATATACATGCTCAATTTTGAGATGTTTTACTTGTTGTCAGAAAGCTGTCTTTTCACAGCTGTTTCGTAGAGGTTGTTAACAGAGCTGTTACATCAGTGCAACATGCACTGGCAGACAAACGCTTTATTTTAACCAATAAAACATTATTAGCGTAGTAACAGTAAAGTTGTTTTTAATGCTGTTTGTAGTTGTCAGTATTGTCTAACCATTTTACATTTTCCTCCCTAGTCCTCTTCACATCCTTTAGCTATCTGCTGCCTATACGACATTGCTGCTTGTTATGCAGAGTTTGTAATGAAAGATAGGGTAGCTGTAGATGTTACATTGACAATCCCTGAGCCTCAGACAGATATTGCTGCATAGGATTCTCCATGTACTGTATCAATACCCCTGTGCTATCCGTGCATTGAAGTATTATGATTGTCATGACTGTCAGTCACTCTCTGCTTTATTTGCTTTTCTATGTATTTGTGTAGATCGAAGTGTACACTACTGATGCTGTTTGTTGTAATGGGGAGCACATAGCAATAAAAGATCTGATTAACTACTCTGATTTCCTGCTTTCAGGCTTTCTCCATCATCATTTACTGCATCCTAAGTCAAAGTAAGTTTCATATCTGTAGCCCAAAAACACCAATTCCTCTCGAGGCTGAGCACGTTCACTTTTAACCTTGGGCGTAGAAGATTGAAATTGAAAATATTTATTATGTATTCTTACCAAAAACTAGTAGCTCAGAAAACAAGAGATCAGCCGTTTTAGTTTATGGCATCTCGTGGCCTTTTGGAGACGACCCAAACAATCACAAGAATAAAGTCCTATGGAGCAGTTTAACATTTTTCCATGGTGAATTTTGACATTCGGTGGAGACTCACATGAGCTGGGTTTAATTAATATACTTTATTTCTGAAAGGGGAGAATAAGATTTTAAACGAGCAATAACTGGAATTAATGGAAGGTTAAAAAGATGAAATCAGGGTTGCAAAACGAAAAAAAAAACCTGAAGGTTGTCAAATGTAAGTGTAGGGAAAACAAAGGATATACTAGAAATGCAACATAGTGAGTTACTTCTTAATTTATTACTCAGAGCTGTGAAGACGTCCTGTCAGGTAAAGTGTTTGGCAGTCCTGTGACACTTCTAATGGATGGGTGGATGTTACACTGTTGCATTAATCACTGTCATGTACATCAGGGGCGGTGAGAGGTAAGACAGTTGTCTATATGAAAATGTCAGACATAATTACTCAAGCACCATCATTTGTACTCTAAAATGAAAAGAAGTGTGATTTGGCAGGGCTGTTTCATCCTCCTTGACTCTCGTTTAATCACACGGCATCCTTATTTCCAGCACCAGCCTGGATGATTGATTACTAGGAAAATCAATGTAAACGAGATCCTGTCACACGCCCTTTCAGCCACTACTCGGCTGTCATTTTCCATTTGTGTGCATCACATTATTAAACTGTGGTACAGTTGGAGCAGGACAGTAAAATGTCAAAATAAATTAAAGGTGAAAAAAAGCATCCTGTTTGGTCGTCTGCACCTCATGGACGAATACTGTGGGCTGTGCATTAACAGCAAAGTTTATCAGTTACCATGAGCGTTAAATCAGGGATCATTACACATAATTACACTCAGTTCCTCCCTTACTTCAAAATGAATTGACATTTGCTGCACTAATCACATCTCCGACTTAATAAGTTCGCTGATTTACTGTAAATAATTACAGCAGGCTGACTGACATTTAGAATCTTTAACACGGTTTGCACTTTCACTTTTATTCATTAAAGTGAATGGTTTTAATCGCCTGATGAACTATACTGTATCAAGTGACCTGTCATTACATTACATTCTACAACAACAAAATACAACACAAATGCACATCTCTCCATCTGCCTGCACAGCAAGATTCAGATTGTTGTTATTCAAATTCTGCCAGCAGCAGCAAGAGCTGTGTGCGCCTGTATGCTGGAGACCAGCGAGCATATCCCTGGTATTAATATCCTCATGCACGCCATGAAATTGCTTACATTATAATCCTATATATAGTATACAGCTAATATGGACTATATAATCCACTACTGGATTAGTCTGGTTGGCTAGTTCAACCTTTTAATAACTCTCTAGATTATTTCCAGCAACGATGTCAATTTTTCCAATCCACACTTCACTGTATGGCGGCAGACAGCTATTCTAAATTGGCTCAGCAGAGATTTGCTGCAAAATGGATTTATATAAGATACGACTATGAGAAAAACAAAAAATTGCCCAGACACAAACAAAAAGAAATTATAATAGAATTCTTGCAATTATTCTAAATTTGATTGGCAGCTGCTTCCAAAAAGTGGAGGAGAGATGAGTGACACGTCAAAAACGTTTCCATAGATAATAGAAAAAGCCAAGAAGAAGCAAGGTACGATCACTGGAAACATCAGTGCGTGCAAATCTCTCGAGATGAGAAATGGGATGAGACGGAGGCACCACAAACACAGGAGCAGACAGAATTGAGGAAGACAACAGCCACTCTGATCAAAGCCAGCTGACTTTTTCTTTTTGGCCCTTCCAGTGTAATTATGTTTCATCAAGAGAAGTATTTTTAATGAGCAGGCAATGCATTATACAACTTACTTTCATAGTGTTGCTTTTCCTACAGTGCTCACAGAACAGCCGGCTGACACTGAGCCAGCAGCTACTCTGCATGACTGATGAGGGCTTATCCTCTGAGCTGACACACTCTAAACTACTTTGCACTTGGGTGGCTGCTTTTGGCAATTCTGCAGAGGAATTCTGACGTAAGCCTACAGTCGAAAAGCCACGAGCCTTTTCGCTGATGGTTGACTTACTCTTTTGCGACATCTAGACTTGTATTTCAATAACTCCTTAAGGCCCAAATTATGTGATATTTTCTGCAAAACCAAAGCTCAAAAGTCCCACAAATAAATGAATATAAATTCTGTAGCGTAGGCTTTGTTCTTTCTTCCTCGTGATTTATCTTGTGACCCTTTGGAGGGAACCAAACTTCTATGTTCAAAACCACTGGACTGTACAGCTCATTCTTATTTGGAACGTGTCAGATACAGCAGCCTGGTCAGTGGCCGTACACTTCTAAATTCTAACTTCTAAGCTGTAGGTACTCCTTTAGCATCACTTCTTGAAGAGCTCCTCTGATGTCATAGTATAAAGAGTGAAAAAAGCCAGAGGATGGCTTGGGTAACTGGACTCGCCATCCAGAGACTGGGGTTCATTCATGGGGGTCAGTAGTTGTAGTAGTCAGATTGCTGACTGCAATCCAGACCTTATTTACTAAGAGTGTGATCTGAAGAGATCCAAGATCAGCAGTGTGATCAATGGCGGCTTATTGGAGCTGTACTCAGCATGACAAGAAATCACTATTCAGGCTGTGAGAAATGGCTTTCATTAATCCAAGATGACACAGAAACAGACGGCTCTTAGTGAATCAGTAACTACTGATGGCATGGCATTTTAAGTGAGGGCATATAAAATGTCTTTTTTATAACAGAATTTTACTTTTTTTCAATGTCACTATATTGAAAAAAAGTCTTTCCTCACTTGAGGCAAGACATCATCAGTCGTTTCAACAAGTGCCCCAAAGCATTGTTTACATTCAAGCGTATTCAAACGAAGCCCTTTGGTGGGTGTAGTAATAATGACGAGAGCACCAGAGGTTATTGAGTGGCAGAGTGTGCGTGGTAGAAGTATACAGGAAGTGAATGGAAGGGTCAACAAAACATTGGACAAAATCATTTCCTGTTCCCTTTTTCTAAACCAAACCACAATATTTCTCGAAATTTGACCAAGTCATTACTGTGCCTTAACCTAACTACCTTAACCCTGACTGTAGTGCCTTCAAATCGGAACACAAATTAAATTTACAACAGGGACTTTTTTAAAAGCCACAGATGAATGCCGCCGTCCCCGATGATAGTCAGGTCAGAAAACTGTGTATGAAAAAAATACGTTTTTGTTGTTTGATTCGGATTGTTGTATGGAAAGTATAATGATAATATTAATAATCATTTCTACTGCAATACGTTATCTGCTGGATTTTTATCGATGTGGGCTGTGGAGCCACAGCATCAAATTCACATCAATCATGACATCACACATTATATAATATCAAATAATGTCGGAAAAGAAGACTGACGACAGTGGCACTTTGTCACAGGTGTTCAGGGCTACATTACATACACATTGACATGTAAAAGACCCATGTAATTACCAAGAAAAAAAAAGTTCACTGATGAATTAATGGTTGCTGTGGTAATTGTATGCATCCAGTTGGGAATGGATTTCATATTTGCAGCCGTAGCAACAGTCCATCCTAGTGGCAGGCAGCCAATTGGGCTCAGCCGGTGTGAACATTTGCATGACAGTGACTCCAATTGTGTGAGCTCCTCTAAATGAGGGTGAGTGG
>CAEMYA010000092.1:8464420-8490272 GCA_903131615.1 Diplodus sargus
TGTGGTACAGCATCTGTGATTTGACTAGTGACTGCCCGTCCTTTGTTTGCTGAGAAGAGGCTGACAGGTCCTTTTTGCTCTCAATTAAGATGGAGAGAGGCCCTTTCTTCTTCGTCTGTAATAAACTCTCAATGCAAAGGCAGATGACTTTGATTTCTTTAAATTTTTTGTTTAAAAAACATGCGTATGTCCATGTAAAGGAGGAGAAAACTTTTCTACAATAAACTAGAAACTAAAAATGACCAATCGACTACTTTTCTTATTGCCAGTGGACAAAATTGCCCTTCTTAATGACAAATCAGAGTTCATGTTAAAACTTACTTAATTTACCGCACGCTAGCTTAGGACTGAGCCATCTCGCTGCTTCGTCATCACTGTTAAGTGTTGCACATGCGCAGTGCGGACCAGGAGATCAGTGACGTTATAGCGTATACATTTATATATCTTTTACATCACTCTCTTTCACGCTCAACGCCGACTGAACAGTGTTCGGTCTCTGCTTTAAAGGCGACAGATGCAAAAGTATGTTTGTTCCCGTTTCCTTAGTTTCAAGGCATGTCATACAATTGAAAAATGCTAAAAATGAGCTGTCATGTTGTTAATTGTCATGTTTCCATCGCAGCCGATGAGAGTTGGGACCGATGTACACCTGTAACTCCTGCGGGGGCATTTGACATTGGAGTGAATGCTGATTGTACCTTTTTCCAGTGAAGGCAAAAGCCAGATGTCAGTGGGTGTTAGTGGGTTTGTGTCCAGTCCAAGATGACTGAAATGTATATTTTCACTTTTATTCTGGGTAAATCTTACATGACAATATGTAACCTCACCGTGCTCCAAAAATCATCTGTTACTGTTGGTCTTAACAAGCGATCAGCCTCGCACACCGCAGAAAGCATGTAAAATATATATATATATACATTTTGATGCTCACTTAAATGCAATTTTGAGTGGATCACAGCAGTTGAGCTCACATCCATCAACTCTGTTGCAACCCTTTTGCATTGTCTGATTTTCAGAAGTCACACGGTGAGAAATTCGTCATGGAAGTATCAGTGTTCATTATCCACACACAGTGGCCTCAATGGGCCATATACAATACATAAGGTGTGGCTGCAATCACAAATGCCCCAGTGCTCATTAACTATTCATGTCTTCTTGCATCAACATTTTATTGAAACAGACAGGTTTGTTTTCATACCCAGGGAGTTGTTACATTTCATTCAGGGAGATCGATGTGGGAAATCAGTGACTGATGTAGTGGTCTATAAAAATAAATTACAGCTCATTACGAGCTACATCTTCGGCATGCTCCAGGATGACATCAAAGCACCTGGGTATGGATTTTCATCATCAAAAAGAAAGATACAAGCTGCTTCACTACAAACAATTATAAATCAACAGGGAGTACTGTTCTCCTGTTGCCTCAGTGTTCAGGAGACTCCCCCGCTGACTGGGAGGTCTGGCATTGAGTCTCATGCTCATTGGCAGTAAACTTTGGTCCATTGTGGTTTTGTGGTGGGCACAGTGTTGGGTGTCTACCCAGCTGTGTTGTTCCCGGGCTGAAATTCACCCAAGATATTCGGGCCAGTGTCTCATTTCATTCTGTCTGTCTCAACTGGACGACAAGCTCACAATTTTTCAAGTCTTTAAACAATAGTCAGATGCCCTTAAGAGCATTAGAACAGATCTTGCTTGCATCCTTCTCTTCCATTCCTACTGCCCATTAAAATATCACTTCCTGATGGGATTTCAGTGGATTCTTCAACACAAATCCATTAATGTGTCAAGAATATTTGGCCATGCTCCTGGGTGAAGTGGACATGTTACTGTGTTATCATAGATGACAGTTGACAGGATACACTTGTCAGCAAACAGCTGCTTATTTCCTTATCCAGCAGATTACCATTCATTGTCGTCAGGTTTCTGTCCACTGAATAATGTAATAAAATATATATATATATATATATATATATATATATAAATATATACTCGTTTAGCTCGTTTAGCTCTGTTTTAAGCCCTAAAGTAAATATCTGACTCCTTAGCTGCTATATGCTCCATTACGTCCAAAAGCTAACTCTAATTCTCTAACTAATGCTGCTGAAAATGATGCTATGAGAGCAGTGAGAGTAAGCAAAAGCAGTAAAACTGGCGACCAGAGAGTTAAACAATGAGCTAAACTCACTATAGAGCTCCATAGGGCTGAAGGGAGTTGATCTGAGCTGTAATTCTCTGTCGGCTCATGACTACAAAAGGCGGCTTCATTAAAAATATTGATTACAGCTGCCTTAAGACATTTTTATGTAGAATCATTTGATCGTTGTGAAACGTGGCTCATCAGAACTGAATAGTGACTGTGTGATTGTAAACTCCACTGGCCCTCGAATGACCCGGTCTACATGGGAGTATCAGCTGGGTTGGGAATCCCGCTTGCATGGCTGCTTTGACTTCACACCATTAGAGCTGGTGCTCATCCGCTCGGTTTATCAATTCAGCCTCACTGCACCGAGCCCCCCACCCATTCCACTGTCCCCACCCACCCTCGTCCCCTGCAGCATAAAGCCTCTCTTTAATCTGGGTTATTAGATGAACTGTAGTGAGCCCTGCTACTATACTGTGTCTAAGTCTGTTATGAAGCTTCACTTGTATGAGAACGAGTTCAGTAGAATTACAGAAGATAACCCTGCAATGCAATCCTGGTTTGAACTCCTCTTAAAAAAAACGTGTTTTAATTACATTCATTATATTTCTATAAAGGTAATAAAAGGGATCAAAAGAAATGTTTGCAGTGTGACTGTGATTATGGCAAATTATACATACAAGTGATGAAACATAATACATGCAACATTAAACAATTGTCTTCAAAAATGAGTTTTAATTTGATAACCATGAATCGTTATGTTAGCTCAGCTCAAGTGTAAGACATTTGTAATCAGATAATTATATCAAATAGCATGAATGTAAATTTAAAAGGTTGGGGCGTGTACTGAGAGAAGGATTAAGGTTGCATTTGTTACGCGCACCAGGGTGCTCAGTTTTGATGTCGAGGAGTTGAGCGTTCAACCAAATCCTCACGGCTGTGGGTCGCGCACGAACATCTGAGGCAATGCAGAAAATGGGATAATATGATTATGCAACACTGCCACAATTTTTACAGAATGTAGCAAAATATACAGCTGTGCCAGAATCTTTACTCTATTTTGTTGAAAGACGGTCTTTATTCAGAATTTCATATCACCAAATCATAGATTAGATCATAATGCAAAGATGATGATAATGATTTCTGAACTGTTCCTGTGTCCCTGATCCTCTCGTTAGTGTGTCTGTGTATATAGTTTCTGTTCTCCTTCATGTCTTTGTCAGTTGGTTCTGTCATACTCCATGTTTCCCCGTGATGCCCCCATAATATGGTACCAGTTTTTGCATCTTGTCGTTTCCATTGATTTTTGTACTTTGTTTAAGCTCTTGTGTTGATACTTTGTTTTTTGTCTTTTGACTTGCTTTTTGTTTGTTCAGATTCCTTGGGTATTTGTACATTCAGCTTTGCTAAATTAAAACCTGCCTTTTGTCCCCCCACAATCCCGCCTCCCGTGTATGTCTGCATTTGGGTCCTCATCTTGTTCTCCCTGTAAATTGAACAGAGGGGTTCTATGGGATTTTGCACATTATTATCATTGTAATCTAAAACTGTAGAACAAGAAAAGGGGTCTGTATTTACTATTTCCCATTACAGAGGCAAATTCTGTAGACCAAGGGAACTTAGTATTTCACCATTCAAGCAGGTGGTGTTAATTTCGTGACACACCAAATGTGACAGCCAATGTGAAAGCGGGTAACAAGGATATCAATGGATAATTTTCATGTGTGGAGCAGTTCAGCAGTTGATGATGTTCAGATACTGACAATGCTCCGCCTATCTGGCTGCTCTTTCAGCAGGTTTACGCAGGACAAAATTAGAAGTACACAGACCCACAAAAACAGATTCCAGAGCTCTAAACATCTGCACACCTGCCTGACATATCTACCAGTATTCCCAAGTGTTATCATAATAAATGATTTAATTTAACATATTATATTTAACATAAACTTTTCTTACTGGGTTACTTCGATAAGGCTAGCCTAATTTGTTAGCAAAGAAATAAACCATTCAGGATTTAGGTATAAATGGGCTAATGGACATTAAAGGTCCCATATCATGAAAAACACGTTTTCTCTGGTCTCTACATATATAAGCTGGTCCTCCCTGAGCCTGCCAACTCCCAGATTGAGGAAAGCAAACGAGTCCTGCGTGGTCTCTGCAGCCCACCCACTGGTAAAACGGCGCTCCTACAGGCTGTTCAGATTCAGCTCCTTTCGTCACGTAATGAAAGGTGAGATGCTCATAGGCCGGCCTCCTCTGCGCGATGATAGGAGATGACCGAGAGGGGGGGCTCATCCCTGAGGTGAAGTTCGGTGTGTCATGCGGTAAGATAGCAGTGTTTCGCAATGTTGTCACTCAGAGTTAGACACGCAAATTGCTTGGTTGTTGGTTGTATAAATCAACATAAGTGTCTATATGCTGTCCCAGCTACAGAACAACAGAAGAGACAGTGGTTGCATTTCATTTTTAATGACAACATGCCGGCTACGCTTCCTGTTAGCTTGTGTGTGTGTGCTAACCACTTCATGTCAGACTGCTTCAGTAGCGAGCGTCAGCAACTGCACCCGAGCCACAGGTAAGTGTCGCCGCGTTTTGATAGTATTTACAGTTGCCTACGAGTATGGTGAAGTCAGGCTGAAACTGGCTAACTAGCAAGCTCCGCTTCGGTCCGCTATGCAATGGCGTTTGAAGCGAGTTTAATGTTAATAATATGCAAACAGTGTCCAAGAGTTTGGAGACTGTGTTGGAGACAAACACAGCTTTCGCTTGCTGTTAGCCATTAGCTACATGGTAGTAAATGAAACAACGCATACGAACAAACTATGTAACTAATTCAGACACTCCTTCAGGAGCCTCTCCTTCTGGGTCCGATTCTGGGTCAAACTGGTATGGTTGAACAACAGCATCTCTGCGAGCCATAGTGATACATGCACCATAAACATTAGTGCATGCTAATGCTGGGGTTGTCACGATACTAAAATTTTCAACTCGATACCGATACTCAGGAAAATATTCGATACTCGATACCATTTTCGATACCACAAGGATTAAAAAAAGACCCCAAAATTGAAAAGAAATATTTTTATTGACAAGAAAAATGCAAAAATAACCTCTGTTACAACATGTAACAATTAACAGAACCACACGTTAAATATTTATAATAAAAAAACGGTTGTGCAAAAAGAAACTGCAACTATGATAACAAAAAATGCTAATGAGTGGAGCTCATTAGCATTTAAAGGTGCAGGCACAGAAACAGCCTGCTCTCAGAAGAGCTCACTTGAGCAACTTTTAGACAGCTGAAATTCAGGACCACGGATGGGTTTGGGGCAATGCAGTTCAAATACAGTGTTGTTGGACCTCTGACAGCTGTGTGAAATTGATGAAAAACAGTATAATATGGGACCTAAGGCAAGTTGATCTTAGCCAGCTGTAATGTACACTGAATTAAGCCCAGTTCTAGAGCTAAAAGTTCCAGCTATAAGTTAACTAGGATATATCAGCCTGGTTAATGCTAATGAGTTGAATAGAGCAACTTACCACCGATACCGAGACAGACTATGAGTTAACCATCGGTTGTAATGCCCTTACATCCTAAAACGTCTGTTCAGTGTAACATGATTTTGAATTGCAGCATTTGTTTGAATGCTATTTGAACACATTTGCTCCCAGGCGAGCTGACATGAGATGCATTGACCATTATGGTCACACAGGTGAGCAAAACTTTTCATACCTGCTGGGAACCTGACATTTATTTTGCAGAAATGCCTCAAGCTGTATGAAATGGATGATGTATCCTTTCAAAGATGTAGTATGCGTCCTCGTGTTCATGACTTTCTTTTGATTAGGTGACGTGATCAATTGAAACATCAACATTTGCTGCAACAGAGTTGTTTGAATCATACAGGATCACATCACTTTATAGTGTAATTGGTAATGACTTTTCAAAGACCCTGTATACACAATTCAGACACCTTCTGCTATTCATGGTGGTTCATTTAACTTCCATTAGTCATCTCTTCTTATAATAGGAATTTCATATCAGCTCTACCAGTATCATAGAATTTAATTTCTTTCAATTTCTTTAGAGAAGTTACATGAAGAAAAACATTCTATTGATGATATACAATGAGATGTGATGGGAAAGGATTTCTGTGAATGACTAAACTGTTGAAGGAACACCGTGTCAAAACAATCATAACCTTAAAAGATGTTGACTTAATGTTAAACCTATTTGAAATTGTATTTCAGTCACTTAGTTCATTTTTCATTTTTGTTATATTCGTTGGATTCCTCCGAGTGCCACTGTTGGTACGTGTACCACAGTGAGAACAGTGGAGCTCCAGTCAATCTGCTAAAAAAAACTTTAAACTGCCTTGTGTGGTTTGTAAGACGTCTGTTGTGTATTTTCCCTATTTGTGGGTTTGGTTTATGTTTGCTCTGTCTTCTAGGTTCAAAAGGGCACCAGCTCCAGCAGATCCCTTTGAATTATAAAACATGACAAAATGACTTTAATATTGCAGCAGTTTCCTTGAATGAGGTCACGTGGTATCTCGGGCATTGCACTGTCATCCGTCGCTGGGAACACAAGAAAAAGTTTCCATCCACTGAGTCTATTAAAAATGGCTTTTTAAATCATCTGTAATATATTTATCAAATCTAAACTCTCTCAGGCTGTGACAGTCCACAGTTCTGCACAAGATTTAAAGGAGAACTTCGGTCAATTTCAACATCAGCTTTATTGCTCAAGCTACCCTTGACTTGCCAGTACCGAAAACGCGAACACTTTTGGTCCACCCCTTACAGGGCACCTTGAACGGAGAGTTAGCATTGACAGCTAACAGCGTGGGGTAACAACTTTACACTGTGTTTTAAACATCTTAACATGCTCCAAATATCACCCCAAAAGCTATGCAACATCAGCAGACACCTTACAACACAGCACTGTAGTGTGTATGGCTCAAAATGAATAAAAAAGTGGTTAAAACAGCGTGTTTGTGCAAGCAGCTACTTACCGGTTTGTTTACATCTCGTCTTCCCGAAGTCCAAACTAGTCAATCCATCGAGCGTGCGCTGACTCCCTCACTGGCAGACGGAAACTTTTGCAGACAGAAACATATTCCAGCATTTTTGTTTTTCTGTTCATGTCCATGTCCATGTTACAGCCTGTTATGAGCGATGAGCCTTACAATAGCCTGTCATGAGTCTATTCGCTCTGCACTCAAGGAGCCCTGTAAGGGGTGGACCATAAGTGTTCGCGTTTTCGGTACTGGCAAGTCAAGGGTAGCTTGGGCAATAAAGCTGATGTTGAAATTGACCAAAGTTCTCCTTTAAGTCTGATGCACTTTCACACAGTCCTGGACGTGTGCATGGAAACTCCCACTTGATATTTCCCTTTCTTTTTTTACTTGCAAGTCGGATCAGAACATGTCAAGGTGGCTCTCATTGACAATCCTTGACCAATTTGTGAAAATTCACATCGCTCTTGTGCTTCATGCCAGACCAGGCAATGTGTAAGAAGCATAAATTTTAAAAGGAGCATTTTTGAAGGCCAGGTAGACGGCAGCAGAAGGTTTTGTACATTAGGGGAGCACATTTTGTTCTGTGAATACTGCAAATATACATTAAATCGATTAATTCAAAATTCTGCTGCAATGCTTTTAATTTAGCTGTTCCACAAAGCAGAACAACACACTTTGTTGATGCCACATTCAGCAAGCTGTTGAAAGAGCCTCCAGCTGACCACCATTACAAACAAGACATTTGAAAAACTCTTGACAGGACGCCTCAAACTGCAAACAGTATGACTTACCACCTGTGACTGTGAGCTGTAGAAAATCCGACTTTTTGGAGAATTAATTCACAGTGATGGTAGAGCAGACTGAAGCCAAGCAATACTAACTATGCTGTTGAGAAGCTCATTTTAAATACTTGAATACCTCACTTTGATACAATACCTTGAAAAATAGCTATTTTTTCCACCTATAAATATCATTATTCTAACCAAAGAGGTGTCCTGGAATTTTTTCTCACTCTCTAACGGAACCATATAAGGTGTTATCTATCAACATTTTAGTTAATTTTGCAGGGATTAATGCATGGATCTTTGTGAAAGAGTTTACAGCAAAATATAATTGAGCGGTTATGGTGTTTTGACATTTAGAGTGATTCAGAGCTATTTAGTTTGATATTGGATTATAGGCTTGATTGGATTAAAGACGGTCTGTTGGGCAGTTTTCCCTTTACATAGTTTCATTCTGGCTGCTTTTTATTCTTCATATTACTTTGACCAATTTTATTTCCATTATGTTGGCCTGACTGTATTTCATTTTTAACAATAATAACAATGGAGGATGTGGGCTGTGTGCCTGCTGGGAGGGCGAGCCCACCCCTGCTTGTAAATTAACTGTGGCTTGATGTCTGCAGTATATAATCCTGCAACCGAGTAATTTGTCTGTCCGGAATGACTGAAAGGAAGTCGCTAATCTTTGCTTAAAGGGTTAGGGTTATGGTTGTGGAATTATACATGTGCGTTTGTGTCCTGGTTGAGATCTCGTTTTTTGAGGTCACTCGCGGCAGTTATTGCTTTGTTGATTGTACTCCGCAAAATGCATCAAATTGCTGAAATTGTGCAGATATCTGGAGCCACATAGTGCAGGCAATTTCTTGTAGGCCTTTGTTAGAGGTTGTTGTGGCAGACATGTTTTAAGTTAAGAGTTTCTCCAACAGTGATGAAAATTCTGCCTTTATTTATTTGCCCTGAAGCAAGTTGCTAGTATGAACTCTGTTTTACTGATAATTCTGCTCAAAAATGTTTGCAAAATGCTGATATGGTATTAAACAATGATCACGGTAGTTCAGCGCCACAGGTCATGCTAGATCCTGTTTGTTGTGGCATCTTGGTGCAGTTTCTCCAGGCGTAACGGGGCAGTATCTGCACATCGGGCGCGGTTAGCTGCTGCCTCTCTAGCTCCTCCAGCACTTATTCGCCCAGGAGGCCGTTTGAGTGGAGGTATCGGCTTTCCCTCCTCCTCAGCAATGTGGCTGGGATTGTGCAGTGATGAGGAATGGATCACTCCTAATGTTTACAGTCTGCAGACATACTTGCTTTGGTTATCTAATTGGCTGTGGCAGTATTCAACTGCACAGTGTTCGAAAAAGAGGGGATGAGGTTGATGTTAAGCCAACAAAGACTTATCCATTCACAGTTTTTATTTTCCCATTTGAAAGCACAGCTAATTCAAGGTCAGCCTAAGGACCTGGCAATTACATGTTTGTTGCTTTGCTGCATTGCCTCTGTTTGATGCGTACCCATGTCACGCTGAGACCTGTAGGGCAGCAGTCATCAGCTCTTTTAATTAGCTGGAGCTGTTCTATGGCCCAACAGTTGCACATCACACACAGAAATAAGTACACTAATTAAAGTTTCGACAAGGAACATTCAGATTTTTGTTGATATTTGCGCCCCTGTGGACAGAAGCGTTATGATCTGTTGTTAAGATCTTGGTAGCACATTCCAGCGACACATACTTTTGTTTTGGAGGCGAGTGACAGAGAGAGGGATGGATCGCAATGAGGTACTTTACAGAGCTGTCACATCTGTACAATTTACTATTAGAGATTTCAGCTATACTGGAGACTGGAGCACCCAGGGGACTCCTATGCAGACAAGGAACATGCTTTCTCCATGCAGAAAAAAAAAAAAAATCAAATCTGATTCCTTTGTCCTTCTGACAAATGACAGCTGTCTTCTGTGCTGAAGCACCAGGTGGGCAAAGGCTGCTGGATCCTCTCTGACAAAGCAGTTTAAATCCACCAAGGCAGAATAACATGATTTCTGTCAGACCATTATGGTAATTGGAGTGTAATGGCTCGATTCAACACAGCTTCTTTGCCTGGACAGATAGATGTTTTGCACTGGGATGGACAGACAAAATGTCCTGTTGGGAGGAAAAAAAGCTTACCATCATGGCTTGACGTCAGTTGCAATGTGCACACATGGTGGCAATGGCTGCAGCTAAAGATTATTTTCATGAACAATTGAGTTTTCAATGATGCTTTCATTAATCTTTTAGTTTAGTTTCCAAAGTAGTGAAATGTAACCATCACACTTGTCCTAATTGTCCCAATCACACCCCCAACACTAACCCTGACATGACCTCAACCCCAAAACCCCACAATGTGCAATTTAAGGAAGATCTATTAAAGGTTTTGTCTATCTTGCTTTAGACCCTCTTTCAGAAGCCAACATCACATAGTATTCTCTGTAATTGTCCGCCTTTTGTACGTACGCTGACTTGCCTCTCCTTTCTTCCTCTCGGCTGTTTCTCTCTCCTTTCTGTTTTCTTTCCATCAGCAACATTATTTGCTTTCTTTGTCGGCAGTACAAATACCTGGGGGGACCACCCAAGTTACGTCTATGTGAGGGAAATACTGGTTTTCATGGCTGCAAAATGTTCATGTGGTGTAGAGTTCGTCAGTTACTAATGTCATAAGCATCCTGGTGGATGTCTCCGCAGATTATTTGCCACCCAAAGCGGTATTACCACACACACTCGTTTTAAACGGAAGTTGGGAATTTAACGTTAAAGAACTAATGATACTCTCAATAGTCCCAGCTGTGTTTTTTTTCATAAGTGCTTATTATTTAATATACCGACACTAATATGCAAAATGTAAGATGGTTCACATTGTAAACTTTAAAGCTAAGCAATAGCACGTAGTATTGTCATGACATTACAGGAGCATTTGGCTCAAAGTCCACACTCAGTGCTGTTAGTCTGGCTATAGTCTTGTCTTGTTGCTTGATAAACTGGTAACAATATTAACAAAAAAGTTGTGTCAAATGTTGCCTTGAAAAGAATGTTATTTATTAATTGAGCACCAACAACCACTTTATGACTGAACGCATAAAACCTAGTTTATCGGGTAAAATGAAAATAGACAGAATCAGATCGTAAATGTTTCAGTCTGTGGGAGGTTGGTTTTTAGCTGGAATACACTCAGCTGTACATAGATTGCTTTGTAAAGCCCACATAATTGTATGTATACTTGGAGGGACCAGCTGTTCATCATGTAGCTTATGTGTGTGGTGCAGATGATGTCATTTTTCTTTCTGATGTGATGTTATGAGATCCATTTATGCAAATCAGAGAAACAATATTAAGCTCATCAAGTTCCTTGTTTACCCAGTGAGATGTTGATGGAGGTTCTCAGTCATCCAGGTCACGGTACATCTAGGCGCTGTATTGTAGGCAACAGGACTTGTTTACCCAGTGAGGAAAAATGAGTAGCTGGGGTCCAAACATGGCTACCAGTAGTCAGTTTAGTGTCACGAAACCACCACGTTAGGGTTTAACAAATCAAGATCTGTGAAACAGAGAGGCCAAAATATTTTAGTTATACTGTTTGCTGGTTTTCTGGTAATTAATTAAATTAATTAATTAATTGAACAAGATGTAAAAACCTTTTCATAAAACTGCTTGACTCAGTGCATTGTATGATTCCTTTTGGGTGAAAAATGGAGCCATGATGAATGGAGGAAATTAACTGTAATTATTTTAATTTCTCTGCATTATTCGTCGTTTCCATGCCATTATGTACCACAGCTCTTAGTCTGACTGCATCCTCATGATGCATGTCAACAAAAGCTTTATTAGCATTATTATTCATATGTTAAATGTGCTGGGTGAGAAGATCTGCTCCAGGAGTACCAGCTGTTAATTGAATCAGTGTGAGGCAGATTCATTCTTTTCAGAGGTTAGAGACCTATAAGAAATATTAATATTGACGTTTTTTGACAAACTGTTAGTTAAGAAAACAGATTCTTCTTCCTTTTTTTCCAAGTCTTGATTTTAATATTTCCCTATGAGTTTTATGTGTCTGTTCAATATGTTATTATACTAAAACCTGACAATAACACATTTATATACTTTTGCAAAACCAATCCGGTCTGTATTAAAAATGTCATCTAGACAGAGCTAAAAATCTTAGCTGGAAATGCTTTGAGGAAGAAAAATACTTTTATAGAAACCGCTGTTAAGGTTAAACTGGCATTTGATGACCCTCCCATTTTAAAAACAGCCAAAAACAGCCATCTGACGTTTTGAAATGCCCTGCGGGTAAGAATAAGACCCTTGAAACTGAAGTGAGTATCAAACAATATACTGTAAGGTAGGAAATTATAACTTTCACAAGCTCATTGAGTTCAGATTACATCTTTTTCACAGAGGCTTGTCATTTTCAAGTTGCATCCACTCACCACAGTGCAGTAGCTGCCCTACGGTGACGCCTCTTCACTCATCATCACCAGCCATTCCTTTTTCCTTCAGTCTTTATGTGATCCATCTGTTTTTGTTTTTGTTTTGTGCCCAGTCGTTGTGCTCTAATTAACAACTGCAATTCTTAAAAAAAAATGTTCAAATGTATTATTCAAATTTAGGCTATTCTACTCATTTGTTTCCTTTAAAATATGTGTCAAAATGGTGCCTAAATTAGCCATCAGATTATGTGACAATTAACCTCTGTCATTAGAATTAAGTTAAATTATTAGGCAGCTCTCTAAGGTTATCGGATGGATCAGCTTTTTACAGCAGGTTGCCATACCTGAAACGCTAGATGAAAAGCAAAACCTTACCTGATATATACTGTAAGAAACATTATATCACAGACAATCTGACATCTTGTGATAAAGCAATGTGTAAACGACTGATCTCGTCAAAGGTTAACTTACATTGACCATAAACTGCAATGTGTTGCATAGGTTCTTTGTATTGTTTGTGCCAGAGAACTTTGCCAGAGAGAGATTTTAGTACTTTATTAATAATTGAGTTAAGACCAATATCTTTATTAACAACCATTAGGACATTTTGCTGTTCACAATAACATATATGCACCCTCTCACAGTTTGGGCACATTGAAATATCTCTTGATAACCAAGGCAAGACAGAAATTAGCTTGACAATTTTTAAAAGCATACAAAGCATACTGCAATAGTTTTTTTCATTATTCTTCATATTATCAAATAGGAAATACACTCAGTGAGCAGTGAAATGAAACATTTCCCCCCACAGAAGACCATTTATTCCTCTACTAGGTCTGACAGTCATCTATCAAAGTTCATCCACTCATAAACATTATGTATCTCTCAAGGAAAGACTGAAAACTGTATTGCCTCGCTAGGAATCTTTCATGAACAGAACATAAGCCTTGAAAAAGACATAGGTTTGATATCCAGTTGTGATTTGAACTTGAATGAAAGTCTCATCATTATATCTCTTTTGAAAAGACATTAGATCCTGTTTTAAGACAGAAATGTCCAAAGAATGGTTCGACATTCATGTGAAATAATCTCAATGAGTTTACCATCATAATTTGCTAATATCTCTTCATCCTTGTGTATGCATTAATCTAGTTCTGCAATGTTTAGCAGATTAATGCAAAAGAAAATTGGAGGCCAACTTTTTTGATAATTGATCCCTTTTCAATTAAAAGTGTCAAGCTTTTGCTGGTTTCAGCTTCTTAAATGTGAAGATTGGCTGCTTGTCTTTGCTTCTTTTGTTTAACCAGCAGTCCAAAACCCCCAAACTCTTTGTTTACTATCATAAATGACAGTTTGAATAAGTCACTTTGGGTCCAGAACTTTTGATGGCCACACTCCACATTTTCTTTTTGCCATTTTATGGATTAAAGCATTAATTGATGAAAACAACTGGCAGATTAATCGGTTGCAGCCCTACAGTTTTGTTACCTGGATGTTAGCGGAGACTTGTTTTGTTCAGTCCTTCTGAGCTTTCATAAGGACCAAAAGTGGTTCAAGTTGGTTCTAAACAGGGGTCTGTTTTTTTCATCACTGAGTGTATATACATGGAGCAAAAAGGGACAGAAAGCAAGCACCAAGCTTTACAACTTGGCAGACTGAGAAGAAAGCAGGAAATATTTTTTTAAAAATAGCTTGAGTCAGAAATCTCTCACTATACGGGCTATCATTTGTTGGTTGTTTGAGACATATAAGCCATTTTCTGGTCCTGGCTGTGTGTCAAAATTCATTTCTGTTGTGGTACTTGGTGCTTCGAAACTAACCATATGTCCCAAATTTTCGGGTTATGCTGCAGGGTAGCGTCAGAACGATTAGAGTTTGTGCTAAATCTCACTGCACAACTGGATGCCACTTGGCAAAATGCAATGAGTAGACTGAATAGTGAAAGATCTCAGGCCCAGCCTTATTGTTCCCCTGGAGATAAATGACACATTGGGCCCTTTCTCAGAAACAGAACAATTTCAAAATAAAATCAGAATAACCTTGTAATTTATAAAAACACATACGTAATACATCAACAGTAGTAATTATACGACAAAGCCGTGTTTACCGTCTCTCAGATATTGAAAGAAAAACAAAACTCTTTCAATGACTGAATGCACCATGCCAGGATGAATTCAGCGCACGGATGTCGTTCTTGGTTTTTATCTTTTCCGCCGCAGTGAAAGAGCATAAATGTTTGTCCCGTCCACATTTCTGAGCAAAACTGCAGTAACATGCAATACATTTTAGGATGTTTTTTTTGCTTTTGCCAAGATTTCAAATGATCTCAGCATTTCATTTGAGAAATTGCTCCTCAGTGTTTTAAACAATATTGTATATTCTGTAAAAATAGCTTCTTGCAAATTCATAAATGCCAGAGTTGTCTACTGGGTTATCAAAGAGGATTTGGCCTGAATAAGTCTCTAGGAGGCATGGCGCTTTTTATTCTATTCTGCTTCCAAACAACCTTGGTGAATCACTCACTGATATTAACATTGACTGACTGCTCACCTCATCAAAATATTTCATTTTAATAAGTACTTTATATTGGATGATTGTTAAATTATTCAATTAACATCCCCATTTATGATAAAAATATCGGGCATCACGTGAGTTGTGCTTTTTATAATGGTTTAACTGCTGGTGTAAATCAATGTGCAAGATTTACTTAACTGCAGATGCCCAACCAGAAGTTCATTAAAATACAACACAGGCAAGCTCCCACAGACAAAACAAAAAGTAAGCCAAATACAAACACACTTGACAGTTCGAAAAAGAAACTACCTTTCTCTTTGGTCACTTGCCACAAAGAGCAATAATCCACTCTGAACTGTTCTGATATGTGAACAAAACAAACCGGGTGGAGGAAATGCCTTTTCAACGCTCCACCCGTCTGTTGTTCTCATCTGAATCAGGACACCTCATTGTGCATTGCTTATATGATGGCCCCTCTACATTTCATTGCAAAGTCAGTTACCCTTTAGTACTCCCCCACAAATGCTCTTTCTTCTTACTTTTAGCAAAATTGTAAGGCCACATTCAGACCGACTCGGGGCCTGTGTGAAAATAAAACGCAGCTTCTCATTCATTTGAAAAGGAGTCTGTTCAGCTACGCAGCTTGGATGATCACGCAGGGTCGCCCAGGCTCGAATTTTGCTTCAACACGATGTCACCTGGCACTGGGTGACCAAATTTCTACTTTGTACCTCGAAACCATCGATTGCAGAGTTAGAGCGTGTGTCTGTTGGTAATATAAACCCTTGTGCTGTGTTCTGGCTAGTAATAGCTTTAAAATTAAATCTGTCACTCCAACTGGACTTCCTTGACTGTATGTCGTTGTTTCACACTACCAAAACAACACCCACTGGTCAGCGCAACTCCCTGCAGTGTCTAAATACGGAGCTGTGAAAGAACATGCTGTATGTTCTTAAACTGTTGGGTTGCAGTGTGTAATATAGACACAATAACATGCTTAAGAGATGCTCTTTCCCTGAATTCATTCAGTTTATTGCCTCTGCAAACCTAATAAAGCCACTGTATGTAAATGTTGTCACTAGACCAATAGTGTAATTCATAGTGTATCAGAGAGTTTGTGAAATATTTTTTTGAAATGTGACTTCATTAAAGGAGTTTGCCTTTTCCCCGAGGCACAGCCTTTTTTTAAATTATTGTTGATCTTTAGTAATTGAATTCAAAATCCCCTTGTTGTATAGCAAATTACAGCAGATACTTTGCAGAGAAAATATTAATTAACCAAACGTCACAAAGCAGTGGCATTAAGAAGCCTTTGTTGATGCTCAGAACCCTGACTATAGACCATGTAATTATATTTTGTGCAGACAATCACAGAGGTAAGAGATAATGTGATGAATAGCCCTTCACAAATAAAATAGGACACCATTAACTCGCTCACTATCTATTAAATTTTACATCCTGTAAAACCTGCAGCCTGCATTTGTGTCCCGACAAAGAAATCTTTAAAATTGTTGTTCAACATTATTTCAGAACATGTAGGAGAAGACACAAAAACCACACATGCTAGTACACAAGATATTCACATGCAGACTATACAAAGGTAGTCTCTAGGTCCCAAAGAAAGTTCACAGTAATTAGGCCTTACTTACTTACTTGAAAACTGAAGCAGACATAAAAACATTTTTTCACCACAGGCACCATAAAGTACAACTTCTTTACATTCAGTGTTACACTTAAACATCTTCCCTGTGCCAAAAGTCTCACGAGCAATGTTTCGAATGCTATCTTGAGACTTGTAGTGTTTTAAATTCGAATAGATACCCCTGACGTCTTTGGCAGGAATAAATCAATGCAAATGGCTGCTTAAAATCCAGGGAGGTCGGCACCGCTGTTAGAAAACAAACAACAAAAGTACATTTTATTTACTTTTTTTTTTCATTTAAATGGCAATTTTTGGTTTTACGGTGTAGAAATGCTAAATTACAAGCTGAAGTTGTGAATAAAGTAGGGCACTAAACTTCAGTGCTGTCATATGAGTAAGTACTGATGCCTTTTATTAGCACTGAGTTAAAAAAAAAAAAAGCTCAGTAGCTTATAGGAATTACATGTAATTATGAACCGGATAATATGAACAAGGTCTCCAGATTGTCAGTCAGCCAAAAAATCATGAGAAAGTAAAATCTCTCAGGATGTATAATAGATGGGAACACTCACTACAAGTGTTCAGTGAGGAGCGGTCAAACCAGGGTCACATAGGGGCCTCTCTTCGGTATGTGTCAGACACACTGAAAGGGAAGCCATGAACCCTTTCAGCAGCGAGGTCAAGATCAGGGCACATAAATATGGCCCAGCAGAATAATCACAAAGAACTGAATACAGTTAAGAGACTAACAGGTGTTAGAATAAACTCTTGGCTATCCCGTCTGGTGCCATAATGGAGGTCCTCTGTGGGAGTCGTTTTGTGATCCCTGTGCTGTTTCTTAAATTTACAGATTTTTTTTTAATAAGCATTTAGGCTGACCTGGTCTTGGTCTAACTCCTCATCATGTGACTCAGTTAAGTTTTATATGTGTCCGCGTGACACCAAAGTGACACTTGGGTTAAAGTGCCCGAGGCCCTTTCAGTCAATAGAAGGGATGCAGCCATTTGGATGAGCGTCAGACGGGCCAGATATCCAATGACCTGGAGAATCTTAGTGGACAACTTGTCAAGATTATAGGTATCCGCTTATGACAAGTGTCACCATTAAGTGCTGGCTGAGACATATTTTCCCCAGTGTGAGCATTAGCAGTGCAGAACTCTCTATGACTCAGACGACTAAAATCTGCTGTTGAGGTTGGAATGTTTATAAATGACTGTATTTATGTAATTATCCACTTTAAATGAATTTTTAATGATACATGGAATTACTTTCTGACTTTGTCCTCACAATTCTAGAGAGGCAGGAGGGCGAAATCCCCTGTTTAGTACAGCTGCTCTGTGTTGTAATGCAGCCAAATGCACAACATGTTTGTTCACACTTACTTTTTTGTTGTTGTTGCTGTCTGATAATTAGTATGAAATGGAATCATGGCTCATATCTTAATGACTAGCAGTCGCTATCAAGCTGCTGCTTATTTTATAATCATGAAAAATAAACACAACTGCAGGTTAATGAGAGCAGCTTTGCCCTGACAGCAGCGACAGAAAGGTTGTCGTAATCAGCCAAGCACAGTCAAAAAGCGTCAGTTACCACACGGGCTGCTGTGTTTCTGCTCGTAACACAGGAAAAAAAAAAAAAAAGCGGCCATTGTTTTCACATTTGTGTAGAACGTGTGAGGGAGCAAGCAGATCTGATCACACATACCACTCTTTACAACCTCAACTGTACTACAGGCCTGTAAACAAACGTATAAACATTATATGGCACGTTGTCAGTTTTCAGAAGAGACTGCCAGGTTTTTTCAGACTCAACCTTACTACTGAATCTATCATGCTCTCCGTAAAATGTGCGTCATTGTGTGTATGTTATTTGTAGAGATTGGCAGCATATGACGGCCTTACACTGCTCCTCAACAGTGCATCATGGTTAGCCGTACTGATGCTGATGATTCATTTCTCTTTTTTTTTTTTTTTTTTTTTTTTTTTTACACAATTTTTACACGTAAATCAGCCATTTAAACTTTCAAAATGCTCCCTGCCAACAGAAGAGATTCAAAGTTTGTAAAATACCTAACCAAAGATTGTTCAGTACACTACCCCACAAATACAGATTCACATTATCACTTGTAATTTAAGCTTCAGACTTTGTGACATATACTTACAGCAGACGATACATGTTCTGGGGTCAATGCAGGCCCTCTTGTTTTTCCCATTTTCTACATGGGTTATCTGCACAAGATTGTTCATAGAGAGATAAAAAATGAAATGACAGCAAAACGCTTTGTCGTCTGAGATTTACATGGCACATTCATAACAGGCTCATGAGATATCATGAATAAATTAGATTAAATTCAGCATTGTTACATTTTATGTACGTGTTTGGAGAGCAGATTTCAGAGGAAAAGCATGGATGAAGAGTTCATTTGTATGTACAGTATATGGCTCATGCACAATACAATCATAGCTTCCCTGTCCGCTCTGCATGAAGAGGCCTTTCAAGCCTGAATGACAAATCTGATAAAACCGTTATTATTTGTGAGACCTGCAGGACTGGCCCTTTACATTTGTGTTCATAGTTTATCTGGTTTCCTGCCCTTCTGATCTGATATCATTTTATCACTAGGGGAAGTTTTTGACTGGCTGATGCAACTAACAATGGCTTGGGTTAGTAAAAGGTCCTGCATTTCAACAAATCATTACCATATTAATTGTTCCACAGTTTATTAGTTTATTTATTGTGTTCGGAATCATATTTGCCCGATTTCTTTAGCCAAACAAAAACAAACGACAAAAAATTATCGCGGTGAAAAGAAATGTTGGGGATTTATTATAATATGGACAGGAAACGTCAATGAGAATGCTGCCGCTGTACAAGTTGTCATAAGTCGACTTACAGAAATAAATATTAAATAAAAATGTTTTGATTGAAACAACATTAAATATGTTAACTACTCCTGGCAACCGCTTCTACAGCTTCTGCCTCTGTCTTCGACATGGCAGTAATCATACCAAGGGATAATTAACTCATTAATCAGTAGGATTAGTCATTGGCATGCTTTCAAAGCCTCATGGATTCTTGTAAAAAGGACAAGGTGGCAGGAGCAGATACCGCTTTATCCTGTAATTCAGACAGAAAACCTGTGGTACAGGTTTCAACTGACTGACTGAAGAAAGACTGAAAAGATCTTCTTTGAAGGCAATGAAACAACAGTCACTGCCTAACTGTCTTCACTAGACTGCTATATTTTCTTATAATTATATAATATTTGTTTAGAATTGAAAAAATTGTCAAGTAACTCTGAAAAAAAGTACATACATGTTTAATACTGTAATTTAAGTAATATAAGCCTAAAAAGCTGTACAACAACTTACTTTGTAAGTGGCAGACCAGCTAGAGACTAGGTTGCATTGTCGAGGGCTGGTTATATTCAGTGAACTTTAAAAGTATTATTTTCAAATGGATTGCCAGTGCTAAAGAACCTTTGTTTATCCAATTAACTTTTATTCTCTGTAGTCTGTTAGCCAAGCTGCTGACACGATGATTTAATCAAGCCTTGATCTGTTTCTTAATTCAGTATGCCTCTGCAGAGTTTGGTTCTCTGAAATGTAAAAACAGTTGTGGGCATGAAAAACATTGTGCTTTATGATCGAGGTAACTGAAAGATTCTTTCTTCAGTTTGATGTTCAAGGCCTTTGACTTTTTAAAAGGTTGTTTTTAAAATAATCTGATCTCTTAATAAGGTGATATGACAATATAAGTGTCTAATACTGAAGACGGGGAAAGTTGTTCAATCTGACGTGTCAAGTCTTTCTTTTGAAATCTGCTCTGCAAACATTAAAAGTACATACATGTCTGATGCATCTTTAAACATTAATACACACAGGTTTTATAAGGTACCGTATGTCGTGGAGCAGGACAGTAGCCTGTTATCAATGCAATATCAACCAATCCTTACGGATTAATTATGCACCTGCCGAAGAGATTTGTTTTCCTTTTGTTGACAGGCACAATTCCAACAGCGCAGCCTGCTTCCGTTTAGAACACAGCACAATGTGTGCAACATATATTGTGCACCTTAAAGGTGATGAGCAAAGGTTCACACCAGATGAGTGTTCGCTTTACAAATTGGATTTGTTTCAGAAGCGAACACTGTTGCTGAAATAACTGTTTTTTAAGTGGTGAAAGACCAAGATAAATGTCAGCTTCTTAAATGTATTCAGGTTTATTTAAATGTATTTAGGTGAGCCTTGTGGTTGACTTATCACACAGTGGAGGCCTTTATTTTCAAATAATGAGGTCTGTTTCTTTGTAGTGTGAACAGCTTTACTTATCACCTAGAAGACTTTCTCTACGTGTCACCTCAAATAGACACTGCTGTCACACCTCCGCTGCTGCAAGACGCCTTCTCCAGGTCCTCCATGACCAAGTCCTGTTCAGTGACATGGTTGAGACGCCTGGATGTGTTCTTATCTAAGCTGTTGAGGGAAATAGGCTCTAGGGAGGTCTGTGCATTGTTAGCTGGGAGCACAGAGTTTCCCTGCAGCCTGTGCGAGTAGGTTTTCCTCCTCTGTCCGTCGGCCGTGCACAGGCTGAATTTGAAAATGGCTTGAAATCCTCTGCGGAAATTCTCGTTGAAGAAACCATAGATGATGGGGTTGACGCTGCTGTTGAAGAAGGCCAGCCAGTGGGCAAAGGGGTAAATGTAAATGTTGATGATTCTGTACTGCTGCTCAGTCAGGCTGGCATAGTCGCTTAACATCATGAGGGTCCACAGAGGCAGCCAGGAGAGGATGAAAAGCAAAGCAACTATAAGAAGCATTTTAATCACCCTTTGCTTTTTCTTTGACACAGTGTGGCGGTTGTCGTGGCCCGGCTTTCCTCCCGTTGGGACGGCTGTTTTGAAAAGCGTAATGCCAATGCGGGCGTACATGATCACGATGAGGGACAGAGGAGCAAGGTAGATATTTGCAAACAGGACTGTGGTGTAAATCTTCCTCATCTCCTGGTTTGGCCAGTTCTCTCTGCACCAATAAAACGGGCTTGTTTTGTTGTCGTAGCCCAGTAACACCCGAATGGTGTGCTCCTTGGTCACCTGTAGCATCACCCCAGAGGGACACATGATGGATACGGCCAGAACCCAGATAATGACTATTATCAAGGTGGCTGTGGATATGGTCAGCTTTTGCTTGAATGGGTAGACAATACATCTGAATCTGCAAAAGGATTACAAAAAGAGACTGGATAAGAAAGATGTAAGGTGAAATTTAACCTACTGTTAAATATCTTTTTTCCACAAGACACTGAGTGACAGTAAAGAACGTTAAATGGTACAACATTTTACATTTCGAGCTACTGGAAATCATCCAGGCTCTTATCACATGGAGGGGATGTTGTCAGGGACCACGGGGTCCTATGGTAAAGAGGTGCACATGAGAACAAGCATGAATTTGCAATAGCTGCTACTAGCTAGCACAGCATCGACATCGGCTCAGTGAACCCTTTGGCCAAAAAAGCATGAAGGGACTTTTTATATGTTTTAAAAATAATAATAATAATAAAAATAATAAAATAATAATAATAATAATAATAATAATAATAATAATAATAATGAACTAATCATTTATTGTAATGCCATGTTCTGTTATAAAGGGTAAACTTATTATGTGAATGTGTCAGAAGAAACTCTCCAGTGGAAATTAAACCAATTAAAATAAATGAATGGTGCTCAGAGTGGGCCTATGGAGCTCAGGATTTATTAGGATTGTTGCTTTACTACGAACAGTTTTACTATATGAATCTGAACACAGAACATTAATATACAATAGAACCTTTCCGATCCTGTCGGCTTGGCATAGGAGATTTAAATGATACATTAAGTTAAACCAGCTGTACCTCGTGCATAAATATATTTATTTAAGGCTGATATCTAATATGGGGTCATCTGGTTTCGTGTGTCCTTGCTCATTATTCTTCAGAGATTCCTCCTCGCTCCTTGAGCCTCACTCCAGTCAGAGCAGGAATAAGGGCTTCAGGATGGCCTGCGAAGGGGCGGACCAGAACAACTTTGGGTTCAAGCGATGAGCAAGAAAATGTCAAATAGAATAGAATAGGGATGCACCTTACATCTATGACAACTGTTTCATGAGTCATAAAAAGTGGCATGGAAAATTGTGTGCGTATTTTATGTGAATCCGTCGAGAAGTTATACGCCTTTCTGCTATAGGCCACATCAAAGACAATCACATACACTTGGCCTTATTGTCAAATATCAGCTGCCAAGGGCGAAACTATGGCGGCCAATGTATACCAACTAACCAGCAGAGTCGTCGGCAACAGCTTAAAAAAACAGACGTGCAGGTCAGTATTTATGGAAAAAAAAAAAGGACAACAATGTAAGCAAATAGAAAAAGTGATTTGGCCTTTGAATTAAAAATGCGGAAAAACAATGACATTACTGTTAGTGCTTCATTACACCGTTCCTCACAGTGTCATTGTACTGCTGATCAATTTCAAAACAAACGGGTTGTAATTATCACAGCTCCCCTTTGTACCTTCATTGTAATCTGTGACTTTATTGCCATCTGTTCACAAAAGGTATGTAATGATCATGCCAAATTGTGCACAAGGTTGTCTTTGTGCTTCCTATTTAGGAGACCAGAGAGACAGCAGCAAGCTGTTCTTGCCAAATGGATGGCATGAATAGGCCATTGTGCACTTGAGATTTTCGAGGACTATTCTGTTGACGTTCTGTATTATTTCTCTACGAACACGCCGCCTTTCTATACTTGAACCTCTCTCAAAAATGTAGAGGTTTGCACCGAGTTCACATTTTGATATTTATAAATCAGCAGTTATAGGAGTGCTATATGTTATGCAGTGTATCATGCAGCCTGTGACAGTCCGGCCAGCAACAGTGTGTCCGTGAAGCGAGAGAGGACCGTGTGACCGCTCGTCCTAGTAGCTTTGACTCTGCTGTCGGGGTGGCTGATACGCTTGTTGGCCTTCCTTTTGAAGTCAGATCCATCCATCTTCATTTCTCTCACTGTGCAGTGCTGAAAACATGCATGACCAACCAAATCAGTGACCCTCTGGCCAAGGTGTTTTTGTTTTCCTTCTTGTAAATCGCTACTGCTGAAGCCTTCGAAAAATGCGTCTGCCCCTCACAAGCCATTGTCTATGACACCTATTGACCAACAATATATATGAATAAATAATTAGTTACAGTTAGTAAGTAATCCTCGTATCCAAAATTTCAACTGATTTATACAGCTTTGGCAGTTTAATCGTTGACGATTCATCGTGTTTTATTCGTTTAATGTATAAAAGTATGATATTCCACCATGAAATGTAGTTGAGTATTATAGTATAAGCTAGAAAATAGAAATACTCAAGCAAAGTATGACTATATATCTAACTTGTGATTGTAATGAAAATACTGACATTCGACCAGTCTTAGAACTGTATAACAAAACAGAGCCTTCACTGTGAAGCAGCTGCAGGAGAGCGACGTAGTGAAAACACCGAGGGAAAAACCACTTGTTTAAACTTGATTTGAATATAGATTTGCTTGTTTTCGAGCAGATCAGTTGGAGACATTGCAGGCGAGGGACGGGAATCATTATCATTAGACTCAACCGGCATCTCCCGTGTCACGCAGGTGGCGGATTGACTCAAGCGCTCACTGAGAAGGAATCTTGTGATTGTTAGTTTGAGAACAGAGTCATGCAGAGACATCCAACACAAGAAATGTATTCCTGAATTACTTTAGTTGGTGGTTTTGTGGTGTTTCTTCAGCACTGTAAAATATCAAGCCAATGCCATCCCAACATACTATTTAGAATAATGGTATAACTGGTAATGGTATGAGAGCAATAAGGTCACATCAGGATAAATACTGACTCTTTAGTGGTCTGGCTTATCCATGCATGCACACACTGTCCAAAAGAGCGACTGGGACAGCTCTTGATCTCCTCCCTTCCTTCGAATCAAATTCTAATCATGTGTGATAGATAGATAGATAGGTGACTTTGGCTTTTGGATGTCAAAGCATTTCAAACTCCAACTGTCCTTTCCAGAGGCGCAGACACCCTCCAGTGATTACAAATTGTGACAGAGTGCCTTCACTGCATGTCAGGTGCCTGAGGACAAGACGACGATAAAATACCAGCACTCTCATTTTCACAGCTTGGAGAGCTGTTGTAACTCCACTGGCTGTGTTACCTCGCCTGGCTCCAGTGTGAGCGACAAACAATAATCTCCCCACTGTGAGATTCTGCAGCCTCCTCCATCTCGCTGAACAACCGGGCAATTCAGCACAATCGTTAAAAAGAGGGCGAGTACCAGATGAACATGAGAAAGCTGCACAATTCTGCTCATTTGTCTGTCCTGACAAGTGCTAGAAAATAAGGTAAAAAGGTCGAAGATCAAGTGACTTGATTTTGGTCATTTGTTTTTCAAGATTCAAGGACATATGACCTTGGGAACAAAATATAATATGTGCTAAAATATTCTACACCAAAGGTACACTTACTGTACGAGGACCGGCTGGCATTGGTTCTAGCCGCTATAGTGGTTATAGACCACTATAGAGATGAAAATAGCCTTTATCTCAGGGATGGATGTCCCTAAAATGCATTGTACTTTTGACGCATTGCATGCCCTCTTGACGTCAGTGAGCTTGGCAGCTATTACCTCAACCAAGGAGGTTATGTTTTCATCATACCAGTTTGTCGGTCGGTTTGTCAGCAGGGTCTCACAAAAACAAAAGACAAATTTGGATGGAGGATGGGTCTCTGCAAAAGGGGACTGCCGGTACTTGGCAGAGGTATACGCTCCACTGAGTGCAAGTCTAGTTTTTCTCTTTGTTTCTGCAAAGTGGAAACATCATGCAAATCATTATTGTAATTATGACACCAAACAGGAAGATACAAAGGTCCTGAAGGGATTATAAGATTTAGTAATTAATGTGATGAGAACTGCCTGTGGGACGATTATCATGCTTTGCATGAGCGTAAAAACTCAAGCACTGTTGAGAAAAGAAACAAGTATCGGCCATAAAACTCTGTAAATCATCCATCCATGGTAAAACTTAACTGAATGATAGCATATAAACAAGACTAATTTCTGCCTCTCTTTAAATGGTGTTGTTTGTGCTAAATATTGTTTCTGCTTGTTTGCAATTGTATTGTTATATTCTGTGTTTGAAGGCCATACCATAATGTGCATTATCTAGAAAATAAAATCTGAATCTGCAAAACTTACGGCTGAAGCTCTGGCTGTATTGTCACACAAATGA
>CAEMYA010000092.1:8502286-8524485 GCA_903131615.1 Diplodus sargus
CTTCTAATTACTCACCTGTAATGATGTTGTCGAGAAGAGTCGTGGGCATGCAGAATATCCCAACCAGGAGGTCACTCACAGCAAGGTTCAGGATGAACAAGTTGGTGACAGTCCGCATGTTTTTGCTCCTCAGCACAATGAAGCACACCACTCCATTTCCCACCATGCACACAAGGAAGATCAGCAGGTAGGACACGATGAAGATGGCTGCTGTGGACGGCTGGTGAAGGTAAAATCCCACATAGGTGATGTTGCTCCTGGGTATGACGGACTCCAGGGAGGTGTTGTAAAATGTCCAGTTGTCATAGAGTTGAGTCAAGTTGTTCTCAAGTCCTTCGTTCATTTTAAACCTGGGAAATGACAGATGAAGAGATGACTTAGTGGTGAATCAGATTATTTTCTTGCTTTCTTAGGTTACTTGGTTCAAAGGAGGAAGAAAAAAATGTTTTGCAGGTAGTGAGCGGAGGGTTTATCAGAGCAGTTTTGCTGATGACAACTGGCTGCTGTGACTGGAAATCATTGTGCTGAGAATGCAAGGATAAACCAAAACAGTAAAACTAAAACACACTAGGATGTTGAGAATTGCAGAGTCAGGAGAAAACTCCTTGTATGGTGCCGAGAGTGGCCTCTCATTTTAAAGGCTGTCATTTCACCCCACTGCTAAAATGAAAATATTGAATAGTGCAGCTTCAAGCTTAAACTGGAAGTCTTTAGTTTTTAGTTACACTATGATGTAGTCCCAGCGTTTACATTCTTCACAGTTAAAGCATCGTAGTGGGAACAATCAAAATGTTCATGCCAAAGGTTAAGTGTCCTAACAACCTTTAGATCCCTGACAATATGACATGTTCTTAAATCGTGTAGTAGGACAAAGCCGTTTAGTGGTACATACTACAGTAAAGCCTTTCTGGCAGATCGTTATGTCAGACGGCATGTCTCACATTAGAGGGTGATGTCAGAGACCCATCTGCAGCTCTCTGTTTATGCTTCTGTTTTGGGAGTATGATCCAGCCTCCACAGAAGTAGCTTTTCTTGTTTACTGCGTACGTGCAGGTGAAGAGAGAACAATAACAAACGCACAGTGGAGTTGTTTATTCCCCTGAGAGAAGACTGGAAGCGAGAGAGAGAGAGACTCGCACGGGAGGAGGGCTACGATGCATCGTGGTTTATCTTCCATCATTAGACAAACCAGTGTCCTCGCCTCCATTTTGATTGGTTTCTTACCATTTGATTGCTGAGTGTCAATTCAAAATAATGAGCTTTTAAAACATTTTTTAGCAAATTAATAAATGTATTTATTTTTTTTACAGCAATTTTGGATTGTATTTTGATTTGTCAGCCTTGAGCCACAAACCAAAAAGTGATGGTATTTGATGGCATGAGAATGAGGCTCCACAATCGCTGAAAAGGTTTGCTTACATACTGTTGCTTTGTCCACACACTGACTTGCCTCGCCTCTTTTTTGTTCCTCTCTCCCTGTGTGCGCGCTCAGTTGTCCTTGGCTATGTTTCCTGAATGTGTCCCGAATTGATTTTTCACCCACAATTCTGTTTTTACAAAAACAGGTGAGCCACATTACATAGGAGAGGTCGCATCACAATCGGTATGGAGCAGGGATGTAATACCAGAGAGCTCCTCTCTCCCTCTCTCTCTCTCTGTGTCTCTGTTTCTTTGCAGGGCATGTGATAGTCCATAAATGGGTGTAGAGTGGGTGGTCATCGTCCACTAGTTAATTGATCATGGATGGTATTGTACAGATTAAGAAAAAGAAAAAGAAAAAATGCTTTACTGGGTTGCAAAATATACCTCGACAGCCGTAAATATGCTCAGGGAAGGCTGTGCGGAAAACACAGTTTTTAAAAAAGGCAGCAAATCTTCACAATTAAGACGCTAGAACACAGAATGTTTGGCATCTTTGACAGAAAAGGCTACGTAGTTTGAGGCTAGAGTAGATTAAAAAAAACAACATATTGATGCATCAAAATGGCGAAGCCTAGGCTAATACGGAGTTGAAAATCACAAAACCATAAGCATAAACTGAGGGGCAGGATCACATAAGTAACAGTCATCCATATGCCTCACGTAGGAAACTGCAACACAGTGTCATTTAACAGTGCCAATATGACGTCTGCTGCCAGAAGGCACCAGTGCATGTCAGCAGTGACAACAGTATCCAATATCACAACCAGAGGAATCATGTTCAGAATGTCAGCTACAGATAGTAAGGAAACCTTACCTTTCAATGTAAAGTTAAACTCTTGTTTCAGTGCTATATACATGTACTTTCTTTTTACACATGAGATCTGTAATTAACTTCAGCCAACCATGACTCAATCTAAGCACATGTTTTGAATATCAGCATGCAGACATGAACTTATCTGGAACAGGAGGACGCACTAACATCAGCAGCAGCATCCGCTGTCAGCAGGTGATGATGGAGATGAAGCGCTCTCATTTGTAAGTTAACATTCCTCGGTGCAAGCTATTGTCCAATGACACCAATGGGTGATAGTATCATGAATGATAATAAAAGGGTCATTCGTTCGCAAGGAGGGGTTCACAGCTTGGTGAAACACTCTGGAATTCTGGAACACTTTGTAAAAATGCTGTCGGTAAACATGATTCATTTGTAAATGATTGCATTTTGTTTTTATCTACAGTTAACACAGCGTCCACGCCTTTTTTGAACCGGGGTTGTGTAAAAATGTCTATTTTCTGCTTCTTGCCACACAGTAGATTCTTTAGTAAAAGTTTAATTTAATGGTGTTTCTGTTAATCCCTGGAGGGCTTGGTATGCAATGTTAAAGACTGAATGATTCAACCTCCAATCTATTCAGGAATTTGAAAATACTTTTAACATGGCCATTTCTTTCTCACAGTTTTGTCTGTAGTCCTTGCGAAAACATCAGCAGTCTGTCTGAGCGTAGAGTCAAGAGTGAAAGTGACACATCAGAACACATCAGACACATCAGAAGAAAGCAGAAAAATAATATGTCTCTGTCTCTAACAGCTGTTTCTGATTTCTCCACCAAATCAAACAAGACTTAGCAGTGGTGATTTCTACCTGTGAAATGAAAGAGCTTCGTTTTGCATCAAATAATATAACTGCCACAATTCTGAATCGGGCTTAGTATGTCTAATTACGAGTGCGGTAATGATTGGCTGTTACTTATGTGCCAATGCGGGAGGAGAAGAGCAACATTCAGCTGGAAGAAAGTGCTTCTTCACATCAGTGATGGTGATAAACCTCACAGTGGTACCACAGTGTCCTGCATGCTGCTTTTTTACCGTGTGAATGAGTTCAATAAAAAACAAAGTTTGAATTAAACATGACTGGGCAAGAAAAGTGGTCATATGTTGCTACTTAATGTGCACCCAACTGTTCAGCATTAATGACTTATTCATGGAAATGTAGATGTGTCTTGTCAGTCTTTAAGTGGGATGCAGTGTTTATGAGAATTGAGGAGCTGAGGTGAAGGTGAATTTTGTAAGAAAACGTTATACTTTCTGAGTTTTTTTTCTGAATCTCTAGGGTAAAGCTTGCTCCATCCTGTGGACACGAGTACTTGGAGTTTCTTTGTGTCATAGACCTCTTGTGTTAACGCAGCCTGGAAACTCATACAGACTGAAATACTCACAGCAAAAACCCTTGACCCTTTATCATACACTAGTACTCGTCTGTAACTTAAGTTACCCAGTTTACACAGCAACTTCAGCTAGCATGTATATAACATCCCTTCATTATGTTTGTAAGTAAAAACAACTCACCATTGACACTGGTTTTAAGTCCTGTGCTTGTTTAACCTTGAGTTTCACCGTGACCTCAACCTTGTCTCTTTATACGACTTCTTCCTTTACTGTCATAACAACAACAACTGCAGCCAGAGTTTGACGCCCAACAAGAAGCATAAAGATGGGTCATAATAAGCTGCTTTCAGAGTCGACCTAAAGTATATGGTCAGCCTGCCTGATTTTGATATCTGGTGTTGAACTTTGGCTGACAGGCAGTTTCCGGTGATGTCCTCCTCATAAGGAATCAAACTTTAATTTAACTTTAATACGTAATTTGTCCTCAACACTTCCTGAAAGTCTCTAGGACTGAAAAGGATTTGCTTCACTTGTATTTTCCCTAAATCTAGAGTTAGTTTGTCAATGGATGCTTGAGACAAAGCACTGTACAAAGTACATTTACTACCTAACTTGGAATTTTAAAGATTGATGTCTCAGATTGATGATTTTGAAGTTTGGGTAAATTGCAAAGCTTGGCCCTATGAGGCAATAAATCTACTGGAATGTTATCTCTATATTTTTAACACTGCCAAGGAGGTTATGTTTTTCACCCATGTCCGACTGTTAGTTGGTTTGTCGGCAGGATCACACAAAAACGATGGATGGGATTTCAAAGGGGATTGAGGTCTCAGCCTGGAATGGCCCCCATTAACATTTGGTGCTGATCTGATCAAGGAACTTTATATCACTTATTGAACATTGCAAAAGAGGGTCTTTTTCAACATTTTCATTAATTTCTCCAGGATAAATGAATCTTGATGTATTTCGAGAGCGTATTTGGGTGGCTGGTGTTCATGAGTGAGCACAATCTTTGGTTTGGTTCCTGGAACTGGTGATCTTGAATTATGATTACGCAGTTATGGACCATTAAAAATGTGTTAGGCTTGATTGAAAAGGGGGAGTGCGGGGCATTGGCGGAGGTATGTGCTGTACTGAGTGCCGTTCTAGTACATACAATGAGCTCAATCAAATAGCATACTACTGTAGAGCACAATCTTGCTCATGTTTGTTCATCTTGAATTCACTGCGTTATATGATTGTAAAAGCCTCGATTGCTGAAAGAAAAATGCCATCTTTCTCCGCATTGCATTTTGTATTCATAAGATTCAGCGAGTTGCTTCTGGGGTCCGTTGCCGATGTGATGGAAGTTCCTCTTTCACCCGCAGCTGGTGAATTTTTATACCAATTATTTGACCAGCGAGAAATCATTGCAGTAGTAATGGCTGTCTTAGAATATCAGTCCTTGTGTTGTGCGGTAAAGTGTGCCTCTCCCTGGGCTTTATTGGAAATCATTAGTATCCAGTAAAGGTGGTTTCAGAGGCATTTTCCACCCTCAGAGGAGTAAGTAAGGAGTCATGGCCTTCATTTAGCTTTTATTCACTTGTCTAGGTTGAGTGAGGATTCTGGTTGTATACGCAGCCTAAATCTGGAGGTGGAATGGGGGAAGAGCCATGTAAAACTCAACATGTTGGAGATTATAATCCTGGTGACAGTGGTACTTAATGAATGAAAGATTACTGCATGTCAGATTACTGCGATATGCTCATATATTGTGCTCCATGGGGATAGAGGTCAAAAACATTTTATGTCTTTGGAGTTTCATTTGGGCATACTGAAATTTTACACAAGCTTTACCTGCGCAGGCACAGCATGATCTCTAAAGGGGCTCATGTTACCCACCATGGCAGTTAAAGCTCACAAATCACACATTGGAGCCTTTTCATTAGCAGTCATTAGACCTATTTCACCCTTAGCAGGATCGCAGGACTAAGAAATCTTGCTTAGTGACTCCTGTTGACTAAATCCTGTAATTAAAACAGCTGAAGTGGGCATCAGCGGATGATCTCCCTCCTACAAGCTCCTCATTATGTCCACCTTCCCTGATGCTTCACCAGCATTAACAGCTTATAACCGGGCTTGAAAGCGAACACTGTGCACACGATTTTAATATTGATCCACGGCAATCACTGTTCATTTAATCTACTGAATAATTGAAACTGTCCTGAAGACACCGAATTACATGAATAATCCATCACTTGCCAGCAAATTCGGCCTTGGATCAAATTAAAACGTGCATGTAATAAAAAAAATAGCCACAGTGATTCCCAGGCTGTATGACTCTGCAGTGGGAATGGCCAGGGGGTATTTAGAGGTAATTGCATGCATCTACTCTACTCATATCTCAGGTTGACCTACAGTATGTTTTCCTTAGAGACAGCAGAAGATGAGAACAGTATTTTTCAAGTTTAGGGGGATTTTTTTAACTCCCCAGATTCTCCTCAGCCAGGAGAATCTGGGGAGCTACGCCCTTGAATTTCCCTTCAGCAGTTCTAATGGGTAACAGAGAAGATATATAGATGTTTATTCTGTCCCAAGCTTGCGCGCACAACGGTCACTCCACTTCACATGCGCTCATGGGGGAAAAAAAATATATATAAATGTTTTTTAGAGTTGCTTTACTTCAGATTGCTCTCCTCTGCTGGGAGCTTTGCACATTAAATTGTGATTGTGATCAGGATGCAAACTTGAGGAGCTGACTGCGCGCAAGGGCACGCATGACTGACCGCATATGGACAAAGGTTTCTGTGTCCAAATGGAAATCGGTGCATCAATCAGAGGAAGCTGGCTGGATGGGGAGCAGGATGGACGGGCGAAAGAGAAAGTCATGAGTTTGTTTGGTTGTTTTTTTTTTTTGATTCAGTGAGCCCGACTGAGAATAGGTTGAAAGAAAATATTATTTTGGGGGGGAAATGTATGCCATAAATATCCATCTGTTAAAAACTCGTGCCGTGTTGACAGTTATTAAGGCTAATAAACTTGTCTTACCTTGGTTTATTTCAAATCAAGCTGACGACGGGCTGTGCGCTCTGAGGAAAATAAAAGTAGCAAAAAACGTCCACTTTCCTCTGAATGAGACATAGAGCAAGGAGAAAGACAGAACACAGAAGACGGAGGAAAAAAAATAATAAATGTATAAAGAGTCAAGCTCGGTCCACCCCGCGGTGTGCAGTGTCAGTCCGGTTTCATGAGCGTCGCTGCGGAGCGCTTCCTGTGGCACGGGATGCGCTCAGACTGCCGCTCGGAGCGCGAGTGGCCGGTTCACTGCCGCGTCCGTGCGTATTTGATGCGGTGACGTCGGGACTGAAGGGGGTGGGATGAGAGCTGGATTAACAGGCTAATGGTTGAGTGAGATCCTCCCGTGATCTCTCCCAGCTGCTCTATTCGGAATGTCAAGAGAGCTATTAAAAAAAAATAACAGCAACAACAACAAGAGCAAGGTCTAATGTGATGCTGATAGTGAACGCGGCAGGTCACAGATGTTAGGAGCCGCACTGGAAGGACGGCCAGAACTGCGCCCCACTGCAAAAACACCCGATGCCGGGGACACACACGCACATTACGCTCCTGAGGATTCAGTCTGAAATCCACAAATTAATCGAATTTGAAGCGCGCTGTTGACCCCAAACCTGGTCAAACTCCAAAGTGCCAATAATAAATGAGAATGTAATTAAGCTTTAAAATAAGCATTTAAAAAGTTATATAAAACAAAAAACGACGTAGGACGACGAATGAGTGTGTACCAGTGGGCTGCAGACAATTAACCCCGAGATCAATACATTTAAACAAATGAATATAAAGTGTTGCCTACAGCAGATTTAAATAACCCTCAGCTCATCTATTTGTCTCGTGCCTCTATTGCTTCCAAGGATTCTAATTTTTCAATTGTGAACTAATGATTTTTTCTTTTGGTTCCGTTTTTGTGATTTTTTTTTTTTAAATCGTGGCCTTGAATAATTTGATTTTAAATGAGCTTTTATGTCTGAAGGGCACAGTTTAAATTGCTGCGCATGAATTATATCTGTATATGCTTCGGAACATAGCTGTGATTGCAGCTACTGGACCCCCTGAGGTCTTAAAGTGTCAATATGAGAGTGAACAAAGCGATGGGGTTGCGAAGTTTGAAGGGTGCAAATGTGCAGAAATGTACCGATGAACTGCCGCAGGCAGCAGCTGGTTGCACACTGTGAACTTTGCCTTAAGTTGTCTCCCTGCAGGGCTACAGCTCGGTGATTGCTGTCTCACTGAGAGATTCTCAGTAAATCTGCCCATCCATAAACAGCTCGTTTTGTTTAATCACCTTCCAAAAGATGTCAAAGATACTAAGTTATTTAACATAGACGAGTAGCAGTGAATATTAGCAACTGACAACCTCAAAAAAGTGAAGTTTGCTGTTGCTGATTTTACAGATGTGAAGGTCACATCTGCACATCATAATGGTGCCGAAATGCTTGATGCCATGGCATCTTGCTCGCAATTTATTTAATGCTTATTTTTATGGAGACAAACACCACAGCATCGACGCGCTAACATGCCGAACTTTAGCAGCTATGAGGTTTATTATTCATCAGTCTAGTTACAACATGTTAGGATGCTAGCATTTGCTTATTAGAACTAAGCACAGACTTCAGCTGAGGCAGATGGAGGTGTCATTAGTTTTACAGGTGATTGCTTGTTATCCAAAATATGTTTAGCAAATTAAAAATGTTGACCTGAAGACGCTGTTAAAAATTTTTTTAAAAAAAGATCATGTACTCATCAATCATCAATCATCATCAGCCCGTCCAAATGTTGCTGAAATATATTTCAGTTCAGATCAAACTGGTGGACCGACCGTCTGACCATCATGTTTTATAAGGTAAAACATTAGTGAAGGTTTGTCAACATAATTAGATTTTGTTACAATAAATGTTGCCATAAAGAAAAACTTCACAGTAGGAAAACTCGCTCCGTCAGTTGAGAACTGAGCTGTGGAAATTTGAGTTTGCTCAGCCTTCACTTTAGTCCCTCTTTTGAGGATACTGGCTGATAAATAGACTGAATGGTAAACTCTCAATCGACCCACATGGCCCCAGCCTTTTAAAGGACAGTCTGAGCTGCCACCTCCCCTGTCTGTTAGTTCATTTCTGTCTCATTATTTCATTTTGCATGAGAAACCATGCCTGAGCCAAGCTTTGAAATTCTGACCTACACGGCAGCTTTGAAGTGGCATATTGCACAACAGATGAGAGTTCTGATGCTCCGGATTGCCTCGGATGCACCCAAAAAGAACGCCGCCCCTGGGTCGACAGTACATGAGCGCTGTTTCACCGAGTCCAACTCAGCTTAGGTTTGGAGTTTTCCCTGATTGAGATGAGCCGAGCTGAATGCACTAATCATAACAACATGGACTTTGTGTTCAGTTGTCAGCTTGCCAGCGGCATTGCAGGAGAAAATCTGCTCATTACAAGCAGCGGCACCAAGAAACTGAAAAGAATATACAATCTCCTCTTCCTACGGTAGACGGGGGGGGAGAAAAAGTGTTGTTCATGATGCGAGAGAATGGTTTTACTCTTCGGGTAATGTTTCTTTGAGTGTGAGCGTTTGAGAGGATAAAAAAGATGGATGTGTAACAATCGGTTTAAGCATCGCTCTTCGCCTGAGCGAGGTGCTGGTGTTGGTGAAAGTGGATGCGGAGCCCTCAACAAGTCAGCATGTGCGGAATGTGAATGTTTATATGAAATAGAGGAGCGTGGGGTTATACATCACATTTCTTTTCTCCAAGTGCGGGTAAAAGTATTCGCCTTTTCAAATGTTCAATGCAGAGCAATCCATTATATAAATACTGTCCGTGTCACGCAGCTACTGTACATCTCCATTTTTCTTTCCACACTTTGTCTCATTCTGCAAACATCCAGCTTAAATATTCTTGTCCACCCCTGCCAGCACTCAGCTTTGCTGTGCCTAAGGAGCTTTGGCGGAAGAAGTTCAGTGTCATGTCACTAATCACCTCCTAAAATGTTGCTTTGGAGACAAGCCTGTAAGTTCCTTTAATGCACCGCATTTCCAGTCAGATGTTTCTGTGTCTGCCGGCCATGCTTTATTTTCATTCATCCAGTTTATTCTCCAGCAAGAATGGGCTGTGATTGTTTGCATTATCAATAACTCAATAACTTCCATTTAATTTTAATCGCTAGGCTAGTCAATAAATGCTGACACGTGAAGACGCAAGTTGTCACAGCCTAAGGGAACTTTGCTTGTTTTGTCTGACGAGTAGAGTGGACTTCACAGAGGAAAATGAGAAGCGATTTTACATTTCGAAACCAGATTTTCTATGTACTTAAATGATAACTGTTATCAATATATAATCATACAAACTGCTGATGAGGAGGCGAGCAACTTTTTTTCCCACTGCAGAAGCAAGTGATAGCGGGGCTGTGACAGGAACGCCAGTCACCCAATCATAAGACACTGTACCGTCGAAAATGATTGTGAAAACTTACATAATGTTGCTTTAAACTTGGGGTCTTACTACCTGAAAATAATGACAAAGCCTGTAAAGCATCTTATCACACACGTCCTTAACTTTGTTGATTTAGATAAAAACAGTCTGCTGCAACGACCTAAGTTTGCTCGAGCATATCATTTATAACAATAATCAGAATAGTTTGAGCTTGAGTTTTAATTGTTCTATTGTTTTCCCCCCCAGCTGCTCTGCTTGCATCTGGAATCAGATGTTAAGAGAACACCTCCGAGGGAGCAGCTTTAGAAATTAAGCAAAACATCAGCGATATGGAAGTGGTGAACAGACTCAACTTGGTTATATAAACATTTTTATCTTAGAGCCCAAAGCCATGAGAATTTGAGTGGATTTTTTTCAGCATCACAATTTTCATTACCTGACCTCAAAAACTTGGAGGATAGCACCACCAACATACGATGTAGCGCGGTTTTGGTCGACCCAGTTCTCCTCTGAATCGCTTTGCTCATGTGGCATCTTGCTGAAATCTTTAGCAGACTCTCTGGGCTCGAGTGCAGATGGCCGATTTGTGCTATTTCACATCTGAAAAGAGTTTGAAAACTAATTCCAGTGTCGCAGTGACCCACAGGGAGCAGGACGAAACAAGATATTTGGTGTGTTCTGGGGGCTGTAAAGGGTAAAAAGTCTCTGAGAACACCTCCACCTGTGGGCAGCAAGTCGAAAACAAAGTTCGATCAATATACGGTTCAGCTCTGGTTTTGTTTGTTGAGAACACAATGCATTCACATTCATGTCTCTTATCTTGTTAGAACGAAGCGATTCCGTACCTGCAGGTTAGAGAAAACGTTGAGCTTTCAAACTTTCTCCACGGATTTGAATACTAATTTGAGTGCAGTGAAGTGGATGCACACACGTTTATTTGTTCCCCTGCTCTTTTTGTTTCGTCTCTCACGAAGCCGCGGCAAATCATAACGCAGAACTCAGCTCGAGAGAAAAAAAGATGCGGTGCCAGAGCAATGTTCGGCTCGGCTCCAGCTTCACGCTTGGCTTCTCTTTCATTCACAGAATTCGAGGATTAATTAAGCCCAGCCTCTTGAAATTTAAACCTGCATAATCATTCATGGTCCTACATTTAAATTTTTTGGTCCATTTTGCAACTTCTTTTCTTTCCAAAAGACTGTGGTGATGGTTACTTTGGCCTAATGGGCTAGTGTTGATACTTTGCATCCTAGTGGATATCACACGCTGTAAAAGGTGTTCCGTTTTCATAAAGTCCAGATGAATGTTTTGTTGACTTTGCCACTGCAGTTTCTGGGCTCTCTTCATCAAAGGCGTCGGTGTGTAGTATGTTGATAAAAGAATCTGCGGAGGCAAGGCTGGGTGGAACGATAGAGCAATCTTTATTGAAACAGATCTCAAGCCTGCGTCCGAACCAGGGCTCCCTGGTGATCGCAAATCCTGGCAAAGTTCTGCCCAATGCTTTGCCCTCTGCTCTATCAGAAATCCTATCAAGCCTTCGATCTTAGGAAATCTAGTAGCCACCACTCCCTTTCTCTGCCGTGCAGGCCTTTTTAGAGTCCATTTCCTCGCACCTATCTACTTCTTCTAACTGGTCACTTTGGTGGATTGAGAATCCATCTATCCAATGGGAGAAAAGAGGGATGGATCAGCCTCAAGCCCCCTACAAAATAACTCTTCTGTGCGTTACTTGACCCTGCTGATGTCATCTAAAGTGGATCGGATGGTCTCTCCATACTTAGATGGAAATGTATATGTTGAGTCAGCTCTGAATCTCTGGCGTGAGGGCTGACCTCAGTTCAGAACTCTGTATGTGGGCCTCTTCATGTATCTAATCTCACACCACAGAGCTGATTAATGGCTCCCGGGGCTCCTGGACATATGAACCTTTGCATTTTCACATTCCCACACTTGCCTAAAGGGGAGGCATCTTGTCCTGTCCCATCCTGTTCTGTCTGTCACTATTGAATTGGAGCTCAGGATATGTAAGAAACACACAGACACTACACCATCTTTTGTATTTATTTAGCTTGCTTAGCATAGTAAGAAGCCTTTTGAACAATTTAGTAGCGATTGCACAACCCGCAGATATTTACTGCTGTGTCACCGACCTTCGGCACAATCTATCTACCCATGAAGAATCTGCCATCACAGTCCAATACGGATGTGGAGACAGCAGCAGACAGTGCCAGCCAGAGGGGGTGTACGTCAGCCAGCTGGCTCTATGCAGTTTTCATGGAGTGCGTCCCTCTGAGCTGGATCGGAGACACGTCTGAACTCACTCTGGTTGTCAGCACTGTTTATGTCTGTGTGTTTTCATCTTCAGCGTCTTTTGAGCCTTTTCAAATCTTTTCATACTTTCAATTTTTTAGATTTTACCCTTCAAATTCTCTTGAAATGATTTCAGCTGTACTACTCATTCAAAAAATAATTGTTTACGCCTTAGGTGAAGCACTTTGAATGAACTTCGCATATAAAAAATGCAATCAAATGAATTTAGCTCCTTGGAGCATGGGGCTATATGCAATGTCGGATTAGCTTTTGAAGGCTGAATTTTTAGACATATCTATTTATTAAAATTAAAAAAAAGCTCTGTCTGTCTGTGTGTGTGCCTGAAATATCTCTGCAGATCAGGATCAGACTGGGCTTGTTTGGACTGCAAAGATACCGTTAATAAATGATTTAATATATCATTTACGAATTCTACCAGCATTGTCAACCATAGCGACCATAGCCACGCCCCCTGAATTTGTGTGCACCAGAACCCCACGCCCCACCAACCATCAGAGACCGAGTTAAGGAACTGGCAGACAATCTGACAACACAGCTGGCCAAAGAGTCACGCAGTTACCTAGCTTTTTCATCAGCTGTTGATGAAAGCACTGACAACATGGATACAGCGCATCTTTCACTTTTGATAAGAGGCGTGAAGGCAGACTTCACTGTCAGCAAGGAGCTCTTGGGTGTAGCTGCATGGGATGACTTCAGGCAGGAACATTTTTGATGCGGTGGAGGGGTAAAATGAGAGTAAAATGAAATTACCCTGGGAAAAGCTGGTGGGGCTAACTACCGATGGCGCACCTGTAATGTGTGGAGGAAAAAACGGGCTTGGTTGGACTAGTTATGTAAAAGTCTGAACAAATATCAGTAGGGAGGAGACATCATTCTTCTGCAATAGGCTTTCCCTAAAGTACACTGATTCATGGCAAAAATAGAGACGACTAGAGACTTTGAAATTGTGTTTAGACGGTAGGAGCAAGGCGCCAACTGCTCATCAGGAGCAACTTGGGGTTCAGTATCTTGCTCAAGGACACAATGAGGTCACAATGCTCTTGAGTCCAAGTGAACATTGGTACCAAATTTAGGACATTTCTTGGAGGCATTCTTGAGATATGGCATGCACAAGAATGGGACAGACAGTGAACCAGAAAAATAGCTGAAAAATAAGTAAAGAAAAAACAGAAATGTAATTGTTTTTTTAAACCTGGGCTCAACCTCACACACAGCCTGTCAGTGACAAAAACAAGTTCTTATCCAGATGTCACTTTGACAGTCGTGGTGACCCAAAGGATTACATAGCAGCCATCGCAGCTGCGGCTTCTACCTGAGGTGATCTGCTTTACCAATTTCAGAACTTTTGGTTAGTAGTAATAGCCTGCAAGTGCAAACATCAGTCAAACCATAAAGCCAGTGATTACTGTAAATGGCCTGACAGGATATATAATGAGTAAACAAGGTACCCTAACCCTAAATAAAACTCCTATATCCAGTTGTGTATATGGACCTGTGTATGCAGTGTAGTGATTGTTGTGTGTAACAGAAAATTGTCCATTATGCCAAATCTGATGATCAAAATCATGTTCACCATTATCTGTGTTTCAGTGTGCTTATCTTCGCTGCTCTCATGTTTGTTTATTATTTATTTGTACAGTGCATTAGGAACATAAAGGGACACATTTAAATCTTTTAATCCACAGATGTCTTTTTTCAAAAGTACTTTTCCACAAAATAAATATCCAAAATATACACATTTAAAGTGAGGATTAGACATCAGATGTTGAATATTCACTACAATGTTTGGTCTAACCAAAGGTTTAGTGTCTGCGAAATGACAAACTCAATTCAAGCCCTTGAGTTGCTCATCCGTTTTAATAAATCCAGACGAAAAACTCCTCCCATTATGAATGCCTGTTGTGAAGGCACCTTGTTTTTCTTCCAGTTCAAGTAAGTCCCCATGGTAACAAGAGGGAAGCCTGGCATCGCAGATGACACCCACAGGTACAGCTTGGCTTTTCTTGTTTTTTCCACCATGTGAACACAGCATGAAAATAACTGTGTTTTACATGCACTGAATCTGCAGATAGTGTGGTGGTCCGTACAGCTGGGAGTATTTCAAAAGTTTCTTAAACTATGACTACTGTGGCTCAAGGTGTGCGTGTGTGTGTGTGTGTGTGTGGACATCAGCTCTAAGTGCCTCATTAATGGCCATCCCCATTCTTTTACTTATATTATTTCAAACTGTCTTTTAAAAGGATTTTAAATAAGGCACGCACAGTATATCCTTCTAATATTATCGGTTTTGTAAAAAAAAAAGTCCAGGGAGTGCTACTTGGTTTGCGAAAATGGTGTCCCTCTGGTGCTCTTCAGTTTGGGGATCGTTAAAGAAGTCCAAGGCATTCAAGAGGGCGATGCTTTAGAAAGACTTTAATGTCAAATAGGTCTTCATGTTTCAGCCCTTGAGCCTTCATCAGGGCATGCAAAATTGGTCACTCTTTCATTTATAGGTTAGTTTCATTCGTATGTTTAGTATCCAGGTTGATCAATAATTTCAGTCATCAGAATTCTTAAAATCCAAACTGTGTTCACTGTGTTAATGTTCACAGTCATTGTTTCAGTTTAAATCCAGTTCGCTTGAGTTCAACTATTATATGAAGGTCAATCATACAACTTTATCTAGACAGAGTTGCTCTGAATAACTTAAGGCAAACATTAAAGCCAGCCAGGGTTTTGGATGTACAACAGCACTCAGTCTCACTCTTGTGGAATGGTCATAAATGATTAATGAGCTGAGGGATTGATCATAATCTTGTGACATAAACCTAACCCTCACCCTCTTGTGACTTTTTTAAACACAGCCTAAACAATCTAGCAATATTTCTATGTATGTCCAATGTCCCAAAAAAATCTAACTGAGCACACCTGAAGGTATTCAACAATAATCACCGGTGAGCTATCACACAGAATTGTTGATGAAAAGGCTGGAAATGGTCAAGAGCATGAATATCCGTGTGTAAACAACTGGACATTCATGTAATGCAGTCTATGTGTTCAATAACTAATATTGACGTATTTCCATTATTCTCATTAAAATCTCATAAAGCTGGCAGACGGGAAAGCAGACTCATTAACAGCAAGTGATGAAAAACATGCACATGAAAGACCTCCTCAAGTCATTTAAGGATTAACTTGTCTCTGGATTAGGGACTGATGGTGCTGCACTTATTACAGGTAAGCATCATACTATTGTTTTTCTTCTCTGTGGAACTAAACAGCATTTCAAATGTGTTCTCTCTCATTAAGTGGATTTTTTTAAATTGAGATGTCATGCACTGAGAATCACAATGGAGTGTAAAAAAAACTGACTTACGACTGGCCATGGCTCATCTGTGTGTCATCAGCATCTCGTCAGACGTCGGCCTGTCAGGACGCATCAGAAAACGTGCCGTACATGCAAACGTTCAAAGATCACTGACAAGAGCTACAGCTTTAGTTTTTCAAACTGCTTTGTTTCCTGAGGTCAGCCGCAGGGGTTCTTTGGGTTTCTGAGCTGAAGGCGAAGTTGAATAAGTTGTCATCATTTGAAATATCTGAAACATGCAGATTTACTTGCATTTGGTACATTTCTGTCTATTTAATAGTGCTTAAAGTGTTTAATCTCTTTAGGCTGTGTCACTGAGTATCAACATGAAGCTATTTAGCAAAACATCAGTAGGGTAAGGGAAACCAAGTCAGAGTGAGTAGGGATTTGCAGATATCCTGTTGCTTAAGTATTGCACTCTTAACTCGCTGCACATCATTTCATTTCATTTCAGCCCCTCCACCTGCAGATGTGCTCCCTGACCTGGCACGCCTCTCTCAGATCTTCCAATGGGAGGAAGTCATCATTCTGGCAACAGAGCAGATTGTTTTTCACAGGCCAGTCACCGAGATACCAAAGCAAAGATACATCTGTTTTCATATCACGTTCACATTACATGTTCATAACCTGATGCTTTATGACTGGAGGTGGATTGGGACGTGGGGCTCTGAAATGTAAGTCTGTGTTTCAACATGTGTAACGATGACACTGGGTATATGTGACGCCGGATGTGGTAGCACTGGATATTTTTTCAATTGTTTATATTTATGAGACCTTGGGACAATTTCCCCCGTGTTTTGTAGCAACAACAAAAAAATGATATTTTTGACAGGAGGCCAGGGCATCAGCAGTCATGTCTGTGGCGACCAAAACAGGTATTGTATGCCGAACCATTTCCCTAAACCTAATCAAGTGTGTTTGTCGTCTATACCTAACCAAAGCATAAGCACAGATTTGTGACAAGAGAAAACTTGACAATAAAACCAAAGTAGATGTAAAAATGCAAGATTTGAAAACTCGGCAAATCGGTTTAGCTGCAGTATCTTAAAATGTTAAATTTTGCTACATAAAAATAGGTTTCTGCTTTAGATCATTTCATCTGAGACAATTTGGGTCCTCTCCCAGGTCTCAGTCACACTGACCTTAATAAGGTGCTGGGGATCATCAACCTGTTGCCTCACACTAAGGAGAGTTGAACCAGTCTTGGCAACCCTTCAGGACTGGTGTCAGCATCACTGCTGAACAGACGAGAGGGAGTAGAGGACAGAATGAATCGGGGGACAGACAACATTTCCAGGCATTTCCTTTATTGCTGCTCAGGCTTATTAGGAAGGTAGTGACTGATTTCTTTCTCGCCGTTGTTTTGATCAGGTGATGAATCCATATCTGAATGGCCTGATGACCTATCAATGGCTTCGTTGTCTTGGCTGGTTTTGGCTTTTGGCCCACAGGCAGCGACACCCTCTCTCTCACACAACTGAAGACACTTATTTTACTTGGAAACAGGTCAAAGAATGGGACTCTTTCAAAGAGCAAGTTATCTCTCTTCCACCCAAGATAACATAAAGCAACGTGTATGGCAAATGTGGTTTCACATGACATGATCATGAGTTCTTTGTTCATCTTAATATAATAACCTTAACCTCCTCACAACAAGATTCAGCTGACCATACTGGTCATATGGCAGGCTGGATAGCTGAGGAATTCCGGATGCTTAACACAAACATAAACCACCTGGCTGTCTTTGCCCTGATGCTCCTTAATGAATGTACATTAGTAAAAGTAAAAGGACAAATGTTAATGAGTTGATCTCATGGAAACCTTTCACTATCATAATGTTTTTTTCTGAATTTTACATTCTGCTAGTGTTTAGTTAAAATGTGTACCTTGTGTCCAAGTTGCTGTTGGCCTTTCCATGACTTGCATAGTAGAGAAGCTTTGCATTAACTGTTGATGACAGGCAATCAACTAAATTGTATTCTTGCATCATTAAATTCAACCTCTTATCATTTGTGATTCCTGTCTTACATGGTGTTGGAAAAACTCTGCTTAAGAATTTGTGGTAAAGGGGAGACTGTTGATATCACACTGAACTCGATTTCTTACAGCAAGACAATACAAACTTTCTGAGATCAAATGTTTAAATGAGGCATTACGTGGTTAGACATTTCAAGGACATAAAATCTAAATGTCGGATGAAGCCCAGATCAAAATTCATTACACAATTGGTTGATATGTTCTAGTTGAATGCTTTTATGGAGAGAAGTTTGGATATCTGTTTATATCACTTCATAAATCAGAAAATACCATCAATAGCCATGAAAGGTTTTTGCCATGTTTCATGTATCAGGTTATAAGAATATATGAAAAAACTGGAGAGTCTGGTGAATGTAAGCGCAACCAAAGTGAAGAAAAAATAATTGTGAGGCAGTGGATGACATGGTGAATAGGTAAACATTTAAACTAAGAACACCACAATACTTCTCTTGTTGATTCCTTACATTAAGGCAGTTACTCTTTGTCATGTAAATGAGGCCAGCTAACTACATATGTGATAATTTTCAGAAATGTCCAGCACAGAAAGATAAACATCTAAATGTATAGTTTGGATGTTTTCTTTCAACAAGTTTGAAAGAAGCCATGTTAATGAAGCCTAATGATGATAGCCTAAAATCCCAAAATTGTCCGGTGCTCGAAAAACTTGGTGTTACCCACCTGAAGTGTCTCCCTCTGACTTTACTTCTTAACCTTACCCAACTCATTATAGTTGTAGATTTCAGTGTATTACCTAATTGGTCTGTGATTAGGTGCACGAACATGACTTATTCCTAGCACATTTTAAGTGAGCCGGTGGCAGTTGACGTGTGTTAAGTGTTTCTGCTAATATACTTCAACAGCACTCAAGATGGTAATGGCATCCTTGTAAAATCATGACTGTATCAGTCAAGATTCAGGGAGGTTAGCGGGAGAGCTAATTAACATAAATAGCCATTGGTGAGTATGACTAATATGACTGAGGAAGTTCAGCAGGAGAGCCATTTAAATAGCTTACTAACGGAGATGTAAGAGCGCCTCTCATTCGCCTGAGGGCAGTGACTCAGAGGATCATCTACTTTAAAAAAAAGTCAAATTAAAGCTGTTTGAGTAACAAAAGATTATAGAAGGTTTTTCGGTGACATACGATATCTTAATAAACGGCACGTGTCTTTTGCTTGTAAGTGGCCTTTAGCAGTGGCTCGTCCTACACATCTCTCACCTGCGACAGGTATGGATCACAGCTAACACCGGTTACCTCCAGAAGTGTAGAGACTAGATTGGAAGCTGTTTTTTCTCTCTGCTAATGGCACAAATTTGAACCGATTTGATTGTTTTCATCACAAACAGTCATGAGAAGTGACACTAGAGGTTTAGCCTGACACAGATAGCTGACTGCTGTTGTGAGCTACGGACTAAATTGTATATTATTTATATAACCCGTGTTGTTTCAGTTTCCCACTCTTCCTCCAGGCTGTCTCTTTACCCCTTATAGGTTTTTGTATTCATAAGGTTGAGTCTCAAACCTTCACTCAAATAGAAGTGTTTTTCACTCGAGTAGACGTGTTCTTCATCATTCGTGCCGAGTGTTCTTCATGAAACTTTGCTGCTCTCAATCCGAACGTGTGTTGGTTTTGACTTTGCCAGCAGCACAAAATAAATAGCTTTCAGTCTAACGTGTGCTTCTATTAGAGAACATTTTGAAAATAGTTAATTAAAATGAATTAAAAAGGCATAATTCAGTTCTATCCATCCCTGATTGCTGCATTTTGTCCTCTAAGATTAATTTTCTGCCCTTTGAATCAGCAGACAATGCTGTTAATGAGTTTGGAAAAGTAATTTGTAATAAAGCTTTTATACCACGGTATTTTGTTATTTGGTCTAAGACAAAAAAAAACATTGAGTCCTAGCTACAATAGCATAAGAGAAGTCATAAGGGAAGTCAGAAAGCAAGTCCCCTTGGGTTGGTAGAGTGGTTCAAGCATCTGTAAGACATTTTTCCCTCTGAAGTACTGTTCACACAGCAGGGTGTTAGTCTCCAGTGACTGTGCAGACAGGATGCTAATCACAGTGACAGCTTTACCTCCAGGGTCACTACATGAATTCTGAGCCTTGGAACCAGCAGGGGATTGACTCGAAAATTCCTCGGTGTCTTTCTCTCTCAGCTGGTAGAGTCCCAAGCGTTTTAAGCAAGAATTAAAACACAGGAAAGAGGAAACTACAACACTGATGTGGATCTGAGGGTTTATTCAGATTATTATGTTTTGTTATTGACATTCAGTGTTTCTTAGGGGGCGTCTGAACATTATAAATCGCGCAGTGTTGAATGAGTCACCAGCCTTGGAAGACTTTGCTTGTGCAAAAGCTAAAAATCTTCATTCTTAAGTTCAAAACTATATCATTCAGCAGCTACATAATTATAGATTCAATTAATTGTATTCGTTTGGGCCCTTTTTGCTCAGAAGACATTGTGTTGGATAGTTTACCTTTGTGTGAGCGTGTGACTCATTACATCAGATTTGTAACATTCAAGCTTGAAATCATTTACAAGAAATCATTTTAAAAAGCCTTGTGTGACTGATGATTTATCAATTTGCGAGCGAGAAGCATCTGAGCCTGTCGTCGTGAATGTTCATTCTTCTGCCATTTTTCATTTGCTTGTAAGCAGGGAACACAAATTGCTTTTCTGAAATGCTTCCACTGATAGACGACAGTACAACAGTATTTTCTATGAGACATGTCTTCAGACTACAAAAAAAAAAAAAAACATATACAAAAACAATAAGACATGAACATGGATATCCAAGCACAAAGAAGAAACATTGGGACTAACAACAAAAAATTAAATAATCTAAAGCAGGTTTTTTAATATCAGCTCAAGATTTGGGAGTTGCATTTAAACAGCAGTTAGAGCATCTTTATCTTCCGAAATGTGTGTGGACTAACAGTTGCGAGACAGATTTGAATCAAATCTTTCTTTTATTGGCTGATTCAAATATGGGCGTGGCTTTACAAATATGCTGCATTAGGCCACAACCACCCAAAACATTCACATCCCATGTTGAAGAAAATCTGCGTCTTGGCTTTACGTGGCGTTCATTTTAGTCACCTGTGAGGTCGAGCTCCGTGTGCCTCACATCCTGCACTGCCCACATTCATCACGTTCTCATTCGCCTGCATTTGCGTATGTGTGACAGCAACCGTATGGAGTTGTGAAGGACGGTAGGCCCCTATCCAAAACCCCCTCCTCCAAGCTGTTAGATCGGGAGGGGGAAGATGATGGAGAAATCATTAAATTAGAGCAAAGCCACACACATTTCTTGCAGACTGACATTTCATGAATCATGATCATATCGCTCTGCTATCTCCTGCAACCAGCAAGTACACAGTCCGGTTACCACACGTCAGGGTATGAATTGTGTGAGGAATCAAAAAAAAAGCACCAATAACACTTTATAATGAGGGTACATGAATTATCATGAATTCATGTAGGACTCAATGCATGAAGAAGCTTGAATTCATTTATTTAGTACCTCAGTATACATGTCACATGACACATTAGTGTCTCATGCCCGACTTAATGCAGAAATCTGAACAGGCCAAAAAACCTGACCACAACCACATCTTATCTGCTGAATGAAAGTGGTGTAATCATCAAGACAACGTCATTTAATTGCCATTAGACAACAGGCAGGCTTGAGGAGTGGTCCACCATTACTCTCCTGCCTATTAGGTCGCACTCAGGGATCGACACTTTTTGTCTGCCATGACGGCGAAGCGCTGGAGACCCAGCTCCTACAGTGAGTAGTTCAAAAACCTTCATCGCGGGGGGTTTTGCTGGAGCCAATCCCAGCTGTCTCTGGGCGAGGTGGGCTGGGATTTGAACCAGCGACCTTCCAATCACTAGCCGACCTGCTCTACCCGCTGAGCTACAGCTGCCCCTGTCAGGATGTTCACAGCTTTATTTGTTTTTCTGCAATTTTTTTTCAAACCTATTCAAACCTACACTGATGTAAAGTGAAGAAACTCTGGAGGATGGATAATCTGCAGAAGAGTTAATTATCCCTTCCATACACAGTGGGGGATAAAGCCTGGATCCTGATCGGCACAGACATCAGGGTTGACTTTCAGCCAGTACCAACTGACACATCTGTCTCTGACTGCGTGAAAGCCTGTCTGCTCAAAGCCATGTATGAGTAATCGTGTGAGATAAATCAGTAATAGCGGTTATTAAAGCAGCCCTGAAATGTTCCATCCTTTGAAAAAAACACTATATGTTCAGGAGGAGCATTCTCAGAACATGTATGCACCACAGTTGGAACATGCTTCTCAACTGGGGTGTTTACTGCAGTTTTCATATACAGGAGTCATAGAAACTCATAGCTTCATACCAGAATTTCTCAGCGGTGACTGCTTAGATAA
>CAEMYA010000092.1:8537791-8549571 GCA_903131615.1 Diplodus sargus
AGTGAGCGAACACATGCTGCAGCACGGTCATTAGTCGCACTGTGTTTCCTCCTGAGCGGAGACCGAACAGCTTAATGATACGATACGGTCCATCTATAGAGTTTATATTTATCCTGTCAGCGGGAGTGCTCCTCTGTTGTATTCTACTCTGTTCTTTCCTTTTGCCATTCAATTCAATTCAATATATATGTCACTGCATTTTCATTCACCGATAGCTAATGTCCTCCCTCCCCTTTGACTCTAACAAAAGAGAACTGCTTCAGATATGCTCTCTCCTGGGTACAGATGTTGAGTTGTGCTTCCCCCATCAGCTGATACTGAAAACTGATGTGATTCCAGTGTGTTAAATAATATACATACACATTATTATTATAAAACAGCTGTCCACTGCTAACCCTGTGTGGATATTATGGATGTGAAGTTACTACAGTTGCTGTTCATGGATACTGACTACTTTTGCAAAAAATCCAAACCTGTTAAGCTGCATACACATGTGGTTGAGGCTGCTGAGAAGAAGCAGGGTCCTGTTTTTAAAGGGGCATTATGTAGTTTTGGAGAATAAATTCAAACTATGGATTTTAATTTTTACAAAATGAGTTGATAATACAAACTCAGAGATTTTCATCTTATACGTGACTGAATACGCAAGCTGCTCTCAGAGGGAAATAGAGGTCCCCAGAACACTGTTTGAAGCTAGAAAGGTGGCAGGGTCCGCCTCATATAAACAAAGTAAAACAGTATGAAATTGTGTTGTCCATTAAGGTCAGTTTGTTAATTCAGTGTATTCAGTCATGAACATGGAAAGAGTGTGTTTATTTGGCTAAAGGCTTAAAAAAAACGAAATCAGTCAATGAAGATCTAATAAATATATGAAGTGCTATCAAATCGGTGCATAGACACAGATTTCAGCATTTTAGGCAGTATTGGAGGCGTTTCCTAAACAACCCTACTTGTAAGTCTTTTAAAAACGTTTACTAACCTAAACCATTCTCAGCCATAAAATCAAGTCCAAACCAAAAGTCACTGGTCCCCACAAAGATTTAACCTACAGTAAAACACACACACACACACACACACACACACACACACACACACAGCTTCTACAGCTGCTGTTAACTTTCGTATCAGTGTGAATGTGATTCTGTACTCAGGTAATTCATTTTGACATGAAGCTGGACTGCCCCTGATTAAACACAGCGAGAGTTCAAATCTTACAACATCAGCTACAATCATTAGATCTTTATTCTTTACGGTGTCATAAATGTGACCGTTTTACATTCGAAGTTCTCGCTGCAGTTTTCTGACTAAATTTACTTTGAGGGAGTTCTTTGCGACAGTCAGAAAACACTTTTTTCTGTAAACGTGCAAAAGAGCAAACGTCAGGCACCCGTAGCCTGCAGCAGGAATAGTGGAGTGAGTCTCACTGCCGTCAGTCCTCCTAAACTGACTCAATTAGTCGGCTAATTTATGGTGATTTGAATCCCAACGAGAACTTGCTGGCATTTGTGTGACGGCTCGTTTCTGTAGGTTGTAATGTAGCTGTTTGGCCACTAGAGGGAGCCACTCGATAAGTATTCATGTGAGGCACCTGTTCTGTTATTAAGGAGGGGAGGAATGGTTCGGGTTTAAGTTGAGTAATATTGTGTGTTCAGTTTACAGCTAATGTGATGGGCTTTAATGTGGAGAATGAGATGTGAAGATACATGTTGACTGACTGAAGCTGCAACTTAACGTTGTGTGCAGATAGATAGATAGATAGATAGATAGATAGATAGATAGATAGATAGATAGATAGATAGAATTAATCCTCAAAGGGAAATTATACAATATTATATATATATATATATATATATATATATATATATACATCATCCCTATTTGTTGAAAGTATGAAGTCAAGGTGGCCAATTGCACCTTCATGGTGATTTACTCTCAGCTCTTATTTCGTCTCCTTACAATATTTGCTTGGTTTGTTCCACTCTCAATGAAAAAGCAGCACACCGTCACTGTTGATCATTCTGTTTATTTTCAATATACATTTCATTTGAAAAATATAAATTCTAAAATAAACCATTTCACCTGTTCTAAAGAGTCACAAAAAGTTAATCAAAAAAAAAAACAAAAAAAAAAAAAAAAACATCAGTATTCTGTATGCTAAAATTAACAGGTTTTCATTTCATGTTGTAGATTTGTTGTCTGACATGCTTACACAGTATGACACGCTTCAGCTCCACACAAAATATGTCTCAGACATGAAGTCACACTTCTTTCCACGCTCTGCTGCTGACGTCTAAGAACACTGACGTGGAAAATAAACGACATCGTCACTTCGGCTGATGAATTGAAACAGAGTAACCTTTTGCATTTTGGTTTGAACCGACATGCCTTCGCTGTATTTACATGATTTTCAGAAGAGGAAGGCGGCTCATTTATCTCAAGGTTTAAATTGGAATCTATAGTGGTGATGAGGACAGAGACAACTTCCAGCTTGAAGTTAAACGTGACCCACTTAGATGTAAAAATCAGAGTGAGAAAGTGCTTCAGTGTGCCCTTTAGAGATAAAGTGGGGATACTGTAATGACTAACAGTGCTTAAGACGCCAGTCTGGCTCGTTGTACTGGAAGTAATACTGGCCAATAAAAGTCAAGTTGGTATATCTGAGGGGCTCAATACTTTCTGTATGTGGCAGTGCACTGAAGTGAGAAAGACGCTTATACATCTTCAGCCTGATTTAAGCAAAGTAAGTAAAAAAACGCCTGCGGATGATTTGTTTTAAGGATCAGTTTGGATTTAATGAAAGTCCATCTTAATGTAATACTCACACGACGGCAGACAAGATTTACGATACAGTGCAAAACTGTTTTCGTTAATGTTAATGTAAATGTTAGTATGATGACAAATGAAAGTGGTATCCTCCAAAATTATGGTCTTTCCATTAAGTTGGTATGCTGAGCTGTGGCAGAGACACACGTCCTGGGAGCCGTCTATACATGTTACCAGGACATGACACCGGTGATGAAGGTACACAAGCCTACCCGGACAAAAATATGCAGTTGTTTTTAACCAGAGATTAGGGCCGGGGCAAAATGTTCTTCAAATAACATCGCAATGTTTTCATTTCATATATCACGATACATGATATACATCTCTCAATATTTTGAAATGTCCTCAAACGCACTTCAGAAATGCTAGGACTCGGATGCCAAATCAAATGTATTTTTGACTCAATACCTCCATATTGATATTGCAGCAATATTTTAAATATGACCACGGGTGGTTACACAAAATATTAACCCACCAACAATGAAAATAAATAATCAATAGGTAATATGTGTTTTGTAAGTTACGAAAATTCCACCCCTTTAGTGTACAACACTGATGTCATATCACTTCTAATTATAATTATCAAAATCTAAGACGATGTATAGTCTCATGTCCCGATAACAACGAACATCACATATATTGCCCAGCCCTATCAGAGATTTGGGCTCACTGTCATTGCAATTTGAGACTCGACTCAGACTTGGAAGGTAAAGATAATAACAGCGGCAAATATCATGTGAGATTTATATTAAGATAGACCTGAAATAATCAAAATCATTTCCTGTGTGTGTATATATATATATATATATATTTATATATTATTTTTTTTAAATCTGTGAACCCATTCTCACATCAGACAATTCAAACAACCGCCGAGACGAAAAACAAAATAAACCGGCTGCGGACTGAAGCCGTCCCACTGCTTATAGCTTACATGGATTTGATTCCCTTCTTATTTGTCACATCGTTGCCATGAGAATTTCAGTCAGGATCGATCTCTTATAAGCCACTTAGGTAAAGTAGTTTGTGCAGAACAAGCAACTATATGATATGCACTCCGAGTTAGAGTTAAAGTTTGGCTGAGGAAAATCAGATGATTATGTTTAGCTGAACTGTTCTCTACCCACAAAGAAACAAAAATGTAGGACACAAGAAAAAGGTTACCAACATACACACAAACATAATGATTTAAAAAAAAAAAAAAACATAAGGAAAAAACAAAACATAAAGAAATGTATGATTTAATTTAAACAAGTAACAAAAGCTTTGATGTGAACACGTGAGAGAAAGATTCAGAAAATTAGAAAGGTGAAGCAATTAAAACTGCATCAAAAAGTGATGATAAAAATATTTACCTCATCTGCACATACAAATATGCATTAATCAACTGTTAATTAACTTAAAAGATCTATTTGCACACATTTCCTTCACACGCTATAATACAGTGAATCTCTTGAATCATTTCAACTCTACAAGAGGACAGAGAGAAAATATCAAAACCCCATGCTGCGTCAAAAATCAACATGTTGCATTTGTTCATAATAAGCCATTGATCTAGAACAAGAGGTAGAGCTATAAAAACATAATTTTCCTGCTACAGGAAAATGTTATTAGAATAATTCAATTTATATAAAAAAAAGTTCAGACAGATGATATATAATATATATATAGATTTATATAGATAGGTTTATATAGATATATATATAAATATATATAGAGCAGGGAGGGTGTTCCATGCGTGGTCAGAGAGAGCCACAGCGTTTACTGTAGATCAGCCACATGTGGGATGAGTTGCATAGTAGAGTAGTAAGGAGTTACATTTGACAGTGTTTGTGTCAAAAAAACAAAGACTCTGTGGAGCAGTGAGAAAAATACCAAGACAAGCTAGTGAGGACAGACGTGGTTTTAAAACAGCTTCATTATGAGAAACGTGTTGTCGTGTTAGACAGATTTTTTTGTCCCTTCTCCGTTTTTTTTAAGAACCACCTATTCAGAGCAAAAATCGTGAAAACTGTGGAAAGGAGTTAAAAAGAATAAAGAAATAAAGGAAAGGGGAAAGAGCGAGTTGTCTTGCGGGTGCTGCAGGATTCGCCTGGTGGTGGTTCGGTGCTCTACAAAGACGTTTCAGATCCTCTGCTCTTCCAGAAGAATGAATTATCATCGTCTGGGTCCATTTCTATTCTAATCTGAGGCACAGACTTCAGTGGACTCATCTCAGGGCTGAAACACACAGGTACATCTATTGTTAGGACATAGTGTATGCTTGGATATAATGAAGTATAATCTTAAATTAAAGGAATAGTTTGACATTTTTGGAAATACACTTATTCGTTCTCTTGCCGAGAGTCACATCAAAAGATCGATGCCCTCGTCTCTTATGATGTTACAAGGTCAGTGTGTAGGATTTATTGGGATTCGGTGGTGGGGTTGCAGATTGCAAACAGCTTCCCTACAGCAGCTTCTTAAAAGACAAAAACGCAAAAGACCCTTTGTCCATTCTGGGCTACTGCACAGCAGTGAAACATGGCCAACTCTGTAGAAAAAGACCTGCTCCTTCTGTAGATATAAAAGCCTCATTCTAAAGTAATTTGCCTAACCATGTTTTAAGTAATACAAAAACATGATAATCAATCAATTACATTCCATTTTTCCAATATGTCTGGTCCAAGTGTTAAATCATCCTACCCAGTGCTAACGTCTTGGCTGATGAGTGGAGACTGAAGGAAGTCACTGCTCCCAGTTGACAAACAGTCTGGCGACTTCCCGTAAAACATCAGACTACAAAAAAATGATGTATCTACACGTTGTATCAACTCTTGGTTATCTTTTAGATGAGTTTGTTACCACTGGATAGAGCCAGGCTAGCTGTTTCCAACTGCTTTCCAGCCTTTGTGCTAAGCTACACTAGCTAACTGCTGGCTGTAGTTACAAGCTGTTCACTGTACAGGTATGAGCGATAAATGAGATCGAATAGCCATCCGTGTCCTTACTTGTAGACGAGTGAAATACCTGAGTGTTAGACCTTTTTGACAGTGCTACTGGTATTCAGTCATTTGGTCCCACGGATTGAGTTTAATCGTAAGGGGCTGTAGGCTGTTGCAGTTTGCTGTGTTTGTCATAATTCTGTGACGTGTATAAAATGATGTGTTTATGAATCACGTTTTGGTCTCTCCCTGCAGAAATAGAACCAGTGATTGGTTTGATGGTTCCTGAGGTCATCTGAGCTCAAAGCAATTTGCCTTCAATCTTTGCGGGGACAGGATTAGTTTTGGAAGAGGGTGGGAGCAGCGTAATGTCATCACTACCAGAGCATCACTGCAGTTCATGCCCTGTGCGACGTCAGTGACTCTAATGGACATGTGCACAGACCAAAAGGCCAGAGGTCTTTAAAGTAATTTGAGATCAAACTCTTCCAGTCTGATTTCTTTATATCTGCATTTCCAGCCAGGACGGGAGGCTACAGCATTTTTCTCTACAGCATCGGGCCAATTAAAGCTACTTATCAATAGTAAGCGAAGAAATTTCGGTTGTACTTTGACTTAAGTTATTTTTCAGAATAAATTCTTCACCAGAAAATCTATACTGAGTTTCTAAAATGATAAATTGTTAAGGGGTTAAAGTAAAACCAAATAATAATGTATACAGTATGGTAATTAGAATAAGTTATCACCTCAGCCAGCTACAACAGTAATAGTAATGTTATAGTAATAAAAATAGAATGATATAATATAATATAATATAATATGATATAATATAGTATCATAAAATGGGAAATTTCTACCTCTACTTTTGATACTTTTAACTGCTACTTGATGGTATTTGATGCTAATATGTTTGGCATAAGTAACATTTAAATTCGTGACTTCACTTGCGAGTACAATATCTGAATACTTCTTCCACGTCCGTCAGTACATGTTGCTTATATGCAGTCACCAGCCATGTGAACGAATGACAACCTGTCAGTCTGATCTCTCCAGCTTGAGACCAATTAGAAAAAATAAATCACGTAAGTTGTTTGTTGGCATCACAGATGTGCTGTGATCACAGCCGCTTTTCACACATTGTCCCTACCGCTAATCCTCCTCTGTCTGCACTGCTCTGACGATCTTGGAGCAGATGGGGTAATACCGGAACAAAAACGTGACCCGGCGCATATGACCCGCGGATCCTGGTCATCAAGAGAGGTCGTGGGCATGATGAAGAAACATAATCTCTTCTTCAGCATCATAATCATCGCTCTAAATATTTGCCCAAAAAACAAGGCTTGTTCGGCCTCTTTGAGTCTGATTGTCTCCTTTAAAGCTCATATCAGCGAACCACAGGGTGCAGTTATCACGCAACAAACGCCTTGGTTTAGTCACGGTGCCACATAGACTGGGTCAGTTTCAGACCATCATTACTACTCGAAATGGGCCTTGATCTGTGCGTCTGCATGAGATTTTACCTGATATAAATCTGAAATATTCTGCGACAGATGATGAGTTCCACAAGATGTTCAAGATTAAGTTCATGTCAGGTAGGGGTGAATATCATTTTGAGTTGTTTGTAGTAACCAAACATAACAATGTGAAATTCTTAGCTACCCTTGACCTCAGTAAACTGTTTTGCTTCACACTTACTGTACAGCATGTCATTACCGCTGCAACAACTAGCAACTGAACACAGTGTAGCATTCGGCAGCTAAAGAGCCAGAAATGTTGGTGGTAGATATCCAAACCAGAGCTCCATGAGTACAAATATTGGACTTAAGGTAGTTAGAAAACATGACTACAGCAGAATGATGATAGAACTGCTGGACGTGTAAATAAGCAACTCTTTGCTAACAAGTTTCTCAAATAAACTTAAAATGTTATGATGGGTCAATGTTGTATTTACAACTTGTTTCTGCTGCACAGTGGCCCAAAAAAAAAAAATTACTTATTGCAGGTTTGAATAAAACCTCCAGAGAGAAGCAAGACAGCTGAAACATGTCACCTCTGTTAGTCACTGAAAATCATTTAGCTATAGATTACTTAATTAGCCTCGCTGACCTTTAAAAGTTAAGATTAGCATTAGATGTGAGCTCGCCTTCTGACCTTTTGCAGCCTTTGATGCCACATTCATGAATGAATTCAAAGAGAAAATCACTGGCCTGTTAATAGTTATTTTTGTCTCCTCTTTATCCTTTAATTTGGCCTGTTAGGTGAGAAGATTCGCGAGAGTGTGTGGCTGACCCTCATGCACACGCACACATCTTACCTGGATAAGCAGTTGGCCTGGTAGTAGCGAAGCTGCTCAGCACGATGTGTGTCGTTCAAGGAATGATGGGGACTTCTCTCCTGTTAAAGAAAGAAAACAGCCATTAATGTGCATGTAGCCATACTTGAACAGTCAGCCCTCTCTGACACATGCTTTAAAGTTTTACATGTATTTAGGACTGCCACTGATTTCACTAACAAACCCTCTAAAATGAGCCGTTAGCTGATTTGGGTGGATTGACAACCTGCACAGGTGTACAATATCTATTCAAACCATTATGTTCAGCATTTTACAACACCTCTTAAGTTTAGTGCGAAAGCAAATGATGATGAAGAAGTGTTAAAAGCTTCATAAGAAAAAGGTTTAATCTCTGCAGTTAGCTTGTCATGTTGTTGTGTATGAGAAAAGCATAACTGTGCACAACAAAAAGGCACACAGTCCTCCATGCTATGTATAGAGATATTTTACATAAAAGCTGAAAAAAACAATAATACAGAATTGCAATCGGTGTCAATTCATTCAATAAAAACCCTTTAAAATCCATGAAATCAACAGCTTTTTTGAACAGGTAGGTTGAAATTGTAAAGTGAAGAAAAGAAAGGGTTAGGCCAAGGAAGCAAAAATTCTGAGGGGGACAGACAAATAAGATCAATGTAACTGGAAGGCATCATGATCCAAGAGCAAAGCACAAAAGGAGAAGATAGAGTTAATGTTTCATGTTTTGAGACACAAGAAAGAGAAAGGCAAAGAAGGAAAAAAATGTTAATATCATGCAGCGACCGAAGGATAAACAGGCAACAGAGCATCAAGCACTCTGATCTGGAGTCATTGGAGACACAAGCGGAGCAGGAGAGTCAGGCAGGAGGAAGAAGTAGTTTTCCTTCGGCACTGCCGGTAGTTCGGGGTCTACTCACTGTCAGACGCCTTATCACCTAAGAAGGGCTCCTGCTCCATCATGTCCATCGGGATTTTAATGCTGGGAACTTTCTCATTGTAAGGATAGTCAGACTGTTGGAGAGAGGAAATGCACATCCTGAGACCGGACCTCTGGGGGTGTCGGGTGAGTTAGCATCAGCACACGCATGCATGTATTACTAAATTTCATGACCTTCCTCAAGTGCATTAATTGCCGAACATTTTCTCTTAATATAGTGCAACATGCAAGAATCAGTTGAATTAACACTCTAAACAACTCCAAACAACCACTTACCACTAACTGCTGCTAACTGTGGCTGCAGTTAGCTAGTAAGCTCATTTAACCATGCAGCTAGTGGTTCTGCTGGCTCACTGTGCCTGGACTGGGAGCTCGGAGCAAAGAGGGAGTGCGAGTGCTGTTTGACTTACAAAATGGCAAGGGGCTAGCTGATTAGCATGCTAACTTCAATAGATTTATCCACACGAGGATTATATAAAGGTCTCTGACAAAACGTCATATTTTGTTGCTTTTTTGTTTGTTTGTTTGTTTTGTTTTAATAAAATTGCTCATATTGCACCTTTAAGGAAACATCCACTGAAAAATACAGAGCTCTTGATTACAAAGCATGATTATGTGGGGATGGAACTGCAATATTAGGTTCCATTGTATAAATTCCTGGTTAACAAAGGTAAAAGAGTAAATACAAAATTGCATTAAGAGATTTATGTTGAGGAGAAGTAAAGTACAAAATAAAACTTTCGATAAATCATTCTGCCATGTAAAGAAAATAAAAAGGGCATAATCCGTCATGCGCTTTCCACTTGAGGAGTAATTTTCACTTAACTAAATGCACTGGATATTGAGCACTAGAACTGGACAAATGCATCATTCTATGTCAATGATCACAAAAGCTTGTTATCCATTGAAAGTGGTCCACATACGCACGTTTGGAGTTGTGGAGTCACATCATTATCATCACCTCAACCACTTACGAGAGCTGTGGTCCTGATTCTGAAATTGATCCATTAAAAAAAAAAGTTCCCCAAACACGATGTCTAGTCGATGTCTAGATAATGATACCAGATCTGAAAAGCATTAAGCACCACCATGGTTTAAAATGTGCAGCAAAAAAACACGTCATTTTCTGCAATGATTAAGACGCACCATGACATCGGAGCTGACAGAGCGGCAGTTTGGATCCACTCCAATGTTTGGACGCATTAACGCAGACTGGAGTTGTGCCACAAAACAACAGAACTGTTCCCAAACCAATTAGACCAAATACAATCTGAACGCAGGCCAGCCTGGATCTCGGGTCAAGTCTCGGTTACAATGGGGCTGAGTGGACACATGAAGACCTCTGCTTCCAGCTTCTGGGCTTGATCTTTAGCTCAGTTTGAAGCTTTGAATTCAGAAGTATAATAACACATACAACAATATTCTTGCATTCCGTGTCAGCCTCATGAACATGTAAAAGAAACTGAAAGAAGCTCATCTTTGACGTCTATACACCAGGATGGTGGTTAGCCAGTAACTAACCGCTCAAACGGTACATGCTGCTGCAAAAGAGAACTAGGAGCAGGGAGCAGGGCTGGAGGTTGTGGGTGAGTTCAAGAGACTTGTACTCGGGCTGTCATGTAAAACAAATGATAAGAAACTGGAGAAAATACAAGGCTGTTACTTGTATCAGTTTCCTCACAGATACAAGCTTGTTGCATTCAACTGTAGGACCAAAACTCTTACGTCCTCAACGTCGCTGTCTATGCTGTCGCGTTTTATCTTTTTATCGTCCTCTTTCTTCTTCTTGTCCTTCTCTGGGATGACGTCGTCCAGGAAGCCAAGGTCATGCTGGGAGAACATGTAGTCCATCGCTTTTCTGACGGCTACCAGAGCGAGAATCTAAAAACAGGAGAACGAGAGGATTAGAGTGTGAGGCAAGTTTCGACTCTCATTTGTTGAATTGCTGTAAGTCAGCCTGGTCTGTTTAAATACACTACAGTGTACTGTAATATCCCTGCAAACATTCAACAGATTGATTTTATTTTTCATGAGCTCATGTTTCAGTAAAGACATAAATGTATACATTTGTTGAAATCTTCAGCAAAAGCCAATATCATTAAATGATTGTTGGTAGTTTTAAACCAAACAAATCAACAATGTTTAAAATTGTCTAGAGATTTTGCGAATTTTTAAAAAAAAGACAATTAAACTAGATATGTTTAATACACACAACAAATAATGTTTTTAAAATGGCATATATTTAAGCGGCTTGGATAACACAAGTGATAAATGAGGCCCATCTCAACACATGGCATTTGATAAATAACATTCACACACAGATGACCTTTTAAACCAACGAAACAATGTCAGTCATTCTTTGTGAGTTCAACAGTCACTTCCCTCCTAAAAACTACAACAGTACAGTTACATCTTAGATCAACTACATAACAAAGTCCTGAGTGCTGCACTTGTGACCCTGAACTGTAATTATGTGAAACACCATGACTATCATAACTGGTTTATAACTCACATTAACAATCCTCGTTGTTTACAGAGTGATTCAGTGTCATGCTGACTGGACTGACTCCATTTCAACAATCCTCTTTTAAAATGGTTGATTTTTGTTTCAGTTGACCGAAAGAAAGCTGACTGCTGGTTATTATTTTATGTTTTGGTTGATGACCAAACTAAATCTAAAATCTTGAATATAACCCTTATTCTTGAATATTAATGTTTGACATTTAAAACAACAGGTTGATTAAAGCTTCCTTACACAGGGGCCACTTACTGTACTTTTTTTTTT
>CAEMYA010000092.1:8549594-8589765 GCA_903131615.1 Diplodus sargus
TTTAGCTTTCAGCATTAGCCTTCCTGGCCTCTGTTAACAGAGATGCATAACATAACAACTGAAAATGAATCTAAAATAACTGTGCAAACTCCTTCTGCTGATGTAGTCCATTAGACGCAGCTGAAAGTTCCTTTAAAAATCGTCTTATTGTCTTATTGGTCAAATCTTAATATACAAATGTCTCTTCTTACCATGACAGGGAATATAATAGCAGCCACGGTGGACTTAAGGATCCAGAGCAGAGCCAAACAAAGGATCTGGATGAAGGTGAAAAGGTGGACCTTCCTGAGGGGAACGTGTCTCAGGTAAACCAGGTCCGGCTGATGCTTCGCCGGCATCAGTAGCAGCTTCAGGCGATCCATAAACTGCACACAGATAAGTTTCAAACACAAATGATGGGATGCATTGCATGCAAGAGTATGTCAGAGTATCAGAGAGGTTCCCTTCAACTTATACTTCATGTGTTGGGTTGGAAAAGTCACAGGATAATAATAATAATAATTAGATTTTGTACAGAACAAATAAAACCTTTGTAACATTTACCTGCACTCCATTGAGAGAAGCGACTCCCATGTATAAGAAGACTCCGTACAGCACAGGCATTGGGATAAACTAGGCAGAACAGAGAAAACAGGTTAAACGTGTTTCAAAGATTAAATCAATGTGAATTTATGTTACAGAAATAATTCAGGAGGTCATGAATTGTGAGACGCTGCTTTGAATTATCTTTTCACATTTACTTAAAATATTTTGCTTCTGTTACTCAGTGAGAGCTACACCTTATTAACAATCGGCCTGAACGTAAAAGCTGTTTCAAGGATATTTATTTATATGTACACACACATACACACACACATATATGATGCACATTTGTCATTTTAAACTTAAAACATAACCCGGAAAAACAAACGCTACACTAATATAATTTAATTAGATAAAAGGGGCTTGTAAACATTGATAAATAAAAAGATAAGTGATGTGGTAGCACTGATATAGCTTTGACAAGACACCTGTCACGAATATAAAGGAATCCTTATGAATACTTATGACCGTTGTAATAAAGTATCAATCGCTCAGTTATTATTGCAGTCTTATGCACAACCAGCCAACGTGTTACCAATGATGTTAGCATCTATATAGAACACAGAATATAAGACTGTTCTGTGTTTTTCTTTTCTTTTAAGAATGAAACAGGTCCCTCAGTAGTTGGTCCTGAAGGTTAATAAGTCTTCAAGTTAATCTATACTATAATCTTTTGTGCTCTACTGACCTCTGACCTCGTCACACATGGACTGCACACGACGGAAGAGGTCAGTCTAGAGGTTTGCGGACTGACTGATGCAGAATTAATTATTTATCCATTTTTTTGGCAAAAAGTTAATCAATGAGAATCCAAACGGTGAACCTAGTAAGAAAAGGCTTTTTTTTCTTATTTTGTTATGTTTGTTTAATTTCACGTCCTTTTCATAATAGAAACCTTCATGCCAATGTGTTTCTGTGCCTCATTGTAAATCTTATTTCAAGTTCTTTGAATCTGAGATCTGTTTAAACAACGTGGCATTTTGGCAGCATGACATTATCTCAAGCTGTAAGGCAGTCCTACTTTGATTTAATGAGTAAATTGAGCTCAGTCTCTAAAGTTTAATCTTCTCAAAATGACCAAGTGACTAACAAACACAAACAAATCAGAGAACAATCTCTGATTACCTTTAAAATAGGAGACATAAATACAGACAGCCCTGTCAGGATGAACACGATGACACCGGTGAGCCTCTGCTCTCTATAAAACAAAAGAGAGGGAAGAAAACAGGAGTCATAAGTCATAACAAGAACAGAACTTACATGCATGTTTGGTTTAATGTCATTATTAAACATTTTTTCCCTCCTTTAACTACAATAATAAAGTCCCAGAAAAAAACGGCTGATTATTTGAGGTTATCAATCATTTCCCAGATCTCACTCAGTTTAGCCAAAGCCAAGACAATCCCAAACGTTGTAGGAAGTTCAAAGTTGGCGTGAATGTTTTAGGGTCTTGCAAGACAAGAGTTTGTTAGTTCAGCTTGCAGCTGACACATCAGGAGCCTCTGGAGGATGTCACCAAGCAGACATGAAAACAGCTCCCCCGAAACACTTTTGTTTTTAAAGTGTGTGTGTGTGTGTGTGTGTGTGTGTGTGTGTGTGTGTGTGTGTGTGTGTGTGTGTGTGTGTGTACACGTGTGTAGTCAAATTAATGAAGATGTTTCCTTAACTTGCTTGAGTTTTGTCTATTTGCATGTCTTTTCCTAAGTCGCAGTGAGATGAGCTCATTAGTATAACCAATTAATACAATTATGCAACTTAACTTGAGTACATGGAGACACCGATGGACAGCAGAGAGAATTTCTCTCCAAAAACAAGGCGATTCTTCTTTTTTGCAGACTAAATGTCACGTACTGTCTCATAACTTCTGAACTGTGTTAATGTAAAAGAACTTTCCTCTTTTCACGCCTAAAATAACAGCCCGTCATTTATGTCTTATCACATAATATTTTTCTGCAACCTGTCTTTAAATGTATTTGTCTCAATTTAATATAATGTGTTAAAGTATCTGCATCCATTTGTTTGTCAGCTATGCTATGTGCTACTTTCAGTGTCTGCCACATTAAATTGTAGCTTCATCCAAACTTTGATGACAGGTGCACGACTTCCCAGATGGATTCTGTAGCATGTGTTGGCATCTCACCTATAGATGGTGCTATAGCAACAGGGTACAATTAATTTACTATGTGTTCATGAATTAAGACTGCCTCAAAACACTCCAGTATTCCCAGACAGGATTTTTGTATTCTGTGAAACAACATAGCTGCCATCCGGATGATTGTCTGTCAATCACATATGGATCCAGATGCAGAAGAAAAAGCGAAACACGATCTATTACTGAAATGCTCAGTGGATGGTTTACACACATACTGTAGCAGTCTTACCTCACACCCAGGAACTTCGGCTGCTCTCCAGGAGCCGATGTTTCAGTTTCCATCTTCAGACTGTCGATGTGAGCGATAGAGATAACGGTGGCAGCCACGTACCACGGCAGGCCCATGAACGAGCAAACCACCAGGAGAACGGCCACCCAGAACAGATCCAGATGGTAACCTGCCCCTTTCTGGTATGGACAACAAACATAAGGTCAAAGGTCAAGTATGTGCATGTTTATGCATGGACAGTATGCATGGCTGCGGACACAGGCAAACCTAAAGCCCAGGAGACAGCCTCTTATTTTTTATTTGAGCTGTAATAACTAATCGATTAACTGATTAGTTGTCAAATAATTAAATAATCGACAGCTATTTTGATCATTTGTTAATCATTTCTTGTTTGTTTTTAAAGGAAAGCGTTCTGTGATTCCAGTTTCTCAACTGTAAGTAATTTCTGTTCTCATTCTCCTCTGTGACAGTAATTCAAAAATCGTTGGGTTGTGGACAAAACAAGGCATTGGCAGATGCCATCTTGGACTGATCGACTGAACACGGATCAACATGTTTGACCATTTTCTGACTTTATCTAGACAAAACAACATATTGATTAATCGGGACAATACTCGGCAGATTCACTGGCAGTAAAAAAAATTATAAAATTGTTAGTTGCAGGCCTATTATTTAAAAAAAGTTCTCTGACATGACTGACCAGTAGTCTTTAAAGGAAAAAGTCACTCGACTAATATCGAAAATCACTGCTCGGCCTCAGCAGTGACTCTGAACATCTCAGGTATTTGCTTTTTGAACTGAAATATGTTCAGTCACTGCCGTGAAATATCTCTCACTCCCACGAGAAGAATGACAACAATATTTAACTACAGTGTGAAGGTAGAAAGTGTCCTGTCCAAACTGCAGTTTGTTGTGGGAAACGCATAAAAATCCCTGCTTCACATAAATCAGGTAAGACAAACAGAGAGAAGGTGAAAGCCTGAGTCTTTTACTGCAATGAAAACATTGTATATAAAAACATTTTTATCGTTTCATTTAGACACTGTTTTCTACATTGTGTAAAATGTACATTCAAGGATTTTCGCTATATCTTGGCCAAGTTCTGAGATGCAAATCTTCCATCTAAAGTACCAGAACACAACAGAAATAACCTCCAACCCTCCACTGCCTCACTCACATACAGAATTTCCTCTACCGGGTCCCATTTTACCACCTGGCCTAGAAAACACATATTTTGTGACTAAGGTTTCTTATTCACCTTCAGCATGTGCTCCTTCCTGTTGACGATCACAGCAGTAATCTGCTGGTCCATGAAGACCAGTATGGTGACCAGCAGGGCAGGAAGAGCCGACGCCAGGTAAACCCACCAGGGGTTTCCCCCGAAGGGGGGCACAAACCAGCCCCGGTTAGGACTTGTTGGCTATAAGGGAGGAAGAGAGAAGCTTAATGCATGACAGAACCTTTTACTTTTAAGGAATCCAAACATATGTTGGTTGCTTTTGACAAACACTGTCTTTTACTGTAAGCTCAGCTCAGTGCAACATTCCTGCAAATACTTCAAATGTCTTTCTGCGCTGACCACGTTGGAATTTGGTGCTCCAGGTGATTTTCAACATGTAGACAGCCAGACGGAGGATCAGACCAACAGCCCTACTGAACAGTTACTTGCCTCTCTCTCTACCGCCTAAGCTTGTGTTGCCATGACCTGCCTCTTTTAACTATAGTATAGAAAGCATGTTGGACTAAGTGGTTTAAAAACAAACAATTCGCTTTATGTGATCTTTTAGCTGCGTTATTTTCACATGGTACCTGTGTTGGATCCTTTAACTGAAGTAAAAGTACTAAGACCAGACTAAACCTTACTTGAGTAAAAGCTTATAAGTATTATTAGCTAAATGTACCTACATGTCAAGTATGGAAAGCAAATGAATGCATTCTGAAGTTAAATGGTTCCTGTTCAGTCTTTAACTTTCACATCTGATGATTTTGGATTAATATCACCGCTGCACTATGTGTATGTTGCGTTTTTCTGCTGTAGATGTTTAAGGTTGAACTGTATACACTGCTGGCTCGTTTCATCTATAGCAATGCATCAAATTCAACCAGACAATCATATGTTTGTTGCATTACTGTCCTGCGAGAACCGTGCATCCCTAATAAGTCAACTTTTCACAGTTTCAGAAAAACAACCCGCTATCAGCTTGTGATGATGCGTTTTTCAGCTAATCCAAGGGTTTTTTCAAAGTGTATATTTATCTTAAAAGTTGGGGGACAATAAGAGACAATTTTGACAATTTTTCGAACTGAACACATTTGGAGATACGTGGTTATGTCATCTGAAAAGTAACTAGTAACTTGTCAGACAAATGTAGTGGAGTGAGAAGTACAATATTTGTCTTTGAGGTGTATTGGAGTATAAGTATAATGTAAGGTAAACAAGGAAATACTCAAGTTAAGTACAAGTATGTTGAATTTGCACTTTAGTTAAGTACTTAAGAGTTGATTTATCTAGTTACATTCCACCACTGTCTGGCACTATAAATGCAAGCTTGTGTTTTACGCAAGAGTCTGTTGGAGTCTTACTATATTTTATGGAGGCAATCCACTTTTACAAAGTGCACCTGAACTGAGCTTTCTGCATGAACGCTTACAGAGCAGGGAGGAGACTCACCTTGAATTCAGTTGGCACAATGAGTTTGGGAGTATCGACTCCTACGAGCATATCAACCCCACAGAAGATGAGGATGGCCAGGATGATGGCAAAGTCACTGATGAGTTTCCTCACCTGGGTGAAAGTCAACACAAACACTTCACTGTAACCCGCTGTTCAAACATTTGGACACTCAATTCATCTCTTTGGCGGACGACCTGTTGGATTAAATGACGGTAGTGTGTGTGACTCACGGTGGTGGGGAAGAACGGGCTGGTCTTGAACTTCTTCAGACACATGGAGCAGGTGTAAGTGCCAAAGAACAGGATGAAGGACATGAGGGCGATGTCTGGGACAAACTCGCAGGCCTTCCCCACCAGCTCGCCTTTGTACTTCAAGCACTCCGTCTTTGTGAGCGAAGACCATGTGGCATTCATTGGCTGCGCAGAGGAATGACGATTATAAAAGACACAGTTATTCATGCATAAGTGTCACGGCAGAGCTGTGACAGATACAATAGGGGGCTTTCAGGTGAAGCACTGTGACGTAACAACTAATAACTACCTCAGTGCTTTCAGTGTTTTGAAGTAAAGAGAGATAAAGATAGCCGACCTCAATTTGGAAACAATGTGCTTATCAGATTGTTCCATTTTCCGTCTAACATAATTGAACTGACAAACACAACACAACTGTCTGTTTCAATTTTCTCCTTTATCTCTCTGCTTGTGGTTGGAATGCAGTTTGTCTTTTAGAGACTGTACATTCAAAGTCCTTCATCTTCAACGCTGCTCAAAATAAATCAGTGGCATATATACAGTACAGAACGTCAGAGTTCAGGATGTTGTCAATAAGAACGTTTTTTTGTCTTCAAGGCAAATACAAATAGAAAAGTGAACACAGTCAAAGATGATGGAAATGATGTTTACCAGATCAGTGTTGTTCCAGTACCAGACAGAAGTACCTTCTAGAGGATCACTGATGATGTCTGTGCTGTTCTCTGCAACAACATAACAAAACTTCCTCTTAGCACAAGTTTAAAGAATGCACAGTGTAGCACTGTTGGACTCAACAGGGACGGTTTGGAAACAAAACATCAAAATCGATACAGCAGAACCAGAGACATTGCTTTCTTCATTCCACTCATTCTTCTTCCTTTTCAAAACCTGTAACCAACATTGCTCGCAGTGCAACTTAGCCACTGAGTGACATCACTGAAGGCAATTTATCAGATTGCAAGCAGCTTCCTCTGGAGCGACAAAAGACTTCATACTACATTGATCTTATCTGCAGTGTTGCTCCCCAAGACCTGCAAACACACTTTAAAGGTATAAAGTGTACTGTACTTTTGTCAAGCTCAGGCATGGTCACACTTTAATTTAAATTCTGATGTAAATGTAGCATGTTCTCTTAGCATATATCCAGCATGTTGCCAACAGTTGTCATGGTTGCATGCTTACGTATAGCATGTTGGCTAATCTCAGCGCCACCAATGTCCGTAGCAAATTTCGTGACAATCCAATTGTCAAGAGATTTCACTCAAGGGACACCACTGTGATAGTGGACTAAAATATCCCAGTTCAAGTCTGACTGGTGACCTTTGTTGCATCTCTTGCCCCTTGCTGTGTTCAAAAAACATTTAAAAAAATAATTTCAGAGATATTTCACTCCGGGTCAAAGTGTTGAGCAACAAAAGGGGCGCAATGCCAGTTTTGGGGTGGGAGAGGGTGGGTTTTTTTTTTCTCTTTCTTTTTCTCTTTCTCTCTATTATCTGGTTTGTGTTGTGTTCTTGTTTAAATTTGAAAAACAATAAACATATATTTAAAAAAGAAAAAAAAAAAGGGGGGGGCACAAGGCTCAGTTTTAGTGGTAGCCAGGACTTTCCTCGACCTATAGTCGTTGTTACACCACTCTGTTTGGATGATGCGTCAGCTGCACACTCGAAAAAATATGCATCTGTTATTTCCCCTTCTGTGGTATGCAATGTACTCTATGTGGAGCAGCATGAGGACTAGCTTATGTGTGTGTGTGAGTGAGTGTGTGTGTGTCAGAGAGATATTTTTGAAAGCAGCAGGGGATTACCAGTAATTCAGCGCTGCCCCCTCTTCATCTCCCATCCGCTATCCGAAAAGAAAATAAAGAGGCGCGCTGTGTTGTGTTAAAGTCTCATCAACAGCACTTGTTCACTTTTTCAGAGTCCCAACAAAAGAAGATGCTTTGCTGCAACATCACACGGGAATATCTGGACATTCACGCCAAACTATGACTTAAACTCAGCAGCCTATGAACCTTAAATTATTCCTGACATCAACCCAAATTAAAGTGGCCTATCGTGCCATCCTCCTTAACACATGTTGCAGGAAAAATGGGGAAACCTTGCAACATTTTCGTGTAAACAATGACACCATTACGAGCGTATTAAGCCCTCCTCTTATCCAATTAAACTCAGTGACTCTGTAATCCTCTTGGTTTACACAATGCTCCCGTCCTGTTCTGTGCCCACATTAACACCAGGTCTCAATATTATGTTAAATTAGACAAAATAAAAATGTCTGTGTCTTATCGCCACCCATGGGTAAAACACACAGACACACACACACACACACACACACACACAAACACACACACACACACACACAGCAATGTCAGCTAAACAACTCAGAGTTAAAGAACATCTCACCTAGAACAGCAGGGGCCATACAGAGGCAGTCATACTGCGTGACGTACTCCATCCTGAACTCGGCGTTGATGGGGTAGTGGTGGGCTAATTTGATCATCTTCTTGAAGGCATCGTAGATGAAGATGAAGCTGATGAGACAGGAGAAGCCCTCCTCGGTGAAACGGGTGAAGTACTGAACCAAGAAGCTGGCGTCAGTAGCCACAAGCACCAGGCAGAAGAACGCCGACCACAGGCCGATCCACAGCCGGAACTCCAGGTAGTCAAAGTCATTATCTCTGAATGAAAGAACAGCAAATCACGACAGATATTCATGAATAGTCTGACATGTGTTTTAAGTTGTATATGACATTAGGGCAACTGGGAGGAAATAAAGAAAAGGTTTTGAGATTAAAGTTATATCTAAATCATAGAGTCGTAACATTATGGAGAATAAAACTGTGATTGTTTTGTTTTTTTTGAGAAAAAAGAAAAAAGGATAGTGTTTCAAGACTAAAGTGAAAACAATCAAATTCCTCATTTGACAGATAAAAGCTGACTGGCTGGTTTCACCCGATTACTGCATATGAGTGATTAAAATATCACATACAACTTTGTTTTCCCAAAACAATTTACCTTTGAAAAGGTGGTAAAAGACCTCAAATATGTTGACTTTATTCTCAAAATCTTCATCAGAATTAATTCTGTGTAAACAAGGTCGATTCATATGGTAGATATTTGGAGTCAGTTTATAATGAGCAAGGTTTAGCGCTTTTTGAGTCTCATCAATGAAAGTGTAGCATATGAAGAGGTACTTTTCAAGCCTAAAACCATCTATGATTAGTAGTTCAGCCTCTAGAGAACTGAGGAAATGAAGAACACACTTGCTGAAGTTGAAGAGCAACCGTTCAAACACCAGAACAGGACCGGTGCTGCTGAGGATGGTGAGAGGCTGGCCAGCCAGCAGACAGAATATCCCCCCGGTGATCGCTGTGCCTAGAAAACTCTCCAGCACACCCTGCACACATGGAGGTGAGCAGTGAGGGGACGCATCAGAACATGAATCAAAAACACTCTGCAAACTTTCAAAAGTTCAAGTCTCATTCTGACCTGCATGTTTTCTGTAGCGTCCCCCAGCAGACCTCCGAAGGTGATGGCGTTTGTCACAGTTCCCAAGTAAATAAACAGAATGGCCGACAAGGCCTGAATGTGAAATGCATCGGTGAAGTCACTGACGAAGAAAGGCGCTTTTCTTTTGATGTCAAGTAGGAGACCCCCACAAAACCTGAAAACAGAGACACAGGAGATGTGTTGGTTTCCCACAAAACGACTACGAAGCAAAATAAAACTAACAGTATGAATATATGTTTACAGTATTTGTATGCAGTCCCAGATAAACTACAATATATGATGCATTTTAGTCAGAAAATCTTATCCAGCGAACCATAAGCACTGTGAGTTTAAAGACAACATCAAGTCAATCCATTACTTTATATTCATTTTTTTACACTTTGAAATCTGTCAGGTAGGACGTTTTTTTTTTCTGCTTTTGGTTCATTGGAGCTGCAGTATAACATGAAAGCAATATGCACATATGCAAGTTTCCATCGCCTGCTGTTATTGGTCTTTTCTACTTCGGCCATGACCATTAACAGCAACTTGAACTGTTTATTCCTGTTTACTCCTAGCAGAGACCAGGACAAACAAAACTGTTACGTTGCGTGCAAACCACCTGCTCTCTCTGGCTGACCAGTCACTGCTAGGTGCAAGCGTCAGGAAAGTCGTCCTCAAACACCCAGTGTACATCTTTGGTGTTACAGCAAATGCAGTGGCTTTCATCAGTGGGCCATAGGTTCAGTCATCATTGTCAACACTCAAACCAAAACTAATATTTTCACATTTTTGGTTCTGTTAATTGCAACAATTGCACTGGGAGGTGCTTCACTGTTACGCTTTTTTACACTGGGACAACAAAGATTTGGCATTTGAATCGTCATGATTCCATACCTTCCAGTCTTCTTCAGCTCGTCCCCAACAGCATGTCCCCCTCCTCCATGACCTCCATCATGAGGCATATCTCCGTTCATCTGAGAGTCCCCTCCCGCATACATGTTTTTCCTAAAACACACATTGTTATTCAGTCTGCAGGCTATTTACACTTAGTTAACAGTTTATCACAGGAAAATCGGATGCAGGTCATATATTTAAATGTCTCAGGTGTGTACTGATGTTGACACAGCTAGCAGTCCCTGAAAATACAGCTTCAAGTGTCAGCATGCTGTGGCCTCTTTTCTTGTGCTGTCCATCAGATGATGTTAAAATGTGATTAAATACTTTACTGAGAAAACTTCAGCTTTAAATAAACCCACTGCTGCTCTTTCATAATTGAACAATGTTCTGGACACCTGGACACACCTCAGTGATTCTGCAGCTGCTGCTCTTCTTTACCATAATGTAGCTAGTGCACACACAGCATTCACAACGCCTGCTGATCTGTTCCTTCTTAAATGTTTCATGCAGGCCGGTGACCAAGTCATCATATTCTCATATATGAGGTGCCAAAATTAGTGTGTGTGTGTGCGTGTGTGTGTGCGCGCGCATGTGCGCGTGTGCGTGCGCGTGCATAGAAATGGGTTTAATAAGTGACCAGCAGACTGATTTAAAGCCGGAGGTCCTTGTAGAATCGGTCGTGGTTTCTGATAAGATCACCAGGAAATCTCTCAGAGGGTTAACACCTTTGGGCTACTGTTACTTTTTATAATCCTCTGAGTCGGTTTTAAAAATGATTAGCTATCCTAGTTACAAGAGAATTACCGACAGAGAGTGAGAACTTTGTCATGTGGACTTTTTTTAACCTTTTGTCAGAGGAGGGGAGGGATTTCGGAGGCTCTATCCTGATGGCTGGGTCCCACTCTCCAGGAGGAAGCACGATCACCTCATCCAGGAACTCGTCGATGCCGGCCAGCAGGTCTTGTCTGTCCTTGGCCTTGTACGCGATGTCATGAAAGACCTGAATACAGACGGAAAGGGACGAGGGATTTAAATATGAAAGAGACCTGTCAAAGCATGAAGTGTGTCACCAGGTCACCTAACTAGTTAGTGGCAGCTACACTTGGGCAGCAGTTAAATTCAACTGGTGGTCAGTTCTTACATGTTGCACCTTTATTATTTAAAAGCCTGGTCAGTATGTTATTCAAAAACTGTAGAATTACTTTAAGCATTAAGAATTCAACATAGTTACAATATAAACTTCCACGCATCCAAACAGGAAGGAAGCACTAACTAAACGTGTAGCAGGTAACTCAGACTTTAACATACTGTAAGGACACTGTCAGCAAAATTATACTTTTTTTGGTCACTTTTTTTAAACATAAATATGTGAAAATGACACGCTGAATTACATCAAAGATTTCATTTGGATCAGCATTCAAATACAACACAGACAATGTGGGTTAATTAAATGGGGCAGCCCGACCTCGTCTGACATCAGCGTGGCGATCGCTCTGCCAATCTCATGGTACGACTTGGCTTTGCCTTTGGGTCCAAGCAAGATGAACAAAAATCTGCAAATGGAACAAAATCATTTGGATTAATGAGATCGTTCCCTCATACTTTTATGTCACAGATAAATTGTCGTCTTAACATCATATCCGCCCAGAATTTCACAACTTGGCTGATAGCTGAAGCTGATTTTTTTGTCCTTGTTGCTTTTTATTGTTATTTAGTGCCCTTTTTGAACCAGGAGAAGAATATGTTTGCCACTGAATGGCATCCTAATGTTATTCACATTAAAAACCTTATTCAAATACCTCACAGGTACTTTCAAAGTGATAATAAAACTTTTAAGGGTGTTAAAAGTGAATATTGCCATAATGTTGGTACTTCAGTTGTTTAGAGCATAGATATCCACAACATTTCCTAGTTCATAAGATCTGAGGTGGACTCTGCCAACCACAGGATATAAAGCTGCTTTATGGCTCTTTGGTTATGACAACACATCCAGATAATTAACAGTAGCTGGACACTTGACAGAAGTTTGTTTTATTAAAGTAAACTGTTGTTCTGGATTTCTAATTTAAGCCAAATATGATGTTTTCCCTGTGTTTTTTTAATATGGTATAAGTTTTCTCTCAGTGTTAAAACTTTAAATCATATGTGTAAGGCAGTCTGAATTGCACCGAGACAATTACTGTCTCCAGTAAAATCCTGGACTGCTGCATCTCCCTTCATTGAACTTTTGCGCTTGAGGAATTCATAAATAGGAGCTCGACATGAATCTCAGCCACCTTGTGGGAACAGGAACCTCTGTTAAGGCTCCCAGCATCACAGCTTGCTGCAGACGAACAAACGCCACAAACGGCGAGTCCAGGAAGTCCACCTCCCCCACCAGCACGTTGGAGGCCTCGGCGTCTCTCGGCAACTTCTTCATGAACTTGTTCCTCAGCTGAAAAGGCACAAAAGAGAAGAACAGGAGGAGACAGTAAATGTTACGTTCTCACCAGCAAGCGACTCAATACAGAGCACATCAAATTAAGCCACCTATTTCAAACACGACAATCCCCATTCAAGTTAAATACCAAACCAGGAGGCTCCCATAGAACCTAAATAAGGCTGTATTTCTTTCTGTCTCGGCGGTGGCGAGATGCATGAAAACGGAGGCCAGACACCTGCTGAGCTCCACAGGTGAGATCGTCTCTGAGGGGCTGTTTGCCGGTCTCTGCTCTTTTAAACTCTTCTTCATCAAACGTGTCTTAACAGCTTTCCTGTCAACACCGACTTTATTTAACTCAGCTGTGCAGTGAGTGAACATGACCTAACAGTGTAAATACAAATCCAAAGAATAAAGCTATTGTGTTGTTTTATTTTGTAATTCTTTTTTATATATATATATATTTTTGAGTGTTCTGGCTTTAATCAGTTCCTCTTCTTGCTAATCTCTATGTTTTCTAACTCATTTTACAGGATTCGAGATTCAGATTTGTTTCATTGTTACATTTTGCAATAAAAATCTATTTCACTTCTCCATGCTTTAAAGCGGTTTTAAAGCGGGCGGGTCACATCACTTTACAGTTCGTTCCACAGTCCCATCTGCATCATACGATGTTTCTTATGATGGTGTGGCGTGAGCCGGTTGGGATCATTAATAAATAAAACTTCAAAGGCAATTAATCATAAACACTGAGATAAGATTCTCATGGAAAACTATTTTGTTGTATATTAACTTGAAAACAGCCGCGAGCAGGCGGGAAAAATTGACTGAGTGGTGGCCAGCGACAGTTCATCTGAACTCTGTACTCTGGACGTTTAATAATCACGGTTTACATCAATGTCAGGTGAGCTTCTCGAACATCTTCTACACATCAGACAGTTTACGTTTCAGCTCAGTCTTCTGAATTGATTTGTTAGTTCGCCCCAAACCAGAAATCAGGCCCACTGACAATGTGCTTCCCCTTCTATTAGAAGACTGTGTTTGAGTATCATGAAGGTTAATCAAAGTCAACCATTTAATCCCTCTACGCACAGTCCACCTGCAACAACTACAGCTAAAAAGGTTAACATTAAAAAATGAAAACTGATTTTAATAATTTCAAAAAATCCCCCCAAAATTACATCAGATTCAATTATTGGCTGGGCAGGTCGACCCACGGTATACAGTACATACATATATGCAAATATATGTATAATTTACTTAAGTACATGCTCTGCCACTCAAATACTATTCATGTGGATGTTCTTAACTATTACCAAAACTATATTCAACTTGATATCTTACTTTTACATAAGTATGACTCTTGGGTACTTTTTATAACGCCGCTAAAATGTGCCGTCATCGAGCTGATGTAAAGTCGTCAGAGGCTAGAACGTTTTTGGAAATACAAGAATTGAATGTGTTATGCGGACAGGCTCCACAGGACTTCAGTCAATTATTATATTTACACCTTCATTCATGGTCACCTTTCAGGTGACACAGGGGTTCATTTTCTTTATTATTATTACATTTAATCAAAGAACAGATGTTATAACTTCTAACAGAACTGCTCCATTCACTCACCACCAGTGCATCGTCCATGTTTATACATTCACACGACCATCTACGTGAATGGATTTCTCTCGTATTAAATGGCAGATACAAGAATCCAATGGACGCGTACAATCCAGATTTCATCCTTCATCCTCAACATTACTGAGGACAATCTATGGAACAAGAATCTACAAAGATCTTTATAACCTCGACTCTACCCTGTCGAGATAAACCCGTTGAATTTCACCGGTCCAGAGAACAGTCTGATAGGCTATCAAACTGAATAAGAGTACTGGATGAAGTTAAATGTGGCTTTAAACCTGTGCCAGGATCTGAATCGGATTAGCCTACAAGCAACACCGACTGGCTGCTAGTAAACAACAAACATCGTAAAAGCAGATCTAAAAATATAGTCGAGGAGCAGTTTCCTCGTGTCCACAAGACGATAAAGGAAAGATTTAATTGTAAATGAAGAAGAATTGGCCTTATTTTTATCTTCTTTGAGAAAGGAAAGATAAAAACAACAACCATAACCCAGGTTTAAAAAAAAAAAAAAAAAGAGTGTCCGTCAGTCACTTGTCATCACGCCTGTCTGCCATACTCAGATCACGCACTGGCAGGATCGCTGCCATCAACCTCACTGAGGACTGAAATCCCATAAAGTTGTGACCTTACACTGGTGAGATCCAAACAGATCCTATCAGAGGCTGTTGAGCTGTGTTGGCAGTAGGTTTGTCTGTAAATCATTGAGTCCAGAGGTTAAACCTGTGTAAGCGCACACCCTGTCCTGTGTCCGATCACTGCTAATCCACACCGCACTGCCCTCATAAACTACCTGAATCTGTTCCTGTCCCCCTTTGACTCTTGACCGACACCAGGAACAAATGCAGTTCTGCCTGAAGCCTGAAGTGTAAAAACTGCCTGCTGCCTCCTTAAAAGTCAGCTCACCCAAATTCCACAGAAACATTCTCACATATGTCTGAGATTCCTAGTTTCAACTCAATATGTTTTGAAATGGTCTATTTCATGTGATATCGCAAATCCATCTAGTCAGGTTTCAAGCTGTGCTCTTGGGGCCAAACACACAGGTACGGCTATGGGTATGGTTAAGATGTGATGACCAGCAAGGGGAGCGATGGTGGCTGCTTAGGCGGTTAGAGTAGCCTCTATAGAATCGTTTATATCAGAACTGGAGAGTATGTTTCATTGAAAGAGCTAAAAATGGCACTTTTTCTCAATGGAACAGATATTATGTATGATATGTATGAACCCATATTTTCATTTTCTCCAGTTCTGCTGGTGGTAGCGCTCTCCTACTGTTAATCTGATTGATGGAGGTTAGACGGTGATGTATGGATGGTTCGTCCAGTCACCTGCCAGGTAATTTTTTTCAATAAATGCCAGTTCCTTTCAGCACCTTTCCAGATGGCTTGTGTCAAGCTCAACAGGTGTTGCTGTTAAATGTTTTAATTGTTTTAAATGCTTTGAGCAACACACACAAAATTCCATTGACTTCAGTTGGGTATTGGTGGCAGAAATCTCAAACATGGGCATCTCAAAACCCTGGCCAATACAACTAAAACAATCTCTATGGTTAAATGGTTAAATACCACTAGAGGTATGTGAGTTTGATAAACTGAGAAACTGTAACACAATGAAGGCCTTCTGGACAGCCCTACATCTCATCAATGACGTTTTAATTCATTTTAATTCATAATTCAGATTTGCACTTAATCTCACTCCAGTCTTTCAATGTGAATCTGCCCGGCAGATGTCTCTATCTCTACCGCCATCATATCTCTGTCGTCAATCACCGAGTTATCAGACAGTGTGGAAACGATCACTTGCCCACAGAGGAAACTTCTGAATGGTATTTATAGTCTGAGTGGGTGTGGAAGAGCTTCGGTTAAGGAGATGCGCTTCCTGTCTAGTTGTCTCTTCCCTACACTGTGTGTCCCACAGGAGGACTTACCGGATCGGTCTGACCTAATTCTCGTCTCCCAGATGCCTGGTCCGGGATGAGACCATACGAACGAATATCTGCTGTAAACTGAGGTAATCCAGCTATTCCACTATCAGAATCAATGGAGCTTACAGCGTGATGTAACCAGTCTGGAAAACACCAAGGGACAATTGACTAGTTTGTGGTCATCTGCCGCAACAACTACGACGGCAGTTGTCTGCAAAAGAAAACCGATCTGTAAATTAGTTAGTTTTGCTGCTTATCCAGTTTTTAAAAAGACATATATGCACTCAGATGTGAAAATGAAATGGGAGTTTATTAGTCTATTCAGAAGCACAACAAAAACATTTGTGCACTGATCCCTGCAGACTTGCATTCTGAAACATTACGGAGCACAGGATTGGGTTAATCATAAATGTTCTTCTCTGACCCACACACACACAGACTGAGTGGGGAAATACTTTTAGGTGCTACGGTATATTATTCGGCTACACATGTTGTTTAACGAGACAGTGAGTTGATGTTGTGATATTCTTCCAGAAACATACTCGCCCATGAGCAGGAGAGATAAGATAAACAATACCAGCAGGTCACAGAGAAGTAAACACATCGCAATTGACAGAAATTAATTTATAAACATGGTGAGGAAGAAGAAAATAAACACTGATATCTCACTCTGGGTGTGACACATAGAGATGCAGTGTATCTTAAGTTGTAGCAGAAGTAGACTGAAGGGTAGTGCGCGTCTGCTTGTGTACTTTTCATTTTGACTTAATAATTCATTTTTTTCTCTCCCTCTCTTTTTGGTATTCGTTGCAGCAAAGACTCTCCGCCTGATCTTCCCTGCAGCAAAATCGCCACACTGACCATTAAAGGAAAACGTTTATTCAGATTTTTCTGCAGACTCTTGATACACTGAGAAGAAATATTACACGAGGGACTTGGAAATAGTTTTACAGACTTGGCTGTGGCAGGTTCAGAGCAGCTGCAGAGGGCTAAGTGATGACGACAGCGGCTGGAACAATGTACTGTACTTTAGACAGTGTTATCTCTGCTCTGAACCAGCGGCCACAGTCCGCGCTGACTAGTTCCTCCAGCTCTGCAGTGGCTGAGGGTACAACAGCTGGCTTTGCAATACAGGCCTGCAATTCTGCCCTCGACATATTTAGTTTAAAATTCTGTTATGCTGAAAGAAAATATTTTTCAGTTTTATTTATCCCTAAAAATCTATTTCTCAATAATAGGCCATGCAGTGACAGATTCAAGACACATTTTGCAGTAAGGCCCCTGGTTCAAATATATATCAATGAGCCAAAGGCTCCACTTGATGGCACTGATGAAGGCATCTTCATTTAGCTAAACCTTGGAGATGTTCCGAGACTTTTAAGACTTTTACAACGATTCTTGAAAGGATTTTTTAGATAACATTCTTATGGACGACAGAAAATGAATATGTCTGCATCAAAATGTAATGTGTGTACTTTCATAATCCTACAAGTTTCCATCAATGTTCAAACCCGGACATTTTTGCACATTACGAGTGCGTTTCATTTGGACACCTGTCGCTACACCTTCCTTAATGTCAGAGGGTGAGGAAGGAAGTCGGCAAACAAGACTAAATTGAATAAAGAATAAGAATAAAACTCAGGAACATTAGCCTGCAGAAAAGATGCAGAATCACCTTCAGAAACCCATCATTTCATAAAGTTATTTTTTAATTGACGGGTAATCTCTGGTGTCCGCAGTGCTGAAACACTGCAGCAAAGGCATTTAGACATGAATTCAGGAAAATAAAAGGGATTCTCCACTATTAAATCATCAGATTGACTCACCTGCTCTTTTTCTGGTTTGTCAGAAATGTCGTTCAGGCTGCTGGAGGTCAGGTTCCGGTGAGTTGTGGTGGGACTATCTGTTAGAACACATCAACCCTGAACAGTTAAACCGGCTTCACTTTACAGCAAGAATGGAGCACTGAGTGGAAAAAACAGATGGCAGAGATCCAAGAAAAGACAGTGGCCCAGACAGTTTGCTCCACATGCAGCGCCGAAAAAGAAAAAAAGGCAATAGCGGTCTTCATGCAAACCGTAGAAGACAGAAACGAGAGATCTAGCTCACCATTAAACTCTCATCTATCTGATACAGGCTGGAGCGCACCAGAGGATAAATTGCTTACTACTTCACGATCAATAGGCATTTCGAGAAAAACGTTTAAGTCCAGCTAAGAACACCTCAACGGTTCTCTGGCAGAGGGGACAGTAACTCTAGATACATACAATCTGCTAAAAGTCTAGACTAGAGCGCAGCATTAAAAAAAAACGTGCATGTTCGACAAGCTTTAGTCCAGTATTACATTTTAATAATGAGATTATTCTTCTTGGTCTCAGCTTGTTTCATTTGTGGTTGATCAAGATGACAAATGCAGTGCTAACTTATATAATAATAATAGCTTTTCCATCGTTACTCTTTAAGAATTGAATGAAAAGCTTCACTGAGAATATCTGATCATCTTAAGCATTCATCTCTCACATCAATGTCACCCACTGAGTGCTCTCCTCATGTGAAGCAGGTGGACAGCGGACTCTGATTGATGCTCTGCTGACGTTTGGTTTCAGCTTGTCAACCCCCAGCATCAGAGATCTGACAGCAGAACGTGACTTTACTTCAGTCCTGGAGCTGAGGTCGGAGATAAGGGACGGCCGTCCTGAGAGGGGCCAATCTCAGCGAACGCAAAATCTGATGCCACTGTAGCCTTTCATGCATCTGCCCCCTGAGTATTGTGGGTAATAACATGCTTGTCAGTATGATGCAGCCAGTGTAAATGATGAAACTGTAGTGCTCACCGTATATAGGTAACCCATAGGTAGATTCAAAAGTAAGGGGGTAAAACAACTAAATCTAGGGGAAATACAAAAGGGGATCAAATATCAAATCTAAGCCAAATATGGGTGTGAAGTTTGGGAAAGAGAATTGCTTAAACTTAATAAAAAAAATGTGTTTAAAAAAAGCCTAAACTAGCAGGGATGACAAACGTTTTACTGACACTACTATATTAAGCACATAAAAATGACTTCTACTGTCCTTGTTACATTGAGTGAGTAATAGGTGTGGTATGTTAGACTAGAGTTTGGTCACGTTCACACTGCAGCTGAAAGTTTTCCACTTCTGACTGTTTTAACTCACACGCAACACACAGTCACATTTTAAAATTTCTGTGTCCCGGGTTTCATGTTTTGGTTTTTGTCCCAAGAAGCCAGACAGTGAAGAATATGAATTTCAGTTAGTGACAAAAATATGATTTTGGCATCTTTGGCGGATTGGTTCAATCTCAAAGGGAACAAATATGAAGTCCAATACGAGCACTGATTCAGAACTGGTTGATGGTCTGCAGTGTGAACGTAGACTGGGTCCTGTGAACTTACTAAGCCAGTCCATGCTGGTACTCCTTTGGGACTGCAAGTCTTCCATTGATATGCGACCCGACAGGCAAGTCACAGAGTTCTCAAGAGGACTGCGAGCTTTTAGTAGCAGCAGCAGGTTATGAAGCCCAATCCAGGGAAGCAAAAAAAGGAAGGAAAGACAGATGCAAGGAAGAGACAGCAGGAGAGTTGTTAGATAAGCCCACTGAGCCAAAGCATGAGATTTGTTAGGAGAAGAAAATCAAGTGGCTACTAAAGGGAAAGTTCACCCCCAAATAAAAAAACAGAAGTTTTTCCTTCTTTCCTGGTATTTTATCCATCTGGATCATTTTGGTGTGAGTTGCCTAGTTTTGGAGTTATCGACTTTGTAAAAATCTGTCTTCTCTTGAATACAATGAAACTAAATGCCATTCATCTTGTGGAGCTCAAAAACTCAAAAGAAGAAAAAAAAAATTCAAAAACTGAACAAAAACGTCTCCCCCACCTGAGCGTCTCTTCTCAGCTCAGGTGGAGGCCATTAATGTTTCCATCCTGCACTCCGGTCCACAAGTAAATGCTCACTTTCCTCCTGTGCTGTGATGTGATTGGTGGGTGTACTTTGGTCAAAAGAAACAACATGAAACTGCTCAAAACAAGGTCTGTGGGTTATCTTTAGCAACAATGTCATGATTGCTGGAAGGGGGTGTTGCCATTAGGTTTTTTTTTCCAAATGTAGTTTTCGATGCTCCGCAAGCCGAGTTCCATTTACTTACATCATGTTAGAGAGAAGGCAGACATCGCTATGGCTGATATCTCCAGAACCCAGTAACTCACACCATATTAGTCCAAATGAAGAAAAATAGCACAAAAGGTAAGAGGAAAAATATATATTTCTGATTTTTGGGTGAACTTTCCCTTTAACAATCTGTTAAACATGACTTTATCAGTACAATGAGTTGTGTCATTAAATCAGGTCACCATGGGTCACTGGACAGGAAAACTTTAACAGCAGTCAAATGCTGTTTTAACAAACCGGATGATGTTCTTTATTCTCACAAAGTTGTGATGAATTAATGATTATTAATGAAACTCTTAATCTCAGTACAGCGATCATGATAAGAGCCTGAGGCTTTAAAGCCATGAGTTTCCATATGAACACAGAAACAAGTTAGATCACGAACAGAAGGAGCTTTTCTTCAGATACAGTTGTAAACCAGTTGCATAAAATCTAATTGCAGGTAATAAATAACTTCACTTTCCAAAGACCCATGGCTGGTAACACATTAATTACATTGTCAACAGTGTGAAACATCTAGTTACTCAATGTGTTAATATCAAAGCACTCGTACACGTGGTGTGTCAGTGAGACATCAGTGTGGGTGAGGGCCGTCACTTTGCTCACGTTTGAAAGTTTAAATCTCACCGCTCTGGAGACTGATTGAATATCCTGCTCCGTGCTGCAGCCAGCCTTTTTTTTCTATTTCATTAACAAGGGATTTTTGTGACAGAATTCATTTCAATGAGGTTTGCATGCAGAACACACCAGATTGATGTTTAATCCGTTCAAACAACTACAATCCTGTCAAACTGCCCTATTATCCAATTTCCATTACTTCTGTGTGCTTTTCGCATAAATCTGGATTCAGTCTCTAACTGTCAGTGAAGCAAAGTGACAGCCCGTCCTGTGTGAGGAAAAAAGGGTGTTACATTCTTTTTTCTTTTTAAATTTACACCAAACATTAATAGTAAATTATGTGAGAATCATATGCACATATACAGATCAGCAACCTCAGAGATTTTGACCACTGTTAATCATAATCTCTCAAATTCATTAGTCATATCCTATCCAAACACTGGGTCAGGTTTTATGATTTGGCATGGCCCTGGACTTTTCTCACCAGTGTCATAAAATTCATGCGCGAACTCTGTTCTATAGTGGGGAAATTTACTGCGGAAGTCCATTTGAAATGAGCTCCACCTGCTCTCACAGGTGCAGACAAGATTTGTCTCTGACCAGTTCTGCATCTGTGAATATAGTTAGTACAGTGTCCTACAGTGAGTACTTTGTGTTAGAGTGATAACACCAAATGTTTGTGATGACTTCGAAAAAGGCCTCTACAAACTTTAGTTTTGGTTGAATGATGGGTTTAGTGAGTAGATGTGAGAAGTAGTAGCACTGCAGTAGCAGTAAAATGAAAGTTTTTGAGCCAACACCTTCAAAATAAACTATAAGGGACAAAATTTCTGAAGAGGTCTCGGCATCTACTGTAGAAAAAAGAAGCTTAGGTTTTTAACTTCAATAAAAAAATCCGACTCAAACTCAGTGATTTTTGTTCATTATCATTTACATAAAATAAAATCAGAAGACTGCACCAAACTGGCATCAGTATTACCGTTTTCCTGGTTGGAAAACAGCCTACTTGCACTGGAGACCGTCTTGCCGATGTCAGCCAGAGAGCGCAGGTTGGACTTCTTGGTCTGGTGACGATGTTTCCGTAGCAATGTGTACATGACTTTGTCCTTAAGCTCCGCCTTCAGCTGACCGATCTCTATCTGGTTGTCCGTGATCAGCTCTGGTGGTGCAGAGAGAGGGGAGAGACAGAAAAGGATGAGATTTTTTAGAGTTTTTACAAGAGAGAGGACAGTTTTGCGACTTGGAATTTAACCACACTGTGTTTAACACAACACACAACAACATATGCATGCTAATTTTGTCAGAGCAATAGTTAAAAAACGTAAATGTATTGTGTGAAACATGTGACCCAAAAATAAATCCTGCTGTTCTTTCATGTCAGGTTTTCATTTTGTCTGTATCTTTTTCCTCGATGCAACATTTTACCCAACAGCCTCATGACTCAAGGCCACTACTCAAAAGCATCACAGAAAGTCTCTTCATACTTGCAAGGAATTAATTAGTGGCCCCCAGACTGTAATGCTCCTGTATGAAAGTCTTGGCATCATGAAACGGCTCAATCAAAAGGTCTAGCCTATTTTTAAAAAGAAGGTCGGAGGCCTGAATGCTGACGGATAGCAGCCTCGGGGAGTTTCTCCTCTTGTGGAGGGGTAGTGCTGTTAATGGCCCATCAGTCCAGTCAGCTGGCCTCAAAGGAAGAGGCCCCGCTCCGCTCGGCATGTCCGCTCCGTGCAGCACAGTCAATTACTTCACATTAATCACTCCAAGTGGTAACTCTTCCTCCTGCTCCCTCATGCAGACAAAAACGAAGAGCTGGCTGTCCTCAAATTAGGAAGTTTTTATGTGACCATTTACAAACTACTGTTCGAGTTCCTCACTGTTCTAATATACAGCGGAGCACGGGATTGGCTTGACTTCAGAGAGCTGTGGCCTTTTGCTACTCTTAAAAGCAAAGAAGGGGGAACGAAGGAAACCTCTGAGTTATGTGCGCAATGCATCAATCCACAAACTTGCACGCAACGCTACAGACGGGCTCTGAATGTCCTGTACATCACAGAGCAGATCAAATCAAACTGGCACACGGGCTCTCGCATCACAGGCAGGAAGGTGCCGACCTTTATCAATGTCACTCTATTGTAAGGGTAAAAGACTGGTACACATTAAGACACCTAAAATGAATAATTACATTGACTGAAAGTTGAGTGATATAATAGCATTATATAAAAATCATTTAATTACTTTAACCTTTAGCTTGATTTTTTTGCACAGCACCAGCCCTGTATCCTGCAAATAACATTCACTTAACATAATTACATTGGCTCATAATGTTGTGGGACTTTCTTTTAACAATGAAAAGAGATGTCACATTAAATGTGTTTTATACATATACATAAATAACACCCCAGTTTTACCACTGCCATGGCGGCTAAGTTTTCGGCCGCATCCGTTCGGTTGCTTGTTTGTTGGTTTGTCAACAGGATTCCAAAAAAACTACTGGACGGATTTCCATGAAACTTGGATGGCGAATGGGTCTCGGCCCAGAATAGACCCTATTAACTTTTGGTGCCGATCCAGATGAAGGGACGGATCCAGGAATTTTTTCTCACTTTTTTGAAAGCGATTACCAGGAACTTTGATAGAGCTGTTTTGTTGATTTTGGAGGCCCCTGTGGACAAAAGTGGTTGTGTTCCCAGCGTCAAAACAATAACATTTAACGTCAAAAATATAATGGTCTAACTGTTTTCTAACTGGCTGACATGCAACTCAGGGTGGTAAGGGTGGTTTGACATTCAGATTGATAAAGGGCTACTAAGTTTGATATTGCATGATGTTTGATTGAATTAAAAGAGACTGTTGGGCCAGGGGTTCCATTCTAGTAATCATTATCATGGTTATGTTCAAGCACCTCAAAGCACTTGAGTATTATGGAAAAGTACAACTATTGTTTTGTAATGGTTTTTTTTGTTTGTTTGTTTTTTTGCAAGTCATCCAAGTTTATGAAAGCACAATTTTAAATGTGTAAAACTTAAAGCAATATGGGATGCAGACCCCCGTACCTCCTGCATTGTGCCACAGCATGAACAGAATCTGCGTGGCAGTACGATTCCACCCAAAACGCATTAGACCACGCAAAATTAACAATCTGCAGTCAAATGCAGTTTAACTCATCACAGAAAAAGACTGACGAGTGACCTGCAGTCAACTTACCAACGACCTGAGGCAGAGATGAAGCTTCCAAATCCAGCATGATGGTGCCCTTCTCTATGCACGTCCGCAGTTCGAAAAGGCTATGTAAGGACAGCGTGGCCACGTGGGGTTTACTCCAGCGTTCACCTCCTTTCTCTACCTTCTCCTCAAACTTGATCCACCTTGCGGGATGAAAAAGGGAGAGAAATGACTGGATTAAACCAGGAACTCAGACAGTAAACAGGGTTTGTATTAAAGTATCCTTTTCTACAGTAACTTGGGTAAGATCTTCCAGCATGTTGCAGTGCTATGAGGCACATCAATGAATTATGGACTAAACTACAATACAAATATAGATATTGAAATAAACTGAAGTTAGTTTCCACTGGGTGCTTATATTGTTGCACACAAGCAGGACTGATGAAGTTAATGGCACATTTCAGCATGTCATACTTCACCAATGCAACGCACATATATGAATGTGTCATGCATGTCCACAAGGTTTTACAGATGCATCCCAAACATAATTAACAATTCATTACATGTCTGTTTTTTTCTTAATGTGTATATTTAATCACTCCCCTCCCTCCTCCCTCAGAGTCAGGGAGATGAGAAACTGAACAGGCTTTGAGCAGTTGTTTCTATACCAGGGTTTTATTTGGCCAGTTTGGCCGCCAAAATTGCACTTGGCGGACAGCCAGCACTTCCCAGCACTTGTGAGATCTTTTATTCATTTTGAGTCCCCCGAGTGCACTTGGTGAGACACTGGAACGGGTCTTAATCTCTGCAGTGATTTGCAGAATAATACATTTGACATTAAAGACGCAGGATTGATTTTTTTTCCACCTCTATTTTCCCCCTTTGTGAGCAACACATAAGAATAAACAGACACTTTTGAAGGGTCTGGAACTGCTGTCCGCTTTTAACCCTGCTGATCCTCTTGGATTGATTTCTTATTCAACTTTACTTTTGACTGCAGGGAAATCTTTCATCGTGGGAAGAAAAATATTTTCCTATGGTCATCTTTCAAAATACACTTTGTGTATGTTGTTGTCCAAACTGTTTTACTGATTTATTTACCCTCTATACTGAATAAAGTATAGTTTATTAGGAACTATAATAAATCCTACCTCATACTTTGAGAACAATCAATGCTAGATACAGTTTTGGACTGTTTGAGAACATCAGGTGTTTTTTTTCCTTGTTGGCTGACATGACATGATCAACCAATCAACCTGGTTCAGTCCAGGTTAAAGTAAGGTTTAATCCCGCCTCTAATTCTTTGAAGCTTTCTGCAGGATTTACAAGCATCTACATTTTCACATAATGACAGAGCTCATCTGTGCTGATCCCTCACCAACACCGTATCAAAGTCCTGTGGAGAAGTGAGACATTTTGTCAATATCATGGTGGGCAAATACTTTCTAAATATTTTTCAACTACTGCATCGCCTTACAAAGCCTTCCTGAGTTAAAGGAAAAGCTTGTTATAAGTGTACTGAATTGATTTGACAGCATATTTTTTCAGAAGAGCTCCTCTGAAAATCATTCAACCAACAGTGAGGTAAAATGTAACTTCTATCTGTGGTATAATTGGTCAGGGGTTTGGATAACAAATCGACTCACTTGGAGTCTCAAACAGCAGCCCAGGGATCCAGTTTCCCCCGGAGAGAGCTTCACTCTTCACATGCTAATGATGTATAAACAATCATCCCATCTCTAACCCATCCCATCCCACTGGTGGGCCACACAAGAAACCTGTGGGTTCACTTTATATGCCGCTCCAAATTCAATGCACGCAGCAAGTTCCCTCGTGTTTGAAGAATAGATTTTAGAATGACAACCTCCTCTGGGATGGAGGCTTAAAACAATCTGTGCACAAAGGTTTTTAGGTGTACATCATCATAATTAAAAGATGACAGGATTTTACTGTGTAGATGACTTCACTGTCAACTGTGTAACGTATTTTGGAATGACTGAGTTGAAGTCAATGGAGAAAGTTTCTGATGATCATAACTGTAAAATCAAAAGGGACAAATACAGGAACTTTGAGGGTCTGGGACTGAGGTCTTTACCTGGCCGTCTCCTTCCACTCCATCTCCTGACCATCCACCGACAGAAGCTCGTCCAACTCGGTGAAGAGTTGTGGGGGCGCCGGGCCGTCATCTTCCTCCCCGAGGATGAAGCGGATCCTCTCGGCTGCAGGCGAGACTGTGGAGAGAGGAAAAATACTGCGGTTCATAGGCTGGCAGTGGTGCCCGTTGGGCAAAGGTTTGGGCTCCGATTTCCCCTCCTCAGCAGGACCCTTCCAGTTGACCTCAGGAGGAGGTGGAGGTGGTGGGATTTTCACCATGACCTCCTCTTCTTTCTCCTCAGTGTCCTCTTCCTTTTCCTCTTTCTCCTCCTGGTTATTGTTGTTGTTGGACATCTTTAAAAACTCACTGACCCCCCCTTTGCTCTCCAGATCAGACGGCCCAGGGTTTGCTCCTCAGATAGCAGACGGCAAGCCACACAAGCTCACCGAGTCCCAAAGTCGAACTAGACCCTCATTAAAGTCTTGGGTGGAAGTGACGGTCGCACTCAGCTGCCTGCTCGAGCACTTTGTGAACCAGGTAGGAGGGGGCCGATGGGGTTTAGGGGTCCCCTCAGTGACAGTGTCCCCACAGCTAGCCCCTTCCCCTCTCTGCCCCCTCTCCTCAAACAGGCCCATGCTATTGGCCCTCCAGCCTTGGCAAGCTGCCCTGGAGCCCCTCATTAACAATTAGGAAATGGTTTCACAAACTGGCCTATTCTCCAACAGAGGCTTGGCTTTCCTCCCCTTGTCTTCTCATTTGAATATTTAGAGAGCAACACAAACAGAATTTCAACAGGACTGATACATAAATTAGACTTTCCAGTGCTATTCAAACATGGTGTAAATGGCCGACACCATCGGGGCTTGTTCCAACAAGTGGAAACAATATTTGAACTTTGAATGAGAGCCCACAAACAGTAGCTGCCCCTTTTTCATCAAAGCAGGCCCATGTGTGTAGAAAACTGTACACAAGGATGATTGTCATCAGCAAACAACTACACAAGACCAGCACATCATTAGAGCTCCTGCTTCTTCCAGGAAAAGCTCACATAAATGAAAAAAACAATGGCATCAGACGGCGACTGTGTAACAGCTACAAGATGCTCATCAGATATGCATACACTGATGTGAAATCACTTTTACAGAGTATAAAAAACAGTTTGCAGTCTCTCCTCCATTGCCCAATCTGACAATCAAATACTGCTCAGCCAAACCTTAGCCAACAGATACATACATGCACTTATCATAGCAAAAATAGCACAGATGTAACTGTAATGTAATGAATGTAATGCTAACACTGATGAAAGCGGATCTCCATTTAAAGGCCCTGGACTGGTTCACTAGCAATTCATAAATCCATTGAGCTTGAACACAAAGTCCTTTGTAAGTTCGAAGCAACTTCTAGCTAGTTTCAAACTAGCAAGTCATTGGGCTAAATCTGGTTGCAGCGCTAAAATTCAAGAAAATCTTAGCTAGTAAAGACTTTAGTGATATAATGTAAGTGGTTTAAACATCTATTGCACTAGACTAATCCAGAACAATGAACTACAGCATGTTGCCAAATGAAAAGAGGAAGGAGGAAATCACCTTAGCATCACAAGCTAGCATAACTTCCCGAAAATATTGTTTGAGAAGAAAAAACAGCATTCATTAGCTTTTAGACCAGATAATTGACTGTATTACATATCATTCCATGTCTTTCCTCTTTACCCTTTATGTACTCTTCATTGCCAACATCAGCTTTGTCAGTTGGTTTAGTGAGGCACATGAACGTTATACCTGTCAGTTAATCAGTGTGAATATTAACAACTAATCTCAACATGAGAACTTTTGTAAGATGTAGTCATGCATAAAACTCCACGAATAATAATCATCACCTGTGTGGGTTTACCATTTGTAAGCTTCTCTTATTATGCCAAGTCAAAAGGTTGTTAACGTCACTGTTACTGGGACTCCTGCTGTGAATGATGCTGGATAATGACCATGTGAATTGTCAGCAAGTGGAAATCAACTCATTTTTACCTTGTCTGAGCAAGCAGAACCAAAACCAAGATAGAAATGCTGTTACTGTAAATTTTCATTGTTGATGACTTAGGGCGAGTATTTAAACTTTGTCATGTCAAGGACCGTTGGACCGTTTAGAGTTTTGCTCCTCAATATGTAATCACAAAAAAGTAAACTAATCCCATGATCAATATAGTCAGTCTGGCATTGTTTTGGCTATGGATGGAATTACAGTGAAAATAAGTTATTACCCTTTTTTTTTTTTTTTTAATGGGGCACCCAGAACCCCCTCATCAACCCGAGGGAATGCAGTTGTTGTGGCTACGGTCAAGTTTAAGGATTGCATTATGTCACTGAAGGTGAAGCACAAACGTGTGTGTGGGTGTGTGAGCGTTAGTGTGTGTGTGTCTGTGTCTGTGCGTTATAATAACAAAGCTGTCTGATCTGATTGCATAACACTCTGCTAATACTGTGGCACCAGAGTGTTGACTGAAGCTATTGAATATTTACGTTTTAAATATTTTTGCTAAAAAAAATCGCTTTTACTTAGTGTTTCAGTGGACTTTTAATATTCTTAGTAAAAAAAAATATAATAATAAAATAATATGTAGCGTGTAAAAACTTGACTACTGGACCCAAAAACTTAAAAAATATCCTGCTGTTCACATATCACAAATTCATTAAAATCTCTGGATCACAGAGGAAGGACAATAATTCACGCTAACCTAAGTGTTGACTCTTTAACTGGACTTTCTTTTGAATTTGAAATTTAGACACGCATACAATCTTTTATCTCCTGCTACACTGAGTCATACATTCATTCTGTCAGCAATAAGTGTCCAAACAGTAAATGAGGTGAAGGCATCTTTTATGTTTTCTGCAGCACAGTAACAACAACAGCAGGTACGAGCCAGACAAGCAGCTGTAAGATTACTAGGTGGGGGGATAAACTGTCTGCTGGCACACACACATACACACACTTCCACAAGCTGCAACTAGCTTAAGTCACCGCAACCTGTTTAATAACACCTCAGGTGGAATAATTCACACGTGCGTTTCACACGTTTAGCTGACACTCACTTCCATAGTGATTTACGCTGATTACAGTAAACATCTAAAACAATCTTTAACCACCTATTTGGCCAAAATTACATGCAAACAATGGCGAGCGGCACAGGCAGAGGGCCAAAATCCTCAGGGGTGTAGACTCACATTGAATAAAAAAGAGATTAAGAAATACAGTAAGAGCAGGGCAGGAAAAGTGTTTTGCTCCTTTATTGGCAGGAAATAATTTATCATGCCACAACAATTGAGTTGTTATTTTCTTCACTAAGTCAAGGTGAAGACATCCTTCTGACGGAGACACATTATCTTAGCAGAAATAGAGTTTGACACAAGATTAGGAAATTCTACGTGACTACCAGTGTTTACGGCTGGCAACTGAAAACACTTGCCTACTGCAAGTTCAAAGAGCAGCTTCTACATTTTAGATTTGTGTATATATATATATTGTTTACTGTATATTCGATATTATTTTGCACCTGTCCATAAAAATAAAAATGTTAAGTCAAAAATGAGTCCTCTGAAGCTTCATCTAATACACAGTGGGCTTCTAAAGGGATTTGCTCATTCTTCATGAAAAAACTGATGCTGTCTATCCACACCATCCAGCAGAAACTTAGGCTGGTAACAAGCACAGTGCTGGTGTCAGTGCAATACTGTCCCACTTGAGTAGTTGCTAAGAGAGAGGAGAAAGGTGGGAGGGGTGGGTGAGAAGGGTTAGGGGTGAGGCTCGGTGCAGAGTGAAAGCAAAGAGGGGTGAGAGCGAGCACGAAAAAGAGGGATAGAAATGAAAATCCCATCGTTCAAGCGCAATTTCAAAGCTCTGTGTGCTCTAGCCAAGAGCCATGGGCATACAAAGAGGACTTTGTCCCAGCAGCAGAGGCTCATGGGATAGGGGATGGAGGAAGAATGCCCGCTGCCCGGCAGAAAGCTTAGTGTGGCTGCCACTAAAGGCCTGTTTAGTCCCACTCTTGACATGCATCCTACACAAATACCTTCCATCTCTCTGACCTTTTTGAAAAACTCAGTACAGTAAATGGCTACATGGGATCTAATAGCACGTTCACGCAATGATAATGCAGCTCTGCATCACCTCGTTCAAAGCAAAGAGAGGATCACTGGAGAGTACACAGGAAATGCTTTCCATGCCACAAAGTCTAACATTCAGTATGCAGGGCAGCTAGCACACAGGCAGCAGAGCAGGGATTGGGCTGAATGCAGAGTAACACCCAGGGGGCGATTCATTGAAAACACAGTATTTATACCCAGAACACCAAGCTCTGGTATTTTGTTGTGATAGCTGAGGTGGGCAAGTTCAGATGGGAATGTAACAAATACCAGCAGGGCGGACACAACCTGAAATGAAACGACAACTTCAGGTGCACTGAACGTTCAGCCACATCCCCTCCGTATAAGGCACAATGCCCATTTCATAAGGATGTCATAAATCACTCACATTAAAGAGAAATCACCCATTTCACACATTAAAGTGTGCTTGCAGGTCTACGTGGATACGTAAAAAATGCATTTAATCTGATGAAAACCAGTGATGTCACTCAGTGGCAAAGTTTCATTGTGGGTAATGTAGGCATCGGGTTTTGAAAAAGCTGTCCCCTGGTCTGGCAAATGATCAAAGTATTCCATGTATTCTCAATCCTTTTCAAAAGTAATTTACCCACAATGCATCCAAGCTAGTGAGTGACATCATTGGATGCAATTTATCAGATTACATGCAGCTTCCTCTGGAGCCACAAAGGCTTTATACTTTTTAATATATGCTATTTAGCTTCCAAAGACCTGTGAACACACTTAAATGTGTGAAATTGGTGCAGTCGCCCTCACCTCACCCTCCAATATGGAAGTGAAAGCCAGTGTACGGTTTGCCTGTTTACAAAACATGGAGAAGGGCCTGCTTCCTCTGTAGATAGAAAAGTCTCATTCTAAGGTAACAATAATGCATCAGATTTAGTTTCAGGTGATGATACTGTATTTAATTTCAGCTAATATAGTCCCTTAAATTTGACACTTTGGACCTTCAGGGAGTCAAAAACAGGCTTAAAAAGTTTATTTTACACAAAGTCTAGCTAAAGTTGGCTAATCTTAGCTAAGATCATCACAGCAGGCTGTGGATGAGGGGTCCTTGTTGATCTAAGTGTCAATCAGTGAAAATTAACTCATCATAATAACTCATGTCCAGAAAGACACAAAGTCAAGAAAAATGATGTCCTTTCAAGGGTTTAAGCAGTTTATCCAATCAATAGCCAGAGACCTTTTCTGATGATATAATTCACTTTTCCCAATGACGATGAATTTCTCCAACAATCCGTTGCTCTGTAGAAGCTCTAGTCTCACAACTCCAGGCCGTTTCAACAATGTTTGTACTGTGCAAGTTCAAGAAAAGGTTTTACAGAAACTGCTATCGTTTGTGACATGTGAAAATGATGTTTAGCATCGTATGACTGTCTTACACCAACCAGAATCACAGAGGGAAGGCCACTGGAAGGACACTGTGTGCTGACCAAACATGTAATCAATAGAGTCTCTTCAATTTGGATCCTTTCTCACAACTCTCAGGGAAAATATTGGGATCCGAATAGAGCACATGTAGCCTTGTGCAAAATCTGTCAATTATAGGCAATTATAGTTTGAGTGATAGCTGTTTGTAAAGGGAAGCAACTCATAATGCTGTTGGTTGGCTATGTGGTGATGTGTGTAGCTCCAAAATGTCAACTTTTCAGGAACCAGAAAAAAGAAAAAAGAAAAAAGAAAAAAACGCCAGCTTTCTACCTCGACCTTTGTATTTATCTAATCAATTTAGAAAGTCCTCGTAAATCTCAGGCTTGTACTTTCAGTTCTGAGAAAGGCAGGAATGCTCGTAGCAAGGCAAGAACATTCAGTTGGCATTTACAAATTTATGTTTTTGTTTTGTTTTTTAAAAAATACAAAACTAAATACATTGCAGCAGTCTCATCCTGCTCTCTCTGACTTTTGGAAATTAAACCTATTTGTACAAGAACCAAGTTTCTAAGTAATCTTTGTAATCCACTTTGAGAGAGCATTTGATCTGACCAAAGCAGAGAAGGGAAAGCTTTGAAAAAAAAACCAAAAAAAAACATGCTCATCAAAATGAGCAGGGGTCAATCGGCCCCGCGGTGGACACACATGTAACGACAAGGATGGACTTCCAGTCCCTGCAGCGTCCATCTGACCAAACAAGAGGATTTCAGCCCAGACAACAGATATGGGCCTTCCCCTGGGGGCAGCCATGTTTCCCAGACAGTAGGACATTAGGTATACTGCATGCCTTTGCATTGCTAACAGATGCCTGCAGACTTGAGTTTTAGTTAACATTCCTCAAGGGCAGAGCTGCTGAAAATAGCAAATAAACAATTATTTTTCCTCAAGCAATGATTGGAAAATTAGGGGAAAATCTGAATAGATTCATATTAAAAATCTAAATGGCTATGAATGCAATTTTATTTCTATATAAACAACGATGACATTGATGATGTTGGACGGTCAGCAGGCGAGCTCACTAGCTTACCTGAGATAGCTAGCTACATGCCAATTTAGCGAATTTGACCCTGAGAGGTCCGCAAGATAAACAAGATACTGACAGGTCTGAAAACTGTCAGTCAGAGTGTACTCTGTCCTTGACAGTAGCTACATGTCAAGCCAACTAAACACCAGCGGGAGACGATGGAATGTGGCCACCATTATCAAATATCATCTGAAGGATTATTTTGATCATCTCTCCAGTAGAGTTCAGACTTGTGATTGATTGATTGATTGATTGATTGATTGATTGATTAATGAAACTGGCCCAGGGCTTGACAAAAACACTTTGTGTTGTTTTTTTTTTTCATTGATATTCAAGTTAATGAGGTTTTAACCCTTTGAACGTTATAATAGTAAAGTATGTAAACTGCACTTGCTATCATTTTGTTGCTATCATTTTGTTTGCTAAACTCATCTTGTGTTGTTTGATGGCGTGCACAACGAGACTTGAAATTCTTAAATAAAGCATTGGAATGTTTGACATCATTCATAAAGCAGATGCATCTAACTGTATGTCCTCTATATCTCTGCCCTCTTGGGTTTAATTAAGCCGATAAGATTATTTCTGTGTCTTCCTCTGAGAAACGTTTGCTTCAGCTGACTGCAGGTGGTCTAGTGCCATTTTTTCTTTGACGGGACTTGTTTATATTTTTCTGGAACGGCCAAAGTCAGAAATCACCCCCGTTAGCGAGGGTTTGCTGCTCACAGTCACAGATGTGTGTTATTTTTTATGCAGCGTGTGTGTGTGTGTGCATCACAGCGCTTCCTCTTCATTTTTTCTCTAATAAAATGAGAGTGCCGGACTAGTGTAGACACAGACATAAGTGTATTATTATGATGAAGACAACACTTATTTCTAGTAAATAACATTAAAATGGACGAGTGGCAACAGTGCACTTAATGGTTCACATCAAATAGAATATAAATTGTACAAAAGTCTGTTTACACATAATAAAGTAAATGAGCCGCTGACTGCACAACAAAACCAATTGTACTTTTCTGCTCTCTATTTGTGTGATGCCAATTCACCGCACAATTCATAAACACCTCAATATCAAGACCGATTTTTTTACGAAGTGTTCACAGCAACATGCTATTTCACCCCTATGAACCAGCAGAAAGCCACAGTGTTGACTGCTAACAACACGTCAATGAGCACACCCTGCTGCCAACATAGTCGCATTTTCCATGAATGGAGAATTACCAGTGTTGCTGTAAACAAACCGAGGTGTGTACAGTTCTACACGTGCTCATCTCGGCATGGGATTTTTTTAGGAATCACAGATGGGATTTTACCCTTTGACATACATACCTTTATGGTATCATGAAAATAAGTTTGATGATTTGGAGTGTACATCTTAATGTGGATCAATCACAGTCAAGCTATGATTTACAAGTGAATCATTCAAACATAATCATCATGTACTCAGACAGAAAGATCGGACTAGGCAATCACCAAACCACCACCATGATTTAAAAGAAAAACAACCAAAAAAAAAAACAAGAACACCCAAACACTCCTCGACGACGTTGTCCAGGCCGTGATCCATCTCACCTCCAAATACAGGCTGCAGTTTCAATCTTGTTAAACCAAGTGTGAGCAAATGAACCGGTGAGGCCACAGAATAACTGCAGCGCTTTTCACTCGGGAATATTTACACCACCAAAAACCCAGTCTTCATGGCCCCAGGGACACGGTCCATTAGCGCTGGCAGGTACAACTGCATCCCTGCTGGGTCAGTGTAAACGCTTGGTGTCCACACACTTTGGTTGCGGGTTAGGGATCGGGTTAGGCTTTACAAGAGGAAAAACGAGGGAGTTAAATTAGTCTGATATATTGTTTGAATAAGAAAATACAGACAACTACTCCACAACTACCAGCAGCAAAGAACTATCTTCAGGATCGCTAAGCCCAATCGGCCTCTCAGGAACACACATTTCTATGAACAAAAAGGTCGTATTGACATCTTATCTGTCACCTGTATTCTTTAATATCTTTTCTGTATTGTAGTGGTAGTTCTTCAACCAGACTTGGAGTCGAGACCCACCAAGGGGGTTGGAAGATAAAGCTGAAAAAAAATACATCTCTGCCAGCTTTACTGTCCGGCCTATAGAAAACTGTTAAACTGAAACAAAGCGAGAAGTGAACAACGATCTGTGGGTCATAGGTGAGTCAGCAGTGCTTGGTTTATAAGGGTCAAAAGCACAGTATCAGTCCATAAGTCAGGGTAAAACTAAGCCCGAATGTCAAAGGTTTATCATCAAATGAATCACAAACAGAAATGATCAGATTACACTTGTGCTTTCCTTTCTAAACAGCTAGCAACATGATATCTGAAACACAGACAAAACATCAATGACCACGGCTACAGCCACTTTGGAGGCTTATTACAGCGCGATCAAGGAATAGGCCCCAAAATTGATTAAAAAAGCTCACAGTTTTTGCGAAATATGCATGATCACAGTCAGTAGCAACCACCAGATGGGCCGGGTGTAATCTATTCTCTGATTGGATTTATGTCCTGAAGAAAATCCCCCACATCAAGCGATGTGTACACATTGTAATATCCAGTTCTGGCGTATTTCGGTCCTCTTGTCACTTCATGTGGAAGCCGGAATGTGTAAAATGACATCATCCACTAGAAATGAGAGTAGCCTGCCTCATTAGTGGATCTGATAGAAGGCCCGGACGCTCTAAGCCTTATTCACAGAAGACCACTGTTACAGAGACTTACCATCTATCCTCTTAGTCTAAGTTGAGACATAAATCTGTTGTTCCTAACCTTTTTGGCTTGTGGCCCTTCATGTCTACCAGCATATGTTTATGAACTGTGATAGAGTTGGGCCCAGTAATCGCTCAATTCTCTGGTTCTGTTCGGATATTTTTTTTTTTATGTCTTTATTCCTACGTTACATTATCTGTCTTTGGGTTGTGAACAAAACAAGACATTTGAGGACGCCACTTAAATCAAACAACTTGTAAATTGATCAGTGAGGAATTAACAGATTTACTGACAAGGTCAGTAATCATTAGCTGCAGCCCTATTTAGTTTATCGCTCCCTTCTCCCTTCTCATACCATACAAGTTTTCAATTGTCTTTGCGGCCCCTTCAGATTCCAGTCATAAAATTGCATTAAAGCTGCAAATTCACACCACTTAAATAACCACAATCTCTGTTATCAATGCAAATAGGACTTCGTTCACACGTTGATTCAAACATTAACTTGAACATGGCAGAGGAAAAAAGCTGACATCAGTAGGAGACGGGCTTACATTAAAACTCACACCTCTCGTCACTGTCAGCCAGTGCAACCTTTCCCTCCTCCCCTTCTTTCTAAAGTTTCCCCTTAAGTGGCTCGAGCTCTTTGTCCGAGCGTTTGCAGATCGCAGCAGCAGCAGCTGTGCCTGAGGGCACATCGTACTTTACACTCCAGCCAACCAAGACCTGCCTGCCCTAACATATATGGATGCTTACACACCCGAACGCACACAAAGACGGATACACTTATGTCTCAAACCAAGGACAAAAGCACAGCCAGGCATGCACTTACACACTGCACTCAAGAGACTCACATCAGCACTGGTACAGTTTTATCTGAGCGGCTATTACTTCCGATGAAAATTCTCTCTACTCTGTCGAAACAGACTTGTCACTCAGCAGGACATGCGCCGCTATTTCTGGCCACTTACTGGACTCAGCAACTTCTTTGGGGTCACAGGGAGTTACATGGGCTTTTTTCTGGAAAAGGGAGCAGCCTTCAGCAAAGACGGACACAAGCCCTAACCAGCCTTGACATGGAGTCCATCAGAACTTACTGAGAGGTTTGAGGATACTGTTGCTGGCCTCATCGTTGTTTTCTGTGTCCGACTTGTCAGAGACGTTCTCCGTCAACCTCTCCTTTCTGTCCTTGTGGCTGGCTTTCCGACGGTGGCGCCGCCGCCGCCGATAACTCTTGGGCACGTGCACCCCAATGTAAATGGTGTGGTGACCTGCAAAAAACAAAAACAGCGGATGAACTCTTTGGCCCCCTGAGGAAATTCAGATTGCTGCGATGCAAGCGATGCACCTGAACTTAACAGCTGACATTCTGAAAATGACAAGACACAATCAAAATCCCTATCGGGAGGTGGTAAAATTGGAAGCGTTTAGGAAATGATGGCAGGGTTTTAAAGTGCTGCAAAGTGCAATCTTGACCATTTGTCAATTCAGTTTAACAGGGAACATTCTCACGTCTTCAAGACAGCGTAGCAGAGCGGGGTTATAGGGGTTGCAGTTCACTGTCAAAACAAATATTTGGACAGAAAAAGAAGTAGGACGTAGCAGCGAAGACGCCAAGACTGCTTGCACCACTACATCTCTGTTATGCATGTTGGCACAATACCAACAGGACCTGTCGTTTAACCTGTAGTTGGGCGGTATAGGGTCAATAAAGGTGAGCGGACCAGACTGTTTGCTAATAACATGCCATCCAAATGCTGGTCAGTTGGCTGATACTTAGAGATGGTATCTGGCTCTGGGCACTTGCGCTGAACACGAATCTATTACTACTTCGGATTATATTCCACCTGGAATTCAACACCTGAACATATCTGGTTGATACACATTGTAAGTTTGTGTACATGAAGCAGTGAAGCATACTGCTAACACACCTTCTTTGACAGCAATATCAAAGATTTGAAGCTCATAGTGCAGAAAAGATTATAAAGCCAGCCACTGTGTGACATCATTACTCACTAACTTCAGGACAAAACTCAGAAGCACTCAGTGGCAAGTTGCATTAGTTTTAGCTGGTACACCCAGCTAAAGCTAGTGCAGTATAATACAAAACTCATGCAATAAATATGAAATGTATGAATTTATAATCTGGTTTAGAAAGACGTCAGTTCAATTTGTACTGTCAATTTATGTTTTATTGAGACGAGTTTCTATTATCTGCTCTACCTTCATTGACATAAAAGGGATGACCATTATATTAGAAACATGTTTCACTTCAGTGAAACTGCAGAGCAATCAGGAATAGTTGCTAGATACTCATTTTTAGACTCTGGTTCAAGAAATGATTGTTCAGTCCCTAGAAGTCACCTTTTCTCTAATACCTGCATACTAAAGTTTAACAGTCGGTGTGCCTACAGAGCCTTGACAACATCTTTATCCTTCCTAAGCAGAGGAAGACTATAGAAAGCAACCTTTTAGAGTAAACATCAAAAGTCCTCCTAAAACAAAGGGCTCTGTGCAATCAGTGTCAAACAACGCCTTTTGGAGCAGCGCTGAGCCAAGCACTGCACATGACCCGACCAGGAAGTGGCTGAACCCCTCAACACAACAAACAATGATCTCTCTTGGAGCACAAGAGCATTCTTTATTCACTCGTGCCACAAAGCCTCGTTTTTTTAGAGGGTTCATCTAAATTCACTGACACCGACCGTTCAGCATACCGAGCTAACGCTAAGCATCAGAGGCGAGGAGGATCTCAGAGGATTTGAGCTGTTTGACCTGAAGCATGAAGGAATACTGTCGATCAGGGGGATGTTTTATTTGGTCAAGCTGCCTGCTGCTTTGTCTATGTTCTGCTTTTCAGATGGGGTTTTTAGTAATAACACACTGAGCAGATATCAGCCTGTTGTTAAATAAAGATCATCAGACATCAGCCTGTAGTCTGCGTGCATCATCACAAAAACTCAGTTAAGTCAGTTTATTTAAAAATATAATAGATACAACTTATATAACTTTGCCCCTCATATGACACAGGAGCTTTGTTATATGAGGAGGAACTCTCCAGAAGAAGACAGACGGCTGGAGATGGACCCACATCACCCACACCAGAGCTCCTGCCCACCAGGCTTTTGGTTCAACAAACATGGCACCTGCTCTGTGTTTATGTGATAACATGAATACACGAGATCAATCAGGCTAAAAACCCTGCCGGCATTGTCTACCAAAAAGGAGGGGGGCGGAGTCAAATGGAAATCATCTGCTCGAGGAAACTAAAAAAGAAAAAGCTTGAAAAAGTTGCAAAAGTTCAATCAGAAGACTCCAGCAGATTAAAGTGAAGATTGGGTCGGTTGAATGATATGGTACCTTCCCATGTAGTCTGCGTTTACCCTTTTCACAACACAAGTTAAAATGGTTGTATAGATTTGAGTTTTTGTTGGCTGATACGCACATTTCTGTACCCAAACTACTGTTTTTGTGCCCTTTTTTATTTAACATTTGATGATTTGAACATTACAAATGCCAGGATCACAGTCAAAGAGATTACCTCAGAAATTCTATCCATTGTCTGTAACCGCTTTATCCCTTTTATGGGGTCGCTGGGTTTTTTTTTCTGGAGCCAATCCCAGCTGTCTCTGGGCGAGGGCAGGGTACTCCCTGGACCAGCTCATCGCAGGGCCCTCACTGATGGCAGAGGGGGTGCCAACCGCACATCAAGAGCAATTTGGGGTTCAGTATCTTGCTCAAGGACGCTTCGACATGCAGCCGACCCGCTCTACCCGCTGAGCTACAGCCGCCCCATTCTTTTTGGTGTGAATGGTAATTTTCCCAACTTCATGGTTTACTTCCTGGTTTAACGCAATGAACTTAAAAAGGAAGGGTCATGACTTTGCTGAATCTTGCTTTGGGGCCGAAGGCTGCACTGGAGTCAATGGGAGAGGCATGGACACACACTGACACACTCCTGAGGGCAGTTTAACCACTGATCAACCAGCCATTTGAAAAGCACAGGTGTGACCAATAATGTTAACGATGGCTCCTTTCTATTAAGCGTCCCAGAAAGCCACATCAGTGAGTGAGCATGCACAAAAACAGAGCCTTGGACCTGGCTCGGATAAATGGAATGCAGCCATCCAGAAAGTTATTAAGTCTATCTGGGCTCTTCCTGCCTCGACAAGTCAAAATGTCAACCGTGAAAAGGGTCAGTAAACTTTCATTTAACCTTTTAAGCTTCAAGCTGGGGTTGCTGAAATTGTAGAAAACCAGGTTCTTAAAGTATCCGACCTTTTACCTTTGTGCTGGTTTATCAATTAACATTAGAGCCGGCCAACGTCAAATTTGCCATGCAGCAAGTGGGCATTACAGCAAGACCCAGAAGCAGATGGCCAGTAACAAAAAGACAGAGAGAAATAAAGAAGACGGTGCTATTAGGGGCTGACAGATGAGCAATAAAGCAGAGCGTGAAGACGTCTGCACAGGCTGGACGACAACTAGAAAGGAGGCGAGAGAATGAG
>CAEMYA010000092.1:8589779-8605458 GCA_903131615.1 Diplodus sargus
AAAAAAAAAAAAAAAAAAAACAGTCAAGTCAAGGAGCTGGAAAGGAAGATTTGCACACTGCCAGAGCAGCTTTGTGTTACGACTTCCTCCTCTTTTTTTGTGTGTGGAAGAGGAACTTCTTTTGGAGCTGCCCATAAGCACACACTGAATGAAATAAAATCCTTGTGTGTGCCGGGAGGTTTGTTTAGCTCGCTGGATTTCTGAGGAGAGGCAACGCCAACGCCAGTCTCCCCAGCGACCGCGATGCTGGGACCTGCCCAGACCAGTGGGGAGGATGGCAGCACGCCACACGGCACCGACGGCATGCTAATACAAAACACATTTAGAAATATGCTCATGTGTTCGTGGGGAGGAGAGATGTTGATTGTTAGGCTGACTCAGCTGTAACAGGAGATTTCTTGCCAACATACATCACTTTTTCATAAAGTCATGCCAGATGTGAGAGTTTAGGTCCACGGGAGCTTGGACTACGTTACCCAGTCGCCTATCTTGAGCATTTAAAGTTCAGATACCAAATGTTTTGCTTGAGTGACACCGGAGACTACTCAGTGTCAGAAAAAAGATAATTTGGCCATTGGACCAAGGCTCCTCTCACTGACTTTTATCTCATCGAACGGGTAAAAATGTCAAGCTACCCCGTCTCTCTCTGTTCCGTTTATCAGCCGGCCTTTGAGTCGGCTCTGAGCGAGCACTGAGAGGAGCTCAGGGGAGACTCCGAAAAGAGATTTAGGCAGCAGACGAGAGGACACACTCAGACACAGCTCAGGCGCTGGTTACGCACAGGAAGTTTGGGAGATTGAAGTAGGGTTCAAGCCGAGGTGACACTCGACAAAGTGATGACCTCATGAGGGACACTGCTGTGCAAATCCCAGTGTTATGTTATTTTAATCATGTGTGGTGCTCACTTACGTTTAAGAGATCACTTAGCGCTTGCATATTGCATATTGTAGCCTTTTGACGACAGATGAATAATTTACAACTATTGTCCTACTTTAATTTCTTTACAAAATGGAAATAAAATAGCAGATTTGGTAACACTTGATAATAAACATCATTAATAAATGGCAAATATATGGGTAATTCAACTTTGGTTGATAGTTATTTCACTGTTTACAAACAATTAAATGCTTTATACACTAGTTATCAATGAATTGCTTATTGTAAAGTTGCATTACAAAGCACTTCATTGTTTGTTTTCATTGAAACCATTGTTAACTAAAGTTTGACTATAAATCTATTAATGATGGTTATTATAAAGTGTCACAGCAGCAACTTTGAAAACAAATCTATCAAAGTGTTCGTCAATGCTGCACTCGTGTTTTTCTAAGTTGCAGCACTGCCGCCTGGTTACACAGTTTGATTTGAAAACGTGCATCAAAAACGCTTGGTATTCAGTGTGATGGATACAGTCCAACAGATTAATACTGTACATAAATCAATGGGAGTCAGCGTTGGAGCTACTTTGAGCACTTCCGCCAGAGAAACAACACAAAACGGAAACATGAGGTTCTTAGACGGTTAAACTGGCTCCACGCCCGGCCCCTTTAATCTGCTGGACTAGACCCAAGAAAAGGGTGAAGCTGGGTGCTAATGTCATCCCCATGTAAACCTCACCTTGCGCCCAGCCACAAAAAGCGTCATGAGCAGCAGGGAGAGTTAAAAAAAAAAAAAACCTAAACGGAACCACTGAATCGAGGCTAAATTAGCTGGCTCTATGCCAAGTGGGTTGGAAATGAGAGAAAGGTGGTATTTATTGGACAGTTCGCAAACGAAAAATCTACAACACAGTGTTCTGAAACGATGGGCTCTCTCTTTAACAATGGGATTGGACATTTAGAAATATTAAATCAACAACAAAAAGACCACTCCACATGCTCACCGAACTTGCGCATATTTAATTGTCTGGTAGGTTCACTTACAACTACAAAAACGTGTTGAAGCAAAATCTACCGCGATGAGAAATTCCTTTTAGCGAGCGTCATTTGAGAGTACTGGCAGGTTTTCTTTCCTTTCTCTTTGTTGTTCTGTAGATCTTTGGGGATTAGAGGTGAGGTAAACACAGGATCACATGCTCCGCGTTCTACATCTTTCTCGCGCCAGCTTGCTAAACAGGTGAGGTCACGGTGTACGTGCAGGAAGTGCGCGCCATTTGGCAGTCTCCAAAAAGGCTAAATGACGCTCTTCCTGCCTCTTTCAATGAGCCCCCCCACTTTTGAAAAATACTAGTCAGAAGAGCGGAGTTGCTTAGGAAAAACAAGAAGAAACATCTCTACAAAGCTACCGAGCAAATTATTGTTTTGGTTTTAGGTGGCATACTTTTTAGCAAACGTAAACAAACATCTCTGAAAAGGAGTTCAGACTTTTTCGATGGCATGTAGAGAAATAAAAGAGCACAGCAACAACAGGTAAACTCACCCTCGACCTCCTCCTCGTCACAGATGTGCTTGAGTAAGGACGCCCCCCGGTCCAGCACCGCCTCGTCCTCCATCCTGTAGTAGTAAAAGAGGAAGAAAGACTGCTCACACTTCTCTTCCAGTGACAACGTGGAGCCATAGCGCTTCGGCTCGTTCACCTGCAGTAAGTTGGGACTGGGGTTCAGTCTGGTGGTGCTGGTGGCGCTCATCTCCACCCATTAAAGACTCATTGACACACCTCGGAGCCCTGAGACAGCACCCTTAAAAGATCTGCCCGTGAGCGAGTGCGTAAACTCCCCTCAAGCGTGAGACTGTGTGTTGTCCTTGAGGAGGGCAAAGTGCGCAGTCGATAGGTACGATGTAATGGGTTTAATCTCGCGGAGGGGGGTGAGGGAGAGGACAGGAAGTCTCTGCTAATTGAGTGTGATGGCCAGAGTGGTGCTGCTCATGCGTACGAAACGCGAGACTGGAACCCCTCGAGATCTGGATCGAACGCAATCTGCGCTTCACCTGCTAGACACTGAGTCAAGGTGTTGAGTTTTATTACTTGGGAGGGGAAACAAATATCTGAAAAAGTATCAGGTAGTATTGCTTCTAATCAGTCACACGCCCACTCACACACACAGACACACACCAAAGCCTCTCCATCTGGTCGGTAATGCCTGCCAGCCCCCCTCTCCACCGCCTTCCACCTTAGAAACAAGTGGGGCAACACATGTCTGTCTACTCATCCGCCCTTACAGGATTACGCCGGCTTTACTTAAGTGACAAGACACACACACACACACACACACACAAGCCCATGGCAGGCGGCGTGTGGCAGCCTCCACCGCTCTCCAAGACGACTCCACGCGCCTTCAACCTCACCTGAAACTGTTTCCCGACAAACATGGACAGACGCGGAAAAGGATCATAAGAAATGTTGCATTCAGGTGGCTGAAGAGAAGTTTGTTTGTTTTTGTGTCGGGGGCTACGCAGTGTGTACTCCGTCCGCTACTTGCGTGCTGAGTGAGTGGCTGCCATGAAATTTGAACAAAAAGAATAAATCAATGCTGTCTTCACACAAATTGCTAATGCAAATATTTTCATTAAACTCGTCCTCATATTAAAACGTGCTGTTAGCAGAGCAATTGGTGCTCAATCAAAGACTAAAAATGGACCCGACACAAACACAGACACACACACACACAGACACACACACACTCATCAACAACGGCTTGGGTTTACCCTAATGGGATCGCAGACAAATTTGTTTGTTGTATGAAACAATCCTTTTTTTTGTAACCGTTCTAAGGGTTCATAGCTGTGCTTAAATTCTGAGTTTGAGTCAGCTTTAGTCACAGAAAATCGGAGTCCGTTCAATAATAATATTATTATTACCATTAGTAGTGACTGTAATGGGGGAAGGAGGAGTGGTAGGAGCCCTCGGGTGAGTGTTGTGACGTGTTAATTGAAGAGTTGGGCGATATCACCCTATTATGTATCGAGTTACACGATGTGTATCTCGACATTTTAAGATCTCCTAAAAAGCACACTGCTAGGACTGGGTGACAGATTCAACCATCACGACATTTTGGAACAAATACTTTGATATTGATATTGTGATCATCGGTACTTTCACCAAATATTAACATAACTAGACTATTTGATAAATTGTCAGGAAAGTGGATACAATGACTAAGTGGGTAAGTGTCAGAACAAGTACAGCAGTTTGGCAAGTTTGGAAAATTACATCACTTTACTCAGATGTAGATCCAGGAAGAGTTGTTATTTAATGCTGGAACTGTGTCCGCTACGGAGGAGATACACGTGCATTTGATATGAAGATGCCAATAATACTTTGAGCAATGTTCTCCAGATACTTAGTCCATTCTAGGTCAAAGTGGACAGGACAGCATGGTGGGTAGATACCATGAACACAACAGTCTCAGGGGTCAAAGGTCAGCGACAGAACAATACTCTTCCAGCTGGTCTGGATTCAGCGTCCTGCTCAGTGTGAGAAGACATTCTCTGCATTCCCTGCTCACATGCGGCGCAATCTTAATGTCACATATACAAGCAGATTCATTTCATCTGTGTCTTGGTTTGAAATATCATGAAGACATAACAAGAAGGACAGTACGTCTGCAACAATCCTACCGTTGCCGTGTTATCAGTGTTATTTCAACTCTGAGACAAAGTGTTTCCATGCAGTCCCCCTTTGACAACCCCATGTGTGGACAAACACTCTGCAATCCAGTCGTATGAGCTGACAATACAAACTTTATCATTCTAGAAGAAAAGCTCTTCAAGGTTTTTTTGTTTTGTTTTGTTATTTTCACAGCACACTCAACACCAAATGTACGATGCACTGCTTTATTACTGTTCCTGGACGTATGTGTGCCCAAGATGTAGCTTACACACCTGCTTTCAGGTCTGTCATAAGAGGTGAAAAAAAGGCAAAATGCTTACAAAAAGCTGCTTTTTAATTCTGAAGAGAGTTTTCTATCCTTCTAACAAGCATTTTTTAGTAGCTGGGTCAATTTAATACGATTACTTAAGCTTCAGATGCACTCATCTGATTGATTAACCCAAATCAACCACTTATCAAGCTTAATTTCTGTCATGTCCGCTCTGGGTGAACTTGCAAAAACATCATGGTGATTCAGCCACAGTTAAAAGCTGGTACCAGCTGGCCTTCCCACTTCCTCCATTGCCACCTATGGAACAATCCTGGACATAACAGGCTGAACTCCCCTCAGCCTGAGCTGAACACCCACACATGATGTGAGACTACAACTCCACTCAGTCTCATTGTTGCAAATCAGCAATGTGTGATGTTTTGTTGTCGCTTTCTTCTCTTTTTTTCTGCCTCATCCCCCTTTGCCCTGCTTTGTCTGTTTCTACTTGAGAAAGCGGTTTTCCAGACACGTGAGCATCTGACTGATACTGGATTTTGGGGGCTGAAGCTGATACTGATATAAGGGGGTATTGAATGTCCACTCTATATAGTACATATGCACACCGAATGCATAACCACACAATTTTGTGGTGAACCCTCAAATGTGGGCATTATCATCAACACTGTTTGCATTAAGTGCTTTAAGAAAAAGGTTTCATATTGGCACATATCAGACAACATATATGCAGATATCTGTGACAGGCCAATATTTGCCTTTACCTGCAACTTGATATATCTCCGTGGAAGTTCAGTGTCTCTTTTTCCTAGAATGTATTTTATTTAGAGGCAAAACAATCTGCCGGCACTCATGCACGAGGGGCCGTTTCAGTAGCGGAAAGGAAAAGCCTGATACAAATTGTTTGCCGTTGCTTCTCGTTTAGGTTTTTATGTTTTATGTTTTGTCGTTCTCCTAAAATGACAATCTTTGGTTTTAAAGATTTTACTCAACGTTGAAAATGGCAGGTAAAAAGGCCACAAGGCAGAGTTACTTTTATTTGTATGCTCATATACATGTCTACTATTACAGGATCAGGAGAAACTGGATTTTGTTTCAAGAGACACTGCCCACTACACGATGATACTTCAGGATTCGATGCCAATGATTTGTGACTTGACACGGACTTGGTCCGCATGTGGAATTCACTTTGTGTATCTGGGGTTTCTAGAGATGTGGAAAAAACTTTTCTTCCCCCCTCACCTCTGCCTTTTAAGTTTTAGAACACCACAACAATGTCTACCATCAAGATCCCTTATAGCTGCACAGGATACATCTCCATTTCACATCATGACACTCATCTCTTTCCCAGGAATAAGAGGAAAAGGGACCAATGAATGCAGATTATATCACTGTCAGATATGCTTTGATGAGTGTAAAGGTATTTCAGCGCGGATAAAGTCTTTAATCAATATTTTGGCTATGTATGTGTGGAGGATCAATAGCTAAACCCTCAGATCACCTCCTTACAAAGTGTGCAAGCAATTCAAAACTTTTACGAGCTGTTACTTTGCACTCCTGATTGTATATTAGCTACTATCTGTCTTTCACTTCACAGATAACTTATCAGCCCGCCTGTCCTTGTAGGGCCTACAGCAATCTGCATGTAGCCTACATTCACTATCTGTTTGGAGAGGAGAGTGTGTTCTCTGTACCCAGGCAGATGCAACTGTCGACTGTGCGTCCAAACCCCCGGAGACGTCACACGGCCCAGAGGCATCAGGACTGTGTTTCGGTATTCGGTATCTGCCGTACTCGTCGCCTGAGATATGAATGAACGCATATCTAGTGTCCCGTTGTCCAATCGGGTTTGAAAAGTCAAATCCTGCATGCAATGGAGGCAAAATGTCACCAGATATCAGATTTCCCTGAAACTCAAAAGGGCTTCTGCACCCATTAAAAAAAAGAAAGATGCCGTTTTTGTTAGATGATAGCCACACAGGGGGTTTAGTCTGGCAGTAGTTCTCACTGTGCACGAGGTAGAAATTCCAGATCAATTGTTGCCTAAAGTTTCCATTGAAATGGGGGGGGGGGGGTCACATGGGACACAAAAAGCAGGATTCAGCTGGGAATTAACATCCTGGAGGTTTTGGTATCATCACGATAAACTGTCGAATATCTTTCACAATTGCTCAATAGATGCTTTCTGCTTTCCCCTCTTTTTTGTGTTGTGGCTGTCTGTGCAGCACTTGACCTGGAGATTAACATTATCAGAATCAGAGAAATTAGCAGAGACAACAACGGGCCCAGCCGGTATGAAATCAAACTCTTGCCGGCGGCCGCGGATTACCCTCGAGCTAAATCGTTCCAACAGCTTGGTTGTAGTTTTTTTTCTTTTTTTTTTAAATGAGCAAATAAATCAAACGTGGACGGTTTTCCTCTAAGATCCCATGTATGTTTAGTGTCCTGCATCATTGTGTATGTCAAAGCTAGGATCCCTGCAGAGGAGTTACATGACAGCTCATATCTTGATGCTGCCTGTTAACTCCTGACCTTAACATGATTTCAATGATCTGTCACCATTCAGTCCTCCTTAGAGTTATGTGCACAGGTTTGTAGTCACAGGCTGTTCCATTCATTTAAAGTTCTCTACCTAGAGTGAAAAGCGCTCGCGTAAAGCTTGTTGGTGTCACTTACTTCTTTCTGCCGCTCATCTCTTCGTGTTGCGTGTGATAAATCCCCTTACTGAACGTGCTGAGCAGAGCCGATCACCGGAGCGGCTGCTGATGTTTGACCTGACAGGAGGAGTAACACATTCAGGTCATTTTCTCTGCTCCGGGTGGGACAGCTCACAGTCGTTCACAACCAAAGTGCCCGACTGTAAGCAAAAGTCCCTCAAGGATATCAAACAGCACAGGGAGACTTATTACGGAATGGTCATTTAAAAAAAAAAAAAAAAAGAAAAAAAGAAAAAAAAAATACTGTAAACTATGATCACAGGAGAACCAGTAAACAGCGCATGAGTTTGAAGTGACATTATAAATCAGCGCTAACTGGCCTCACGCGAGCCGCCAGACCAAAACAAACCACACTCCAGCTGCGCCTTTACGCACGAGCCAGCCCATTAACCGTGTGATAAACTAAGTGTGTGAATGCGGCTCTGGAGGCACGCGGATTGCACGACTCGAGAGAAAAAAAAAGAAAAGAAAAAGTGGCATAAACTTCCAAAGTCCCGAAGGCACCAGTGACAGGCTGTAAGAAAAAAAAAACGCACAGGAACATTATGGTGATTTATGCTCAGGGCGCCTACTCACACATGCACACGAGGCCCGGAGACATTAGTTTCAGTCAACAAGTCAACAAAGCGAAACAAAGTGGAGAAGAACTCACCGCTGTATACTTGATCTTTGGCTGTGTGTGTGTGTGTTTGTGTGTGTTTGGCTCTCGTCGTCACCCCTGCGGTGGCATGAAGGTAAAGAAGTCTACTCCCACTGCTCGCCTGAGTTTGTATGTGGCATTGTGCGGCGCTCAGCATGCTGCCGCCTCTATCTGCTGGACCGTCCTTCTGTCAACGCCACTCCTCCGGTGGGAGGTCAGACTGCTCCGCTGCCGCCGGCACCATCGTCACACTTCTTCTTCTTCTTCTTCTTCTTCTTCATCATCATCTTCATCAGCCCCCATCCAGCCACCCACCCACCACAGTCCCTTTAATTGAATCAAGTCGTTGCACGGGTGTGGAAGGGCACAGTTCACCATGTGTGCGTTATTGAAAACACCAGACCATAATAAGATGTCTATGGCTTTGTGAAGTTAAAACAAATCATGAAATTAACAAGGTGGTTAAATAATGATGAAATAGGGAGCACGTATTAATAATATATACACACATATATCCAAATTAGATTTTTTCCATACAAAAGCGTTTTACATTCTTGAAAACACTTCTAAAATGTTTAATTGTCATTGATTTTTGGAGCCAAAGTTGAATAAATTCTAAGTTAGGTGTTGTTGTTGTATCATTTAGAAATACATAGTAACTGCTTCATACATTTTGGCCATAAAGGTATTGTAAATGGGTTTTTTTTTTATTTTGTATCTTTTATAATTTTGTATTATTATTGCTTTTGACATTAAAGCATCGCTGTCATATTTCCAAATATCTGTCCAGCATCTCTCTCCGGTGTATTGCAGGGTTACCGCAGGGTCCTCTTATGGGACGCTTGATGGGATTGTACAGCACTGTCCAGATGTGAATTATTGATCTTAAAATCTGCAGCGCCATCTGTTGGAGGCAGGCATCGTGGCAGGATCAGCTGTCATTGCCTTCAAACTATGAATTAATTGAACAGCCAATCACGCATTGTTATGGCAGCCTTAATTGAACAGGTGAAGCAGCATCAGCTGAGGGTAACAGTTATTTAGAGCATTACTCAAGGCTGTGTCTGATTCATGAATTGCTGAGCATTTCTTTTAAGGTCACGGCTTATATCAACCCACGTATCATGCTGGATATGCCTTTCTACATCGCAAAAGTACAACTTTATCTTTTTTTTAAAATATAATCTGTGTTTACATGTCAGAGACAAGTCACAGCAAAATAATAAAGACAAAGATTAGGCAAGTGGTCAACAGTATGACCAACTTCAGGGTGAATCTGCCTCTAAGGCAAATGCTTACAGTCCTGGTTATGACTCGCGTATCTTAATTTTCCCCCAGAAATGATCACTTTAAGCCTCTGGTACAATAGTTGAATAGTAGTTCCAACGCTTTACTTCAGTAATGAGTGTCAGTCTGTCATCTCCCTCATCAAGCGCTTCTGAAAGAATACAAAAACTACGTTTACATCTTTAAGCAGCGTTATCGTTGCTTGCAGCCACTGTTGCAGACAGAAGGATTCTAGCTGATGGACGTGCAGCCTTGAATGCTAACATGTTAGCAAAATGTTGACAGAAAGCAAATTAGTCATCGCGTCAGAATCAGCTTTTATTGGCCAAGAATGTGTGCACACACATGGTACAAGGAATTTGACAAGGACAACAAAACTGAACAGAGACAGGTCAACATATTACTATTATGTACAGGCTATAATGAGGTGAATGCAACAGCGAACAACATACAATGTCTGTATAGAAGGCTGACTGTTACTGTACATGTCGAACAAGAATACCACAGTGCAGGGATTTGTGCTTCTGCCATCAAAAATGTAAAACCAATCATTCACTCAGGCCTCCTTTGAGCTCTGGTTTGGTCTCCACCAAAGATACGACTTTAGCTTTCACGGCAACTCTTGGTACCGATAAACCCGATGAACTCAAGCGAATGTTGTTTTCTGAAAACAGCCGCCTGCTGATACCGGCAAGATTGAACATGCAGTAAATGAGGCATTAAATCAAAACAGTGAGCTGAAAGAGGCCACAGAGCTAGAGAGGGGCGGTAACTCCTTTTGGTTGTGTCATTACAAACATCTCGACGTCATCATTTGATCTCGCTGATGTTAAAACAGTGATTAGTGAGGCTCAAAAGAAACGCTGAATGGTTTCTAACAGTCATGATTAACTCAACATGCATTAACATGTTACATACTCTTCCAGATCTTCATGTTCATGTCCATATATCATCCAGTTCATGCTTGTACATGTTCAGCTTGTCTGTCCGGATTTAGAAGAGCGTTTTGCTAATAGGAAAGAACACACTTGCACTGATGGTGGAGTGTAAGATTCGTCTTGTTAGAAAGTCACGCTTACTTATTGTTTTTTCTTGTTTCAGATGTTTGATGTTGCGTGTGTCATCAGCAGTAAAACACGCTGTGATACCTGATACTTTTTGGAAAGTTAGGGACTATTGCCAAAACATGGGCCAGGAGAGGGACTCCTGCTGTCATGTGACTTTGTTGTCTGAGAGTCATCGTCTGTCTGCACCATGAGTCTGATGGGGTATCTGGTTTATTTCGGAAAATTAGTTGTCCTGCATCTGAAAAAATTATACATGTATTTCAAAAGAGATTTTTAAGACATTTAGGGCATCTAGGCCTTTATTTCCTATCAACATTATTCTTGTTTATAATAATTATGGTTAAAAAATATTCACATTTCAAAATCTTCATAAATACACTGTGAGTAAAATTCTTCTTTATTCATTAAGATATACAGATGTTTGTATATAATAATAAAATGCATTGCAAACATTTGATAATGTTGAGCATAATTTCACACGTAATTCAAAGATTAGTTTGATTTATTTATTTTATTATTTGTTATCATTATATACTGTATTCATGATTTAATGTAACTATATAGGTTTTTTATTCATTTTTTGGCTGCTTCTGTTTGTTTTTTTTCGTGTTCCATAAGTCATTCTGGCTCAGCATCTACACATATTTGAAATAAATTAAATGTTTAAAGAGTCATACATGAGGCAAGTCTTCTTTTTTTTCTAAAATCGCACCTTCCTGATGCGTCATGTGAGCCAAATAATGAGGTTTATGACAAAAAATAGCATAATACGGCAGTTGAAGTAAATGAGATTGCATGTCATATCCAAGATAAAAACATTTTAGCGGAGGACCTCATTTCATGATTTTGTCGTGGCTTGGCTGCTTTCTTCAGGATACCTTGACGTGCAATTGCCAAAAGTAAGATATTGCTGTCTTGTGCTTTTACCTTCATTACTTGATTTTTCCACAAGTGGAAATTTGTTCTCAAAACAGTGTTACATGTTTTTATCCATAACACAAAATATTTTCAAGGCTAACATCAGTGCGACATATCTGAGACAAGTCAGTGTGGGCAGGGATTGTCCCTCATACGTGAGAGTATAATGCAAAACAGCTGCTGTCTTACACATTTACAACCCAAAGCATGTCAGCATTTCCATGCTCTCCCCCATGCGGTACAAGATTTTGCTCGAGGAAAGAAAGGGCAGCAAAGTTGAGTGAGCCTTGAGAGGAGGATTTGAGAGGCATTTGCATCGGCCCTTTGAAGTTCAAGATATGTTCAATGTGACAAAAGATGCTGCTGTTTTTGATCCCTGTTGTCTTTCCCCCCGCGTTTTATTTTGTGCCAGCTCATGCCTTTGATGTAAAATTGTTCCAGGAAACATAGCTCCACCTCGCCTTTTCTCTGAAATTCCCCGAGCCACACCATGACATTAAAACCGGAGCGAAAAATCGCATGAGATCCGTCTGTTTTTAGCTGCATAAAAGCTTGTCGAGCCTCATCCAGTGTGTCAACACCGGCCTTGTTCACATCAGTAGCAACATTTGTACTGAGGGATCCAATCGCCACTGACACGAAATGAAGAGCAGCAGACAACATGCTGTTTTGTATTTTGTTTGTTTGTTTTTTTATGGTAAACATGTTAGATTGACATGTAGGGAGTCCCCAGACTCCCTTTAAAAATTGTTCAGTTTTGTGAGTTGTTCAGGAGAATCTTTCTAAACTTTGTGAAACACTGTTGACAATAAATTCTTGACTTGATAGGCTTTTTTTTTAATGTAAATTCAGCAAATGTTATACATAATATTTGTTTTTGTTTGCAAGGCAATTCTTTCTTTGCGTATAAAACATTGTATCCATTTGTCCCAGTGTTCATTTGTATACGGCAGAGAGAGAGGTGAAATCGCACTAATACCAAGTGTGAACTTATCCACTTGTGATCGAATCACTCTGGAGAGAAATTAATACACAGTTCTGAATTCAGCCACTGTTGTTTTAAATGTCACTGGCATTGATGTGCACTGTCTACCAGTAAACAACGACAGTCATTGGAAATGAATATTTCATATGATTTCTCTACATCTACAATGACCTTTGACAAACAAGTTGCAAAAATTCAACACTTTCTATATATTTCCAGGACTTTTAAACGCTCAGTTAAGCTAAGCTATCTGCATGAGAACTGAGCAAACTCCATCCACAGATGAAGACTGAAGAGCCTAGGATGCAGTTGAAAGCATCTCAATGCTAAACTACTGTTAAACATCATCTTTTCTTATATCTTTCTAGCTGGCACACAAATACCTCAACCTGATTTCAGTAAATAAAAGGTCCTAAGAGACAATGTTTTAAGAAAAGAAGATTAAAAAAAACAATAAAAAATAAACCTGGAATTAGTCTGAAAAGGAAGCCAAAAGCAGGAAAGGAAGTAGAGATGGTTTCCAAAAGCTGGACATAAACATATATGACAAGACAAGTGCTGTGTTAATGTCCACTGAGAGGAGAAACAGGGACGCCTGAAAGAAAACCAAAACGCTACATTTTTCAAGAATTCCAAAAATGTTACTGTCTTGACAACCGTTGTGGAACTTGATAGTTAGTACAGTTAAAAATGAAATCAGGTCATGAGAGTACTTTTTTCCTGAACATTTATAGTCAGGACAATATAAAGCCACATGCTTTAATGTGTGTGCATTAGCTGATGGGAAGATGTTCTCATGCAGGTGTGAGGTTTCAGTGTAAAGTAAGTTATGTGGCAGAGGCCTGTGAGGAGAAACAGAAATGTTTCCTCTGAGCCGCTTGCTGGGCCCAACTTTTACTAAACTTATTTTTCAGGACAAATATTGCATTGATATTCCAGGAATACGATTTTTGATTCCTATTGGCAACATGACCACAATGACAGTGCCAACATGCTGAAGTGTAGCAGGTGTTATGTGTACCAAGTTCACCATCTCTTGGTAAGCACACTGACATGTGCTGCTTAGCACTGAACTCAAATTACAACTGAGGCTGATGAGACTGTCATTTGTTTTGCAGGTATTTGGTTTTAAATCATTGAACAAATAAAAATTGTGTGGTTATGCATTCGGTATATATATATATATATATATATATATATATATATATATATATACAAAAAGTGGAGACTATAGATTTCATTAAAATATATCCAATAGTTCTGGAGACATTTCCTTCAAAACCACACATCATGTCAGCCTCACGGTGGTGCTAGAGGAAAACTCAGTGGGTCCCCAAAGTCATTGGGATTCATCTCCTGGGAGCAAAGAATGTCTGCAAGAAGATTGTGGCTCAGTAGATCTGTGTGGGGTCAGTTCTTAGTACAAACCCTTGAACAGTTTTTTTCGCATTCTAAGAGAACTAAATAAAGTTAAACTTTTCACATTGTAAGAGTTGGGATGGGACACTGATGCCAATGTATCTGCATATTTTCAGACGGTTCTTCAAATTATGAATGTTCAGACTTGTCAGGTGCTGCTGTTCAGGATAGAGGACAGAAAGCAGCCTCTGTTAACTCCTGTCATTCCATAGCATCAGTCCTGCATCTCCTCCCACTGCCAATTCTGGGTATTACAAGTGCAGCAGACTTCCCTCTCTTCATTTGGAGAACACTAATGGAAGAAGAGAACAATGATATGCCGACACTTGAAAATGACAAACTTTCAATCAAACTGAAATACAGATCGAATTGAATGAATTTATTAACCGTGGTCAGCATAAACTTTGGGTTACAGCTGAGCTGTAATGGGGTAATGCTCCTTCTTTTACATCTTTTAGTTTTGGAGAAGAAATTCAAACTCATTTTTTCCCCATAAATGAATAAACAAGCTGTTCTCAGAGAATAACAAGGTCCCCAGAAAACTGTTTGAATTCAGAAAGGTGGCAGGGTCTGCCAAATATATATAAAAAAAATGTGTTGTCCTTTAATTCCAGTTTGTTTGTTTTGTTTATTCCGACATGAAAACGAAGAGAGTTTCTTTATTTTGTCAATAAAGTTCTTTCTCTTGTGATTAAAATATCTTCCTCAAAACTACGTACTGCACCTTTAAACACAGTAACACTAAATAGTCCACCAGAGAGTCTTTAACGCAGAGAAGCACACGGGTTCAAGCACATACCGCAATGAATCATGGGAGAATCCGGCGGCGCGGACTCACTCGTGGCTCCATCACTAGTGACTCATCTCCCGTCGAATGCAGCATCTCTGGTCATGTGAGCGGATTGCTGGACCGCTGACACAGCGCGCAAACTCTCGCGAAATTAGCGACAGATTTGACCAAATTGATCATGCACAGCTATTTCCGGGTCAGGAGAAGGCTGTGGAGGACAGGACGAAAGGCGGAGTGATTACAGGAGATATCCTGGAGTTAACTGACTGCTCCATCGATTGGTTTGCTAGTCAGGGCGGTGCATGGCCGCAGTAGCTTAACGCGCCGAGCTAGCTGCTCGCTGACTGACAGCCCGCTCGCTGGTGGTCACATGAAGTGAATTTGACCAGGATGGCGGAGCGGGATGTGCCTCTGGGGGATGTGCCTCTGCAATCATCCTCGGAGCTCTCAGAAAGTTCTGAGAGGCAACCGTCCTCGGATGAAAACGGACACGTTGATAGTCCCGACGAGACTCTCTCTCCGACCTCGGTCATTTACTTCAAGGAGGCTTTAAACTCCTCAAACTTGAGGTTTGGGAAGGCTGGATCGCTGTCACCGACTCCACTCAGACAGTATGACTTCAAGATTGAAAGAATCGATTCAAAGCGCAGAAGTAAGTGTTCACGAACTTTTGAAAAAGTCCAAATCGTTACCCAACAAGCTAACACCATCCTCCATAATGACCTGATATACTAAGCACACCAGCTGTACAGTTACCGTTGCTAGCTTCTTAGTGTTAGTAGGTAGTTGGTTAACTTTTGACTCCCCGTAAACAAACAGCGTCATACCTGCTTAAGATTCAAGGTAGCTGTCAGTAGCTGACTTTGCTAACGTTAGAAAGGTAGTGAATAATATCAACTCTCTTCTCATTCAGTTTTAACCCCAAAATGTCCTTTCAAAAGTAGTGAAAGGAGAGATAAACACCAGTGGAAACAGCTAGCTAATGTCAACAAGAGGTGTGGACTTCATCCTGCTGCCTTACTGTAAGAGTTTCGTGTGTGTGTGTG
>CAEMYA010000092.1:8607256-8628883 GCA_903131615.1 Diplodus sargus
TTTTTTTTTTACGCATGCACCATCTGCTCACGTGACAGTGTGTTGCTGTACCCAGCACTACCGTCAGCCATCTTGGTCGACACCCACCCAGTGCATTCACTGCGGTGCACAGGCAGTCCAATCAGAGTGAACCGGTGCTAAGCTGACCGGAGGAGGGCTGTGATTTTCAGCACGGTGCTGTCTTGCATTTTAAATCCCCGGTCTGCACAAAAGGGATAACGTGAGGTTGAAGAAGAGGAGAGGGAGGTGGAGGAGGAGAGGCCAGGGCAGTCTCTTCAAGACAGCAGCGTAATTCACTCAGTTGTAACAAGGAGGCGGGGAGGATGCAGGCATAAAGAGGAGGAAAAGCAGCACCCTTTCTAACACCTGCTGCGAGCTGCTGAGGGCCTTCCCCCCGTCTTGGCCTTTTATCCTCTTTGTTTTGATGCTCTTTTCAACCTCTCTGATTTCCTCTTCTCATTGACTCTGTGATTTTCTGGTGGGGGAGCCTTTCACCGGTTCCTGGAACAAAAGCTGCTGCGCCTTTTTTCCCCTCGGTGGTGTTGGCTTTGCCTCGCATCAGCTGAGTCATCATGTCTGATCTGACGCCTCAGAGCGAAACCCCGACTCCCACCACCGACAAGATCACCCAGGCCGCCCGGGAGACCATCTATCTCTGCAACTTTCGCGTGTCTGTCGATGGCGAGTGGCTTTGCCTTCGCGAGCTCAACGACATCTCCCTTACCCCAGACCCAGAGCCGGCCCATGAAGGTAATGTGACAGATTAGCTCAGCATCCAAGGAGGTTTGTTTGCACAGTGGGATTTCTGTTAGGGCGTGGTGGTACACAAGGTCCCCAGACGCGACGTGTTTAATCTAGTGAACTGTAGCAGTGTGTCCCGTTTTGAGCTGTGTCATGATCGATTTCAGGGGAGACGGTTTGATGTCTGAGTATTACATAGCGGGATGACGCTGCTTGTAAATAAGCAAGGGCTGGGCAACAAAACAAACAGGAAGTGCCTGCTGTCTTGTTGTCGGGGTTTCATTAGCTTTCAGTTAATCAAATGGACACGCATTTGAGATGATATTGGTGTCTTTTTTGCTTACGAAATGTAGCAATCATATAGGTTTGCACATCCGTATTTTTTTTTACTCTCAGGGAGACAGAATGAGATAGGATGCAATTCAAACTAGATAATTAGGATTGGCAGTGAACGGGGGACTTGTTTTGAGCAGATTCATGCTGCAGAGTGTGATCTTTAGTTGCATGGTTTTAAATCTGATGGAAATCAGAATATCTGTTGTCCAACGAGACTTCCCTCTTCCTCATCTTTTGCCACGCCTTCTCTCCGTCCAGAGAATGCAGATTGGCAGCTCCGTGTTTTTCCTCTGAAAGAGAGGTGAATTAGACTTTTCTCATGCCAAATGGCAAACTGCAAACACTGCAGAACCTCAAGCTCCAGCTCTTCAGAAGCAATAGACTGTTGACATGACGTTACAGAGGACCAGACGGGGACAGAAACATTTGTTCTGTCATGCTACTGTAAGATCAAATGTCTCACAAGCTGTCTGTTATGATGCTTGGTATCGTTGTATGGCGGATAGTTTTCATTTCAATGCAGTATTAGCGTTTGTCTTTTTTCCATCAGCGCAAGTATTTTAACTGAAATTGAAGTAATATGCAACAATGGCTGGTTGATGTGGCTTTAAAACAAGATTACACCACGATATACATTACTTCTCAATATTATAAACGTCTTCACAAGCACTTATGTATATATTACATAAATGCTAGGACTGGGCAACAAAATCAACTAACAGATGTTTGACAAAATTCCATCAATATCGATGTTGCACCATCATTGCAGTGACAATATTCATTTCACATAATATTAAGATTATGAGATCTTTGGTAAATAACTGTCAGTAATGTGGATATAATGACAAAGTGGTTAAAGATATCATCTCTAAGACGACACATAATACATGGAACTCTCTCTCCACACAAAATGGTTCAAGCAATTAAGTTTTTGTGCAGCAGGGGAATTCTTGAATGCTTCCTTATGAGAAGTTACATAAGTGTCCTCACTGAAAGGTGGAAACTCACTTCCTTTATTCATCAGTTTCTACAAACACAGAAACCACAAAGAACACAAGTTTTGTTTTTTGTTTTTTTACCAGTCTGGCTAGTTGTTGATCTTAGAATAAGTACATGATACCTAATTTTACTAGTTTTCCAAATTAACACTCATTTTTATCATTTATCAAATTATCATTGCAGCGCATACTGTGTTTACAACTGCAAGCAAACCGATTTGATTTGATCTGGATCAAATGTGAAGTTGTCATGTTGTTGCTTTCTGTCTATAAAGATAATGAAAGTGAATAGAAGATAGAATCTCTCTCATTAACCAGCTGTCACTGTTTATCCCACTATGTTTGAAGGAAGCTTCTGTTTTTAAATCTTAGATTTCAAAATTATAATTCTTATGCAGATTTACACAATTTCAGCAATAACATACAGCATCTCTGTGTTAAATATCCTCTGGTTTCAGTTGACCAAATGTATAAATGTATTAATAATGTAACCAAGTAGCATAACCCTGTGAAACTCCTTCACTAAAAGCCACTCTGTGTCTCAGTTATCTACTCACATGAATAATGGATGAGGCAAAGACGTATAGATGGATCATAGCATTTTTAGGTTATTTCAAATGTTCCTTGTTGAATCCTTTTCTCTTTCAAACCTATCCATATTTTTAGGTTTTGCTGTGCTAACTTTCGTTCTGACAGTTGGGTGTGTTATCTACTTAAATCTAAAACATATTCCTTATGAAAACCTACTTCGTGGAAAAAAATCTTGTAGTGGTGAAAGAAATGCAGAACTGACTAAAGGTTGTTTTTTCTTCCTCTGACTCTCAATAAATTTAGCTCCTGAGTCATTCCTGTTGTCAGACCATAGTTTGTGTCATTGCACACTCTCAGGACCTTTTCCAACTTTTTTTTTTTCTTCACTTTTTTAGATCCCAAGGATCCCATCGCGATCGAAAGGCTTAACCTGATGAACATGGCCAAACTGAGCATTAAGGGCCTGATCGAGTCTGCCCTCAACCTCGGACGCACACTTGACTCTGACTATGCACCTCTCCAGCAATTCTTTGTCGTGATGGAGCACTGTCTGAAGCATGGATTGAAAAGTATGTAAAACACTCTTCACATTTGTGTAGTTTTCTGTTCAAAACTACACAAATGGTGGAGTACTTATTTTTGGCATTTGTTAGGACTTCTGTTAAACGATTATTCCTTGTTGTTTCTGGGGCTTATTATTGTATGATGACTTGGTGACCCAAATTCCTCCAAATTAACCAACTCAGCTTCTCTCTCATCGATCAGCCAAGAAGACCTTCCTGGGGCAGAACAAGTCGTTCTGGGGGGCGTTGGAGCTCGTCGAGAAGCTGACGCCAGAGGCAGGAGAGATCACTGCCAGTGTGAAAGATCTGCCCGGCCTTAAGTGAGTCTGGTGTATGGATTCACTAACGAGAGATTTCTCCCTGTCACAAATTAAGATTAAGAAAGATGTTTTTGTGTTGTTAGGTTTCAAGTGTATTTCTTATGCAACTCTCCCGTGTTTGATTACAGAACTCCTCTAGGAAGAGGGCGTGCCTGGTTAAGACTGGCCTTGATGCAGAAGAAACTCTCTGACTACATGAAGACGATCATCAACAGAAAGGACCTGCTCAGGTTTGTTTGTATCATACTTGTCGAGGCTCACTGGCATCAAGAATAACATTTGTTTTACCTACGTCTTGATCTCTTTTTTCCCCCCCTTAAACCTGCACATAATACACATTTAAGTGAGTGACGGTATTTCAATCATTTGCTCTGTGCAGTGAATTCTATGAGCCAAACGCATTGATGATGGAGGAGGAGGGAGCCGTCATCGCTGGGCTGCTCGTTGGACTAAATGTCATCGATGCCAATCTGTGTATGAAGGGAGAGGACTTGGACTCTCAGGTAATTCTGCTTTCGCCCTTACCTTGTCCAAAACTCCCAAATCAAATTTGCCAGAGCTGCACAATTAATCGAAATATTATCAAAATTGCAAAATGGGGAAGACAGAATGTGTGACAGAGCAGCATTATAAGCTGCCCCGGCCTACAGATCTTGTACTAAATAGATAAAAGAAAATGTGTGTCTGGCACAGACCTCAAAAATGTCACATCATCATGATTACATAAATTGATCATTCCCACTAATCATGAATCACATCGCAATCGAAATATACAGTATGTCAAAGTAATCTCAATACACATTTATTAACATTTTTTGTACCATATTCTGCAGCCTTAAATGGGCCCAATTTTTGACAGGTGGTGGCAAGAAGGGAACGAATATATGACAGGATCTGTGTGTAAGCAGAGATGCTGTAAATAAGTTATCACTTTAATTCAAGTTGTTTTGATTTCATGTTTTAGTTTGTTTTTGTTTTTTTGTAAGAATGAGAAAGCAAACTGATTTGGTATGTTAGCCCCGAACTTACAGTATCAAACCTGTGTGCCATTTATCCATCTTCAAATAGGTTATATTGCTCTACAGTGCAGTTCTGAAAACAAGCAGTTGTTGTACCAGTAGCATTTTTCCTGGAGTAATTCCTTAAGTCAGTCAGTTTTTAACTACTCAGGAATCACTGCCTCATGCTCTTTTAGCAGCACTTAATTTGGGGACGAAGCCAGAATGACGGGCAGGATTGGCAGGTTGCCATCAGCTTGACATCAGCTCAGTAAACAAGTGTCATTCCAAGAACAAGGAAGTGAAACCTCCACAGTTATAAACCTCTTGTGTAGCGGAGGTTGTTGTGACTGATAACCTGAATGCAGCAAAGACAGGACTAAAAAAAAGTGAACACATCTGTAAAGATCTCCCTGAAGCAGCATGTAGCCATGTTTCTTTTCCTGCCGATATAAGAGCTGCTGTGTGGTTTCAGCTGTCATTGATTTTCTATTTCTTGTTCAATTACTTCTGCAGGTCGGGGTGATTGATTTTTCAATGTATCTCAAAGATGGAGGACACAGTAGTAAGAGTGCAGAGGGGTGAGTGCAGCTTTCTCGTCTTTAACAACAGTGATTGTTCAGTCTGTTTTAGTCTCTCAAACTATTTAACAGTGGAGTCAGCAGTGTGCGTGTGGAGGAGGGTTGGTTATAGGTTTTTTTATTGGTTTCATCCTTTTTTTTAATTCAATGGATTTAGTTGTTTAGCTTTCATTTCTAAGATGTTTTGTTATCTTTGAGCGGTGATCTTTGCAGGTAACATCTGATCGACTTTGATAGACTGGCCATCAAGTTAGATGTTTGTCCGCTCATTCGTGTCAATGATTTGGAAGCTTCTTGTTAGAATTTTAAAAAGCAGACATGAGAGATTAATATTGACTAAAGGCTAAATGTTTAAGTTGTTTGTTTACTTTTCTATATTTTTGCCACAGAGAAATTATTGAAGAAATAAGAATATTGATCAGAGCAGTTTACAGAATTATCAGTAAAACTGCCATTTATCTAATCTGATATTAATTGTTTCGTTTTCTTCATAGTGGTGTCATCAGATGTCTTCTTTTCTTTTTCGACTGAAAGCAAAACCCAGATATATTTTATCAAGTGAAATGTCAAGACAAGGAAAAGCAAAAATTCTCACATTTAAGAATCTCAAACCATTAAACATTTTTAACCTTTTCGCTTGAAAATTGATTGATTCAGACGATTGGTTGATTATCAAAGTAATTGTAACTTCATCTTCTGTCGGCTGAGTAAACCTTACAACTTTACTAAGATGAGGTGATATTGGCAAAAGGTTAAATACAGAAAATTATTCGAGGTTTAACCTGCTGAACCTCTTTATGTACCATCACCATCTGCTGTGTCCTTTAGTTTGAAATATGTACTGACCTTTCAGTGGAAAAACAGTTTTGTCTCTCCTATTCCAGCTGACTGGAAAAGGCAACCTAGCTTAGTAAGATACTAAAAAGTAAACATGAAACATTTCCCTCGTTATGAAAAAGACAAAAAATACGAGACTCTCTTTACTTGGCTGCAGTCAGTGATAAACAAGTTGGCTAACGTCATGATTCATCTTTTATATGTTACTATGTCTTCCATCCGTCTGTCAACTCATTCCTCTCCCCCCTCTCTCTCTGCTCCTTCAGCGACGGTCAGATCACAGCGATTCTCGACCAGAAGAATTACGTGGAGGAGCTAAACAGACATTTAAGGTTACACACAGTGAACTTCTCTCCCTTCTGTCGACTCTCATCACCTTGTATAGTAGCTTGTTGAGCTGGAAACTCATGTGGTGTTTCTGTCTGTTTACAGCGCATCCGTAAATAACCTCCAGGCCAAGGTGGACGCTCTGGAAAAGTCCAACACAAAGCTAACAGAAGAGGTGCGAGCTGTTCAGAGCTGAACTCCAAAGAGAGCGTTTAAATTCCACGCAAATACCTTTTTGTTAAAAATGTTGTCAGCCTTTTCTGCTTCGCTGCACAGATGCTTGTATTCAGAGCTGTTCGCTGACTTTTGTCCCCACAGCTCGCAGTGGCAAATAACAGGATCATCACTTTACAAGAAGACGTGGAGAGAGTAAAGGAGGAGAGCTCGTATCAGCTGGAGTCCAGGAAGGTGAACACATGATTAATTACTTTTAAAAAAGCCGTCCACTGGCCTAGCATTGCACTCCTATGACACTGGTAAACTCATTGTGGAAATTGTACCAGGGTTGTTTTGTGTGTTACTGTTTATTTTACTTTATTTTCCTTTTTCAGGCATTAAGAAGCGACTCGGCGCCAAACGGACAAGCACTGGGTGAAACACGCAAGCAGCTCAAAGAGGAAACTTTGCTCCGATTGGTGCGTTTTGTGCTTTTCTACTCCTCTATTTAGATGTTTATACTGTCAGAGAATCCTGAGAGCTCCTATATTTAAGGTCAGCGTTCTCCTGGTTGTGAAGTTTGCATCTTAAGTAAAAAAAACTGATGTCTGTGCAGGATGTGGAGAAGGAGCTGGAGGTGCAGATCGGGATGAAGCAGGAGATGGAGTTGTCCATGAAGATGCTGGAGAAAGACATCTGTGAGAAGCAGGACGCTCTGGTGGAGCTCAGAGCGCAGCTGGACGACATGCGTGCCATCAACCAACAGCTCGGCCACAAGTCACAGGTGAGGCTTTCCCTCCCGAAATCTACATTTATTTTTACAATGGTGGCCTTAAAATACCCTGTAGTATTTTTTTAATAGAGCTAAGTGATGGTGCTGCATCGGTCGCTTTTGCAACTTAAGCTTCAATCCATGCAGTTGACTCTGGATTCCTGTCTGTTGATGAATGTAAATCAGCTCTATTTAAAAGACAATTTCTAAGGGAAAGTTTTAATAGTATATTTCGCTGGCTAACATTAGTAGCATACTAGCTGTGTAACATAATAGAGTTCATGCACAACAACAACAGTTTATTCATTCTTCACAATACTGGCTACAAACCTGGCATGCCAACCTCATCACTTATTTGTCACCATGCATTATTGGTCCTGTTTTTGTCACAATAATACTCCGTGCACATATAACAACAGAAAAGGTTTCTTTTTTTTTTTTTGCATCTATTCATCCATAAAGAAATGCATTTTCCTGCGTTGAACGCTAAGGGCATCATCTGTAATTATGGACACAAAACAACACTGTATGGAAATGAGGCATAACTGACACCCATAATGGTATTTCACATAGAAACTCAAGAGTCTCCTGCTCAATGTGGTAATCATATTTATAGTATGGATTTTCAAATTATTTCAGTATTCTTTATGAGAAGTCAGGTTTAGCTGTTACAATGGTGGGCAGCTCTAAATACCACAATACCCATCAACCTCGGCCACAGTCGAGCCTCTTAGAGGCACCGTAGTTACTGAGCTCTTCTGCTATTTTTATTCAGAAACCAAAAGAGCATCGATTTAAGCTGCTGATTGTGCTTTCAGTTTTCCCAACGCTGTAATCTTTAGCTTTGAAGCCATGTGCGTCTCATGTGACATAATTTGAAGCTCTATTACTGGATGACTGCACCTTGTAAATGTTGATGTGCGCAGGCTTGTTCCTTCGACTTTGATTGATGAACCAGATGCTATAAGTTCTTTTTTTGAAATAAACATATTTTATAGGCATTTCGGGAATAAGTGCATCATCACATGAACACATGAAACCCAAACCCCCCACCCATCTATCTACTTCTTCCCTTCCTTAGCCTATTTGAGCTCTCTATCCTAGGAGAAAAGTGACAAATAACCAAAGAACATAACAGTTCCTATTATAAGGTGGGAAGCAAAATAAAGAGTAAATAAACAAATAAGAAAAAAGAAGAAGACATCTAGTCATCTGGTCTATAGGGGAAAAATGAATAGAAGTTTTCCTTACTGGAACCAGCAGCACCTCCCAACAAAAACTAAGAACTTCCATTTGAGTCTTTTAACAGACTTATACTGAGCTATTGTGTCCGGTTCACTAACATGGCTCATCCTCTTCAGTGTGCAGATGCAAGCTCTAAACAGAAGAGTGAAGCCATCACTCGCCTGGAGGAGAAAATCAACCAGATGACAGGGACCGTAAAACAGATGGAGACCAGGTGAGGACAGTTCTCTATAGCCCAGTAATCTACATAATTATTACACTAGATGGGTTTCTTTACAGAATCACACCCTACAGAGTGTCTTATGTCCTGTTTTTCTCTTTCCACTTCCATCGTCATTATTTCTCATAATCATGATTTTATTTTTTATTTTTTATCATTTAATCAGTGAGAAACATTTGGTGAAGCAGGCCAGAAACCTGAACTCAGCAGCAGGGAAGCTGCTGCAGCTGCAGCAGTAGCTCCCCGCTTTCATAAATCTGAATACAAACATACAACCCTGCCTAATATAGAAACAACCAAACTAGGATGTTATCTTTTCTGTACGATGCTCCTTTGTTGTTGAAAATAAAACCATTTTTCCCACAACCTCCTACAGTGGCTCTCCAGCATCAGCTTTGAGTAGTGTGGACCGAATCCACCTTTTTAGCAGCCCTTAATCCTTGTGTTCTCTGACAGATGTGTTTGCCACATCAGATTTATACTTATGTTTGGTAGGCATTTCTTACAAATACTCCATTAATGCTTTCTGGCAAAGGTAAGACAAGTAGACTGCAGGGCGTCAGGAAGTTTACAGTGGACAGTTTTAAGATTTGATGGACTGATGATTGATGTACTAAGGGACACGTCCTGGATATTTGGGAGGTCGGCGACTTGCTGTAATGTGATTCCAAAGAAGTCGACCACCACCAGAGACTGTGCTGCTTGAATATTTTCAACCAACAGAGACTGACAGAGTAAGAAAAGAGAGAATCTGCACCAATGTTTAGGGACTGATATCCAATGTTGTCATTTGGTGATCCACATTCAAGTGTTGAGGGGCAGGACAGGACCAAGAGAAAGCGAGAAGAAAAGGGCAAAATTAATTTATTAATTTTGAATTGTATGTGAACATAACATTGGTGTAAACTGTAGTAATCATTAGGCTAATAAAACATTAAACAAACACAGCCTGCTTCATCTTTTTTGGATAAAGTTTCCCGTTGTCCTCGTTGGGTTTCAGTCCCCGGACACTCAGTCCTTCCATCTTTTTTTGGTTTACTTTTTAATTATGATTTAAGATTTATTTCACTCTTATTTGCAACCATGTTTCTTTTTCGTCAAGTTTTCATTTTACCATAAGTTTATGTAAAACCCCAAACCTCCCCAAACCAGATGGAAACAAGCTGAGAAGGAGAGGGATCTCGCGTTGGAGGCCAACCGGCTCTTCAAGCAGGACTTTGGAGACAAAATCGAGAGTCTGCAGGTGGAGGTGGAGCAGCTGAGGAGGCAAAGGTGAAGTCTGACTGAATGTAATTGAGTGGCAGTTTATAAGATTACTTTTTTCACATATGCAGTAGTACTACCCTAGACCTGTAAAAACACTTAACTGTGCAAAATTGGTGGAGTTACCCTTTAACATGACCCAAATGTAAACCTAATCCCAACCAGTTAACTCCACAAGACCACAAGACCAACACCAACTTGAATCATGGTGTGTTAAGATTTTATTCTGTTTATCATTCCATTACTTCGCTGTTGTATGGCTAAACTGTGCAACATCGAAGCGGTTAGTATCTCCATGAAAAGCAGCAACATGAGGATTGCTTGGTTGCATAAAGCTTCCCCAGGAATAAATCTTTTTTGGGCTCCCATAAGCAGCCCGTAATCATCATATCACACTCTGAACAGCATGCTCCCTTTAGTGTGTCTTCAGTTCATCTTCCTGTTTGTTTCCAACATTAGATCCCTGTGCATCATAAGGGGCGCTAACATTAGAATTTTAGAATTTGGAAAATTACAAAATGAACAATTTTAAAATGCATTGTAGTTCCACTGTAGTTATTTTTTGTCTTTGGGATCTTTATCTTGAAAGGAGATCAGATCACTTGCTTTTCTTATGTGATGATTATGAATGTTTACAGTTAGTTGTACATTGTTGTTCACTGTGTTGTTTCGTTTCAGGTCTAATCTGGAGCTGGAGCTGAGAAAAGAGCGAGAGGGAAGGGGTGAGCATCATTTCGACGCTGCCTCCAGACATCCCAGCACTCCCCGGAGGGAGAGGAGACACCAAGAGAACATACCAAAAGTAAACGTGTGATCATTAATTGTGCAAAATGAAAAGATTAGTCTTACTAATCTACAGGCTACAGGTGTCTTCTTTGTCCTGACAGAATATGTGTATGTTTTACCAACAGTGTGCCCCAGAATCCCCATCAGTCAAAAGAGCGAATCACCAGTTGGACACAGGAGCAGAGGACAAAACAAGTCTGAGCTCCAGCTTGTAAGAAGTTATGAGACATACAGCTTTTACAACAAATAGAGGAAAATATTATATCTATTTTTTCAATGATTTATTTCTCTCTTCCTTTAAGGTCCTTGTCACATCATGAGGATGAACAGGTGAGGTTTAAGATACACTAATAAAAGGTTTAATTATCTTACCATAGATATGTTTATGATTTGGTTTATTTCAGTTATAAAACAGAGGACCCAACTCCAACTAAAAAACTCCTCACAGTCAGTGTTATCATTAATGTAGTTTGTACTGCAATGACGCAAACAAGAAGCTAAGTAATAGCTAAAATGGTCAACTGATATTGTTGCACTAGTATCATGAAAAATGATGTTTTCTGCAGGACGAGTCATTCGTGGAGATCAGTCAGCCCTCCATCTGTACGATGTGTGAAGAGGACGACTCCCTCCTGAAGACAAAGGTGCAAGGACGTCATTCTCATCCTCCATTACAACTAGAAAATATGTAGTGCTACTATGAGTTCGTGTTCATAAAAGCTTACGATCAAGTCTCCATTATAAAGCTTCAATATGTAGCCTTTAGTGGCATCTAGTGGTGTGATAGCAGGCTGCAACCAACTGAACACCCCTCGTCTCACCCTCACATGATGTGCAACAAAGCTAAAGAGGACTCGCTCCCTCTGAAGATATAAACGACGAAAAGCTATCAGATTGAAAATATCAGGCTGTTTTTGAAAGTTTGGAATCCAGAGTGAACGATCAAGATTTCACTAAAAATGCTCACTGGAGACACTTCTTGCTCCAGAAAGTCATTAGGCCGTCAAGTGGAGACCCAGCCAGTGTCATTTTAATGTAGCCACGGTTAATTAAGGTACATTTTCTGTCACAGTGCGTTCACAATTCTGTTTTTCTCTCTCCAGAAACAGTGTAAGAACTGCAGTGGGGTCTTCTGTGAGAGCTGCGTGTCCAACGAGCTGCCGCTACCTTCCTCCATTCTCCCAGAGACTGTGTGTACCGCCTGCTTCTCGCTGTTGCTCCAGCAGTACGCTTCAACACCAACATGAAACAGCTGAGCAGTTACTGCAAGACAGACACATGGAAACCAGAAGCATTGATTTGTAAAAGCGGCACTGCAAAAATGCACTTTCTGACTTCTTGACCCGAGAAGTTGAATGAGGAAAGCTCTGCGGGTTCTGAACTTGAAATATTTTAGTTTTTTGAATTGATTTTTTGAATGGAGAGCTGTTTGGATGCAGGTTTTCATTTTTCAAATACAGGTGAAGCCAGATTTTTCTTTTCTTTTGTGTTGAGCTGCTGTGGTATTTGTTTTTATTGAAAACCTGCACTCAAAAGGCTGAAAATGGCACCCGGTTAGAGATTATTGATTATAAAAGAGTCAACTTGAATCATCTCATGCTCATTTAAATCGTGCTCTTCACAATGTCCACTAAGTGGATTATTGATTAAATGGTCAACTGACAATATTTTAACCTCCGTTTTTAAAAGTTGAAAAATGAAAAACTGGACTTCTTCTTCACGACTGTGATTTTAGCCACATTGTAAGACCGTAGTTAATCATATACAGATCAATGCGTGATGTATAAAGTGACGGATGAAACTTTACATCATATATCACTCAGATGAAACGTGAAATTTGGCACTTTTGTCCTCATTGTGGCATCTCATTCAGGGAATTACTGTTAAAATCAAATATCACACACACTTTTGACCAAATACTATGATATTAAACATGTGGCAGCCATTTAGGAAACACTGTGTGAGCGGTCAAAAGCTTTTTTATAAAAAAAATTCAAAGAAATCTAAAATTCACATACTATAGTGATAAACTCAGTCAAAAATAGTTAAGAAAATTGGAAAACTAATTCAGAATTCAGTTCCAGGAAAATAGAAATATTGAAGGTTATGATGACCAAATCCTAGACTGTAGACTCTATCTAGTATATCAGTATGAATTATATATCAACTATCAATATTGATGGACACACATCGTAGAAGACAGTTTTGGTTAGTTTGCTTATTCAATTTCTTGTTGAGAGTGAGACGAGAAGTTCATGCTAAGCTTAGTCGCTGTAGCTTCATATTCAACATACAGGCATAACCATATCTCTCAAAATGTCAGGCTGGTCCCTTAAGTTTACACAATTTAATATTCTGGGTATGTTTCTATACTGCAGCTGCTGTGTTCTGCATTATTTAGAAGTGGCATTAACCAAATGGATTGGTCCGATTTATCTCTCAGTGCGTTAGTTAAATCAGAAAATCCAACATTCAGACATTTAGACCGTAGTCGTTTCTCTGGATAATCTCATTGCTTTTCTGGGCGTCGTAACATGTTAAAGCATTTTTAAATGCATGGCTCTGTGGTTTGAAGTGGGCATGTCACCCAGTGCATCTTTATAACAGCTACTTTTGTGTTTTATAGATTTATATGAAGAGTAATTAGAAGCTCAGCCAGTTAAACCTTTAGTCATTTCTCGTTGAAGCTCATTAACACATGAAATGGAAATGCTTCTTAGATCAACAATAAAATTTTATTAGATCTTAATGTTGTGTGTCTTGATTATTTTAACCTGTATTTCACCTCACTGTTGAGTCAGGAGCATAAAGAGGTCAGTCCTTATGCTTTTATTTCACATATTCTTCCTTGGTAATTAAAAATTAAAAGCTGTTTTCATTAAAGCAACATCATGTAACTTCTTCACCTTAAAATATCAGCTTCAAAATCATTTTCATGGTACAGTGTCTTGTAACAGGGTGAATGGTGTCTCTGTCTCGATCACTTGTTTCTGCACCTTCAGTGGAAGGGTAAGATCACTTTACGTACATGTTTACTTCAAGATACAAGTTTTCAACATATAACATTATTATGATGTTATGAGTTTTGTTTGTAGTTTGCATCTACATTACATTAGACAAACTGTTCCAGACCTGGACCTTGTATTCAAAACACTGGTTTTGCACCCAGAAATGGTGGGGGGCGCCAAATTGCAAACATTTTTTAAAGACATTTTGGGGATATGATTTTTTTTTAACTGCTTTTGAATTTTTTGTGTACAGAAATGATAGGTGACAAATTTAGCAGATAGGGAAAAAAACGCTTTGAATGTGTGCCTCTGTTATTCTTAAGTGTATATAGTTTGCCTTTGTTTTTTTTACCCACGTCTCCTCTTGCATTTAGTTCTACAATTCAAAGCAACTTTTCTTTTTACACAAAAATTTGAAACACTCGTTCCCCAGTTTTAGTGAGCAATTCATCTTGTTAAAGAGAATTCAAGAATTCTAAATTTTGAAGGTTTCTTGGAGACTTTCTTATTGCACCTTTAATTATATAAGCTCTGTTGTGTCATGTTGACTCAGCTTTATTTCAAATGTTGATTCAATCATTCTGGAAACTCCCACACTAGACCAAGTGAAAGCATGAGACACATAAGTGTAATCTAGTATCATCAATAATTCCTTAAACATTCATACTAAAATAACTCATTAGAATACACATTCGTTATAAGTTGCTTCTGCTGATCTCAAACCGATTATCTCCCTCTTGTTGGATAGAGACAATGGAGGCAGATTTTTCTTATGACACCAGGAATGTTTATTGTTTGATGTCCAAGTCAGGCAGGAAAATAAATACACTAGTCCTGTGTGTGCGTGTGTGTGTGGCGTCTGTGAGTCAGCATTGACCTGCAAGGGAAAAAAAAACACAGGATGTTAAATCACAACTAGAAGGGTGTTAAAATGAAACCACAGCAAAGTTTGTGGGAGAAGCAACACCAGATAATTCAAGCTTTCCATCTTTAAAAAGAGCAAGTTTTAAAACCCTTTTCACAAAAACAAAGCAGCACAGACACTGCAATTTGTTATTCTGTGTGCCATAAAAAGCTGGAAATTCTCCACTGGTGGTTTGTAATTGTAGCTCTTGCTGTCTTCCAAGCTGAGACAAACCAGGACACCCACTGGACAGTCTTATAGAGATCAGTCTCATTAAAAATTTCCATTGATAAACTTTTCAATTCTTTGACAACATGTACAGTGTTGCTGTGCTGAGAAACAAAAACTGTATCATATAGTCAATTTTTCTGTCAAGAAGCTCTCTGGGTCTAATTCAGTGTTTCTCACCTTCAATCACAATCTGGTACAGAGTTCAGAAATAACTCGACGTATCTCCCTCCTAAAAATAAGAGAAAGTGTAAACATTAATTGAAACTCTCAGTGACCAACAAACAGTAATTATTACTTAATAAATGTTCATATTGTAACATGTACTGTTCAATTTCAGGTATTTAAGATGCGCAACCATTTAATACATTTTTACTTTTGTTGCAATGACAGCAGTCACTATACCGAGGTCAAGTCACCTGCCAATCTCTTGTTAATTTTTTACAGAGGAGCTATAGAAACACATAACTGGTACCAAGCATCCGTGATTTCAGTCGAGTGGGGTGTCTGCTCAGAGCCCAAAGGATACTAAAAGACGACCCACCACAGCCATAGTCTGCTCACCCTGCTGCCATCTGGCAAAAGATACAGAAGTATCTGCTGCCGTACAGATTCGGAGCAGCTTCATTCCTTAAGCTGAAAACTCATCAATTCATACTATACATACATTGAACTTTTTTTAGCCATTTTATTGTTCTATACCAATTCAATTTAACTATGTATTTACACACTTTCCCTGTGTGTAGCATGGAGGGGCCTATAACTAGCTTTTTTTCCCATTCCTGTATTGTAGAATGTTTGGAAGAGCTCTTATCGTTGGTAACACTGTCAGAGACAACTGGATCATTTCTGTTTTCTGTCTGACTTTACTCATTCATTAAGTCTAATGGACATGTGAAAACACTTAGAAATAGTGCCAGGCTGACTGACTGGATCACAAGCCAAGCTTTATTTTCCAAGGAGATAACAAGGTTTGTAGAGAACACAGATATGATGTGATTATTGTATAGCCATTACAGTGGGCAATCACCATAATGATATGTTACAACGAAAAACTTCTATTTCCACTTTAAAGAATTGAATAATTTCAGAATCTTGAACTGGATTTCAAGGTATATCTTTGTATTAAATTGTGTTTACATACCTTGTACATTTGCTTATCTACGGTGGAAGCCTAACATATTAGTGTTACAATAATTATAATAATAATAATAATAATAATAATAACAACAATCTAATAATAATAATAATATTTTGCCAGATTTTAATAATTTAGATTTTTACTCCTCTGTGGTTCATTGTTACTCATACTAATTTATTTGTATGTAAAATGGTGAAACTGATATTTTCTGAGACGATTTTTATAACGTTGAAATCTTCAATCCAAAATCATTGCAACCATAATGCAGTCAAAAATGTTTTCGAGAAAAACAGATGTTGTCCATTATATTGAGGCTTCTTAAAGTGATATTCTTATTTACTTTCAAGCATTTCTGCATCCACCATTAACTCACCTATGTGCTGTCTATCTTTGGACATGGCGACCGTGGCGTCCCCGTGGCAGCTGAAGTAAACATCGGCCTCTCCGCTGAGCCTGCCGTCAGGACCGCATTCAATCAGGATTTTAGACACGACTAAAGGAGAGAAGAACTGCAAGAGAAAAACAAACACATTACAGAATCAAATATTAGGGATCTATAATGCAGCACAGAACCAATGTCAACATATTAGACACGTTTTTTTGTCTTGCCTGAACAATTTCTTGTCCAGACACCTCGAAAGGAAGACCTCTCATATGGATATAGTGAAGAGGCAGGGCTGAGCTCTGAGCGGACCCTGGTGGAGAAGATATGCCAGTTTACACCAAGATAAACACTTTCCATCTGATTTTTTACACAAAAAGTAATGGTCTGTGAAAGAGCCCCCACCTAAACACTGTCTTCTAAATTAGTCTATCATTTGGGCTTCTATTTAGATTTAAAGCATACCTGTATTTACTGGAAATGACAGATTTCCTAAAAAGGAATGTATCTGTTTAAATCTAATTTGTCCCAAATCATTGAAACATTGTGATGTTTTTTGGATTTAAACATGTATCACTAGTTTACATAAAACTGTCATATAATGTTAGCAGCTCAGAAAATCTAAGTTATGGAGAGTGAAGAGAACAATGGAGAGAAATTGTAAATGAGTTATTCTTATGCACCAAAGTCTCTCTAAGAAAGTGGGGGGAAAAAAAAAAAACGTTTAAACAACATCATAAACTCTAAATCCCCTCACTAGTTCGGGGGCCAGCCTGTGAGGAAGTCCTCCTGTTTGCTGACTGAAAGCTGTTCCTCGACCTCATCCTCAGTTGGATCTCATCAGCGCTACTGGGAAACACCTCGACGTATCTGCAAACACAGAGAGCTGAGGATGAGCAACAATCGAATAAATATGAATAAGTAAAGGAAGAGTTCAGTCCAGGCCTCAATAGGAGCATGTACAGCATCCTACCTGTTTCCAATGTTCTCTTTGTTTCTCAGCAGAGCGTCAGCAGCTGCTTCATGAGAAGCAAACTGCACGAACGCCTCTCCAGAGTTTCTTCCTAAGTGGTCTGGGACAATGGTGACCCCTTTCTCTGCTATATCCAAACCTGAAAGACACAAGCAGATTCTGAACTTTAGTTTTTTCATTACACAAAGAATATCTTTACCTCAATTCATCCTCCACATTAAACATATGAAACAGTTTGTTTTGTTTCTTTTTCTGTGATGTGGAAAAGAAAAGGACTCCCAACTTTTGTCTGCAACCCTGATGTTGATAAATGATAGGGGGAACCTTGAAATCCTTTTAAACAAAAGAAATACCTTTTCTAAGTGTCTCAGTCTGGCTCTTGGCATATATTTGTCAGAAAAAAAGCATTATTGAGTGTTTGTTTCTAAAATAATTGTTTGCTAAATATTATTTCATAAGCTCATCTTCTACTCAAGCATGCATAGAATAATTTAGTCCACTCAAATGTCATATGGGGCGAGCAGGTCACCACTCACGCAAAACAATCTGTGTAATGTAACTGTAAGTGCTGTACTTTAGTACAAAGATTAGGTACTGGATCAGAATATTTACATTTTATGGAACTTTAAAACTTCCACTTCATCTCAGAGGCAAATACTGTACTGTGTTTTGTGTGACAGCTTTGATTACGAGTTACTTTTATTTATGCCCTTCCTGACCAGTAAAAAACATGCAGCTCCAAATAAGGTGATTCTGAATTTGAATATTCTGTTAAACTGAAGGATGAAATGTTTCTTTACGGGTTGAGAAAATTCTACAGCTTATAAATGAAGGAGTAAAAGCCCTCTTGAATTAGCTGGAAAATAGATCGTCACAGAGCTGAAACCTGCCTACTTTCGAGCTGCTACATTCTGGAAGCCAAAAATGGTCTGACCAACATTTGACAACAGTCCAGAGGGGCAATCAAAAGATGATTGAATCCTTTTAACAACTGTTGTCATGGCAGAACAAAATGAAACAGCCCTTTTGTCTGTCAGCGTGGTTTCTGACCACAGTCCAGCAGAGATCCACTGGATCTGGAGGTGGGAGGAATTTACCCGAAAAAAACTGGACGATGTCAGCCTGGGTGGAGGAGAAAGGGAGACCTCTGAGTCGCACCACCGGACTAGAAGACGGGGTCTGGATGGATTTCTTCAAGATGTCTTCGGCCTCACTGTTTGTTACTTCATACACTGCGAACACAAAGAGCAGGACACGAACATTAGCTTTCATATCTTAAATGTCCCAGTAAGCCACGACAGTGCCACAGTGACTCGGCAAGATCCTGAAACTGAGGCAGCTAAATGGAATCCAGCCACCGCTAATTTCTTCTCAGCCTTTCAAAATGTCTTTGTTAAAAAGTCCAATCAGCACCTGCACTTCAGCCTTCCACAGCTTACTACACTAAGATACGAACCTTCAACGTAGCGAGGACCGAGGTACTGTCGGTGCTTCTCCAGAGCTTTGCTGACGTCCATCTCCGTCTCCATCTCGATGAAGGCTTGACCTGACGGCCTTCCTGATTTGTTCACAGTAAAATGGATCCCCTTCAATCCGTCCCGGATGCTACAGTCTGCATCACAGGAAATACATGTTGGCAAATATTCTTACTTCTGTATATATACTGTAGATATATATATATGTTATATTGGACTGTTTGGACAGCAGATATAAACATTTCTGGCATCGAAATTGGTTAAAGAGTTATGAGAAAGACACAGTATATACTGAGGCAGGATGTCTCGCCGTTGGACGGTGATCTTCACCGTCAAAATCAACATTAACAGAAAGCGACTCTCACCTGCGAAGAAGTGCTGGAGGTCCTCGGCCGAGCATGACCACGGAAAACCTTTCACCTGCACGATGTACACCTCCTTCTTCTCCTCGTCTGAATCAGACTGATAGGCCGGCAGCGGTGGGTAATCATCTTCACAAGGGCCTCCTGCCTGGAAGACAGAATGCACAATCAACTTTTTTAGCAACAAACTTGCTGAAGCTCCCACAAAGATGGCTGCACAAATGTCAAACAAACAAATAAAAAAATGTACAAGAAAACATTCCATTTTAAATAGATTACAGAATGTAATGCAGATACGTTTGGTGTTAAATATTAAAACACCATCATGGCCAGATTACCCACAAGGCACTTGGTGCTGTTGATCACTCTCTGAGCCTCCACTTCCCCCAACAACTGCTTTCTCTGCAGTGCAGTTATACTCTGTCTCCTGCATTAATTACAGGGACCCAGACACCCAACAGTGCTTCTATGCAGGAAGAAAAACACACACACGGTCCCTAAGATCAGTGTGTGTTTGTTCTTTACAGATGATTTGATCAAACGGTGCATAAAGATGTTATATCACTTCCTCATCGTGTTTTTTGTTTGTTTAATAAGTCAACTTTCCCACCTATCACTGTGGGGTTTTTTTTTAATCTGTAGACATTTGTACTGTGCTGACTTCAAGGTTTTCCATCTAGTTTTTGAGTAGAATATGCCATGCAACAATAACAGGGAACAGTTTACAGAACTTTCAGTTAAAGTACGTTTTCCTTTTTATACTTGCACACTTTCACTTCACCTTTGAGGCCTTTGACTAGTAACAGAGTGTTTTTCACAGTGTAGTTTTTTATGTCTAAATACTTCCACCAGGAGTTCCTAAATACATTCAAACCAATATGTAAGTTATTGGGTGTAAACCACCGATAAATGGGACCGTAATAGTTTGAACTTTACATCCATAAAGGTAAAGTTCAAACCAGACTCCTGTGGTGACCCTGTTTGACAGGTGATGCAGTCAGCAGCTCCCCCACAGTCTCTGTCTCTAACCCCCCCTCTTCCTGTATGGGACTCACCTTGGTACAGAAGCTGTACTGGCTGGTTTTCAGCGCGGACTGAAGCTGACAGAGTCTCTGTAGACACACGGACCGTGTCGATGATGCCCATGTTCGCTGCTGAGTGAACCCGCACCTGGCTGACAACACGCCTGCTCTTGTTCTGCTCGCTGCCGGTGACGTTAGTTGCCTAACTGCGACACACCGCTGCAGCAGAAACAACAGAGATTTACTGTTACCGGACATTATGGCCGAGTCTGGTCGGACGTTAGGTTAAGTAACTTTCAGCTGCTTAGACTGAAATAAGTAGACAGCCAAGCAGGTTGAGGTCAGTTCTTTCAGCTAGTCCGGCTCGCTTCCAGTTACGCATGAAGTTAGGAGGCTGAACTGACTCACGTGCGTCAGTCAAGGGCAAAGCTCGTGAGTTCTGAAGACGTTGTCAAGCTAACAGGAAGCGCGTTCAACTTCCGGTTTGCTCAGTCTACATGCGGTGTATTACACGTTTTTTCATCAAATATTTGTAATAAATATGTTTTTGATCATCTAACGCTGATCGATATAATTCTGTCATTAACAACACACACAAAGAACATAAAAGAAAAGAGAACAAGATGCAGAAAAAAGACGAAAAACAAAACAGATTAATAACTAATAATAATAAACTAGAAGTCTGACACAATTTAAATTAGATCAATATAATCATACATTGTCATTTAATTTGAGTTTTACTATTATTTATATATACACATATATAATGTGTCAGAGGCTTTTCCAGAAAAGAAAAAAAAACATACAAAATATATATAGCAGAAAACTTTAAAATACAATAAAGTATGTTAATTATAGTAGCAGGTATGTTGTCAGTAACTAATAAAAACTTAACCGATTGTTATTGATATCTGCATATTGTATTGTGTTGTATTTTATTTAGGTTGTATTTTTTATTTATTTGTTCCTCTCATGTCAAGATACACTGTGTCTGATCAATGTTCTAGAGTGCCATAGTAATAGCCTAAACTTGAGTTAAGACAAGAACATAAGAAAACAATGCCATAACTTCACCAGAAAAAGGATTTTTAAAAAGAAAAAGAAGATAAACACACATTTCTGAAGTTTTGCTTTTTATAAGGAGAACTATATGTACATTGTTAAGACTAACGATAAAATACACATCAACGCATTGAGAACATTTCAATCACTTGATTTTAATTAGTAGGCTGTATAGGAAGAGGTGTTGCCAGTAAGTCCTGTCAACTTGACTATAGTGTTATGTTTTCTCCCTCAGGTACTTCCTCTCTCTCTCTCTCTGCTCTTGTTGGTGTTTCATTTACACTGCCACCTACAGGTTTGGATGCCGTAAAATTCTCCTAGTCACAACAATCATGAAATTATTTTTATTCCTTTAGTTCATTCAGTCCCAAAGGAACTCTGCTTCAACTTTTGAAG
>CAEMYA010000092.1:8637809-8652874 GCA_903131615.1 Diplodus sargus
AGAAGGGGAAAGAAAAAAAGGAAAAAGAGAAAACACCGGATCACATGACCGCCTTCGTTACTTCCTGCAGCAGCAGCAGCAGCCTCTCCGCTCCTCGCCCCTGCCTGCCTGCCTGCGACAGCACAGCAGTGGTGTGGTCGCTCTGAACGCACACTAACGGAAGGAAAAAACACTCCACACGTAGTGAAGGCCTCCGCCACACTGAACGCTCTGTTTCAGTCACAGCGACGACGGATATAAACAGACACGCACACAAACAAATACATTTTTTCTAATCTCAGTTGCTCTTTTTTTTATTTGGTAGCGTTGCAAAAGGCCAGTCCTCATAATGGCGACAGCTGCGGTGTCTGCCCCTGCTGGCTGCGGCCCCAGCCCCGGGTCGGGAACTGAGCTGGTCCGCGGGCAGGCCTTCGACGTCGGGCCTCGGTATAGCAACCTCTCCTACATCGGAGAAGGAGCCTACGGGATGGTGTGGTAAGAGAGTGTTTACCTACCTAACATTTTACATGTTGTTCGGAGTTTACACCCTGTCATATCAGCCTGATGTATCGCTAGCTAACTTACATACTTTCCGTAAAAAACAACTTGTTAATGTCATGTTTTAGCTAGCAAGCAACAGTGTCAGCCCAATGTTAGTGAAGACGGGGTCCGTGTGCGAGGAAGGAAGATTGAATCACGACGTTTTCTTTTCTTTTTTCTTTTTTTTTAGTTCACGTTAGGGGGCATTTTGTGTTGTAATCATCACCGACGAGAAGTCGGTGTACTTTAGCTGGAAGTCCATTTGAAGTATCACAAACTTGCAGCAGTGGGGCACAGGTTGTTGTTTTTTCTACATTAAATGCCATTTGCTTCGCCTTAGGCTCCCATCTTCTACTCTTAAATGTCGCATGTAGTTTAGACAGTGAACACATTCAGTGTTTCGTTAATACTACTTCTGCAACAGGTACCGAAGTGAATTGATCTGGTGCTATATGTACTGCTATTAGTACTTCACAATTTAATCTAGAAGTAATACTACATCTTATTTGTTCGTCTATATATTATCACCCCAAAAAAATTCCATGGCAGCTGAAAGATAAACTATGTTTAGTTTATGTAGGCGATATTTGCATAATATGCCTGAGAATGCATTAAAGGAGTACCTCAAGGGGTTTTCCTTGTGCATCACATGAAACTGATTGCAGGTTACACACTTTATATGAAGATGTTTATGTGAGGGACCCATGATGATATGTTGCTTGGGAGGCAGCAGAGGATAAACTCCTCAAAACACAAGTCTAAATCCCCTTACAACTGCATAAATGTTGCCTTCAGTCTGTAAATTTGTGGTATTCATTCTGTTAAAAGTTTGCAAAGTAAATCTGATTTGAGCTGAAGTCAAATCCCACCCTCCTCTCTAAAAGCACTAAATCTTGTTGTTTCTGTAGCCTGTGGTAATGTAGTTGACCTTAAATGTGCAAGCTGTACTGTATTACATAATATTGTCCTTGTGTCAAACAACAGCAGCATAGTTTTTTTCTCCTCGCTGTGTTGAGAGGAGCTGTGTTTTTTTCTGAGAACACCGATTTGAGACATCGCCTGCCTACAGTTTTAGAGCCGCAGTGGGTTGTTGAGCATCCTTTCGTCAGCAGAATGGAAACCCACCAAAAGCACACAGCCATATCTGCTACTTGTATGATCAGTCATCGGTGACTGGTATATACTGTAGCTCAAGGCAAGCAAACCAGATAAAATACAGTTCACCATCAAAGCCCCAGTGTTGGAAGGATGTTCGGCTGTAAAGAGTTGTCTGTGAGGTTGTTCTAGCATGAATGCTACTTCAGAAAAGTGTTCTGAGTCTGTAAAGTGATGGTCAGCTAAAAGCTTGACAGTGTTTAAACATTTTGATTCTTTTGAGCACACAATTGGATTTTGTTGCTCTCATCCAAAGTCCCGCTCCGTACTGTGTTGCATGGTTCTTGCATAGGTGATGTTAGAGGTGAGTGGTGTTTGAGTCTTTTTTTGGTGACCGGTTTGCAACATAATTTTTGCAATCATCAATCAAAATCATCATTGCAAAGTATTCTGGTCCGAGACCGACTTTTCTTGACCAAATCAAATATTGCCTTACAGAGAATTAGCAACACAGTGGAGTAAACGATAATTTCGCTGCAGTGATTGTTTTCATTGTCAAGTAATCTGTCCAGTCTTTCTTGATTTAATGGTTTAGTTGTTTGGTTTATAAAATGTCAGAAAATGATGGATAATGTTGACCAAAACCCAAGACGACTTGCTCAAATGTCTTGTTTTGTTCTCAACCCAAACAAATTTTATGAACTGTCATAGAAGAAACTAGAACATATTGAATTTCAGAAGCTGGAAGAATTGATTTCAAATCTAATCGATTCGTCATTACAGCTTTAAAAAATAATAATCACATTATGAGCTGTTTCTGTTATTACCAGAAAACAAACAATAACTGAACAAACAACAAAAAGTGTAGTTGAACCGTTGGACTGGGATCTAGTCAGCTTTGTCCATTCTTCACCTGATTGCCTTGCTTTATGGGCATTTTGGTCCCATGGGACGTTTGTCGCAATTATTTTGATCCAAAGCTCCAAACAGACTGGCCATCTGTGAAGTTAGGCTCTGGGAACAACAGAAGAATGAACACGGTCAACGTTTGTACTAAACATGCTGGCATGAGCAAAATTTGATATTATAGGTATGATCAGTTTCTGCAATGTCCTACCTGAAACTCGGCTCATACAAAGTACCGTTTTGCAACAAGTAAAGCGAGGCATTGCATCATCTTAGCCAACAGTTAAACTTGATTTCTGTGTGAACTCAAGGGATTTTTTAAAAATTTGTCACAGGCTTAGTTCCCATCACTGGGGTGTTTCTGCACGTAACCTCTCAGAGATCATCTGTTTGTCAAACCATGTGGGCAGCAGTGACGTTTATTCCTTGAACTTTCTTGTAATGAAGTTTCTGTAAACTAAAACTGGGCCCTAAGCTCCTTTTGTTATCTGTTCAGCCATGCTTGCCACCAGTGCTGCCAGCTTCCCAGTACTTTCGGCTATTATTGTTCCAAGGTTGATACTGATTATTAAGAAGAGCTGCAACAATTAATATATTAGTGATTATCAAATGAATTATTATTAAATATTTTGATTGATTTCTCCGATTCCAGCGTCTTAATTGTAAATATTTTTTTTCTCTTCCTTTATTACAGTAAAATGAATATCTTTGGGTTGCTGACAACACAAGACATTTGAGAACATAATCTTGGACTTTGGGAAACACTGAGACTTTTTTTACTTAAAACAACGATGAACCAATTTGTTAGTTGCAGCCCTATTTAGAAATTTGTATACAATTGAAGTGAGCATGAGAGTCACGGTGTCAAACTTTACAATAAATGATGAAATGTAACTAAGAAAAAATCACTCGAGTGCTGTGCTTATGTTCATTTTTGAGGTACTTGCACTTTACTTGAGTAAGAATTTCCATTTACTTTTACCTTGAACTTTCACTCCACTAAATTTTGGAGGCAAACATTTCACTTTTTACTCCACTAAATTAAATCGATAACTGAAGAGACTGGTTTCTTTGTAGATTCAGATTATCTGTATTGATAGTCTGTCAAAATACACAACAGCACAGATTCTTCTAACAAGATATGCTGAATATCAAATCTGATAATCAGCCAGGCCTATAATAAGTATGTCTTTGTCCCTCTCAAATTAAGTCAATATCCATATTTTCCTTTGAAAGTTTGCTTCAAGATCAGAAATCTGTCTGATGTTGAAGCATGTTGTGACCAGATTATTTTAACTTTGGAATGTTTTAATCCAATTATTTGTTTAATTGGGGCAGGTTTGAACTGTGATTTGCAGGTCACATCAAATACTTAAGCTTCATTTCTTCAATTCTAGTTTTAGAACTATAGATTATCTTCCAATGGAAACAACGATACAGTATTGTTGAGTAGCTACAGTACAGCACCCCAAAAAAACGTTGTATTAAGAGATCTCTCATTTCCTGACATCACCGATGATAGATTAGAACAACAGGCACAGACAGGTCCATCAAGATTGACTTTAGTTACAGGGACTGGATTTGTATTGGTTTTGGCTCCCAGTGATGGCAAAATCTCTAAACCAGCAAAATGTCAGGTTACAAAAACTTTGTGTCTATTAAATGTGATCTTTTTTTTTCTTTTGCAAGTCCTGTGAGACTAAATTTGCAAAAACATAAAACTGTGGTGACTATATAATTGTAGAGAGCATTGTAGTTTATTTTCTGAGGCTTTGTAGTGTTTTTTTCTTCTCTTTTTTTTATAAGAGCAATTCCCCCTTTCTTTGTTCAGTAACTTTTTTCAGCTTGTAGACCTTAAGTGACTGTCCTGATTCCATACTAGCAGCAAAAACAGTATTCTGTCAGTTTTACTGTGATCTTCACTCATGTTCATGTGAAAGCCCAGTTCTTTACTTTGGTGTTGTTTCTGTATTTTTGGTTTGCTCTAAGGCAGTTGGAGTGGGCGATGTGTCAGCCTCAGCCTCCTTGCACTCGTCTTGCTGCATTCTTCTCGAGACCTGCAGATCTGAGTCAGTTGGTCATGTTGCTTTGATGTGCAGCAGCCAGAGAAAGTGGTGCAGCGTGTACCTCAGACATCCCTTGGTTTGCATCTGAATTATTTTTAAATCTCATCAGGAAGTATTTCTTGACAGTACTCTGATGGCAATGCAGCAATGTGCACCTGCTGCATTCAACAAGCATTATGAGACAGAAAAGTTGGCTTTATGGCCGTATTTTATTGTGAACATTTTATGCAAAAACACTCAATCCACACAGAAAGGATTATTAGAAACAGTTGAAAATGGACAAGCCATTTTTAAAGCTCAGAAATCATTAGCAAAATCTTCAGTGAGTCAGATTGACACCAAATGTCACATCATCATGATTTTATTCACCTTGTTGCTGAGATAATGACAGTTGTGATGCAAAAATAATTCCCCAAAATCATGTAGGTATTGCAAATAATGCACATTCCAACCTGTTAAAGGTAAGCAACACAGTATGAACATTCTGGGTACTTTAGTTACTACTGGTTAACACACAACATTTCCCGTAATGCTATTTCATAAAAAAGCTTTTAAATGACTAAATAATGGGGCGGTATTGGAAATGAAACTTGTTTGTATTTTAATAAGTGGCAGTGATTGGCAGAGTAGAACCAGGCTGGCAGGTGTGCTGGAACGACAGCAAGAGTGTGTGAGTTAATTTTGAAATGTTTAGAAAACGCTGATAATGTTAGTTTCAACATTGACAAAACTGTTTTCTCTTGTCAGCTTCCAGTCTTGTCAAATAGACCTAACAGCATCACTTATTAACAAGGTATCACAACTGTGTCCTTTGAAGTGTTCTACGACAATTTGTTTTATCACCAACAATTGATCCAAAATCCTCTGTAGAGTTTATGTTAACAGAGTCAAAATCCAGCTCTGCTTTTGGGTTGCTGCTATTAAACAAGCTTTTTGTTCTCAGTGTGATTTCCCATTAAGTTTTGCTTTATCTGTTTGTCTTAATAATAATAATAATAATAATAATAATAATAATAATAATAATAATAATAGATTCAATTCAATAAAGATGAATCTTTATTAAAATCTTTGTCAGCACTCTTGGCTATGGGTACCCTTTTTAAAATGGTCACAGGTGGGTTATGTTGTAATGATTGTGTGAATCTAAATGGGATGACGAAGGACAGTGCATTTAAATTCAGTCTGTTTCTTGTCCTTAAAGTTAGTTACAGCCAATAGACATAAAATGTGTACAATGAAGAGTATTAAGTTGTTTGTACAAGGATACGTGTGGTGGTTGATATGTTTTACAGAGCTTTAAGGACATAATCTGGTTGCGTTTTACTGCATGATAAGAGGGCGGTCGACAGTGAGGCACGTCTGTGTCATCTTCAGAGTAGGCCTATTTTTGTTTTCAATTGCCTCTTGTTGACTGTAAGGCTGTTGCATGTCAGGGCTTTCCAGTGGCTGAGGGCTGCGCAGATTGACGGTGCTCTGAGCCTCTTAACGCGAGCCTCAGTGCGTGCACACTGTCTGCTTACACAATAGCGAGATACTGTATCACCCTCTGTGATGATATTCAGAAGCTGCTGTGGCATACGCTACCTTTTCAGCCCACCCACCTGAATAGTTAGTTCATGGAGGAATGCTGCTGAAGTGGCCAATATTCATATCAAGTTTTATTTGTAAAATGATTGGTGGTTATCAGACAGATTCCATCTTTGGGCCACGTTAATAAAGCGAAAGAAACAAAACAGTGGGATGGCAATGTATTGCTTCTAGTTGGAAACCTTTCTGGTGAAAAGGCTTAAACCCTAAACCTGATTCTGATATCTTGACTGAGGATATCCAGTACAAATTCATTTCCAATACTTTCTTTTTTTCCAAATGTATAATCTGTATACAGCACTGCATGGAGCTAATTGGTAACCTTTCTGATGTGTGTTATTTTGTCACCAGCAACTGCTATGGCACTAAACGCTCAGCTGGCAGCCTGCTCAGACTGAATGAATTTTAGTCAGAGGAAATATTTAATTTTACAATGAAATTGACAAGGAAACTGTACTTATGTTGACCAGATAAGTCATGGCGTCAATGCTATTGTTATCTGGTTGTGGAAACTGAGCAACCCATGTGTTTGAGTTGTAATGCCTATTCATCGGAAGCTATCAGTTGATTTTTTTTTTTTGTAACAGAGCTCAATGTGATGTCCTAAGATAACTTGTTTTGACCATCTAACGGCAGACCAAAACTGAACAATGTTATTTTTGCAATGAAACCCAACAAATAAATTTGAGAAGTTGAAAATGCATTTTGCAATCAACTTTTGAATTTGGATTTAACTTTATAGTTTTAACACAGTTGTTGTGAAATGCAGTGTACTTCTTGTCAACAAAGTGCCATTTAACACGTCATCATCAACCCCACATCCGAAATTACATTTCTTTGTAATTCCTGTCCTCCTCTGGTGACTCCTTATCTTGATCTCGACTCTTTGACCTGCCTGATTCTCAGACATCGCTGATGCTTTGCTTCATTCTGCCATGAGCCGTCCTCTTGAAATGCCACCGTGGCGCCCGTCTCCATGGCAACCGCTCTGCCTCTGACATCAGTACCACCACTCCACAGCCAATGGGAAAGGCAGGGAGAGAATGAGAGCCTTGACACTCTCAAATCCTGTTGTGCAATTCAGAAGGAGATGTAATTTGTGTAATTTGGGTGATTACGCCTGCCAAGACGGGCACAATGACTTCTGGTTCAACAAACAAGTAAAACAGTCATGCACACTGCTGCTTGTTGCATTGAAACCGATATCGATGTTCATCATCAAAACCTGACGGATGCATTTGATTACTCAGCTGCTTTGCATGTTGGCTTTCATGTGTTGCATCCACACATTTCTCAGGAAATGGACTGACTGAAAAGAGCACAAACCCCTTTGCTTAAGCCACATTACACAATATGAATTTGTTGTCTGTGAGAGAAAAAGCATTGACAGTAATGTCATGCAAAGTAACATTTGCAGAAGTGGTCGGACGGCTTTGATTATATCTCTTGGACTCATTTTTATATCAAAGCATTCTTGCAACAGTCAAGCTTCCATCGAAATCAGCACACACAAGTGCTGTTATGAGTACTATGCTTTTTGAGTCATCTTTAAAGTAAAGTCTTGCTCCTTTGGGCACAAAACAAAAAATGTTAAATCTGCATCACTGACAGACTCAAGGAGCGCCATCCAATATACTTATTCTCATGTTTTTCACGTTTTTGTGAATTTTTTCTGCAGTCTCAGCTGCTGTGCATTGTTAAAGCACCATCAAGATGAGCCACTTATTTGCATATAAATGATGTATTTTTACGTCCTTTTTTGAAAACTTTGTCGTAGACAGATATGGCTGATTTACCTTGTGGCTTGTAGAGAAATTCTGTCAGGATGAGCAGCTTTTTTTAATTGAATTGTTAAGTGTGTGAAATCACACTGCCCGAGGTGAGCGCTTTTTAAGTATTTATTTTGTTCTCCACAGTCCAAAAATTTGAAATATAATATTACAGAAAACCAGCAAATCTTCACATTTAAGAAGCTGGTATTAGAGATCCTTTGCTATTTTTGCTTGATTAAACTGCAGCTAAGTAGGGCTAAAACAAGTTACTAATCAATTTATTCTCAGTGTGTTTTTGATATTAATTGCCTGGTCTTTGAAATGTTAGAAAATTGTGAGAGAGGCCATTTTACAATTTCCTAATAGCAAAGCTCTTGTGCTAATTGGTTATTGGTATTCAGGGATACAAGAGGATACTTCGTTTAATTGGCAGAATTTTGATGTATGCAAAATAAAACCAATTGAGTCAGAATGTAGAGACTCGACTGACGATAGAATCTACAACCTTGCTGATAACGAACTCAAACAGATACCAAGGTCCGTGTGTTTGGTCAGCACCTGAGCGCTGGAGGTTATACAGCAGTTCTGTATTGCAGTGGCTGAGTGCTTATAGGCATAGAAATAAATAAAAAAAGAGAGGTGGGGGATAAGTGCTTTTTGTAGGGGTGATGCTGTACTTCACATTAGACAAGACTGTACAGTATTTACTACGGTGTTTTTACCCTTTGTGGGTTACACTGCTTTCACCACTGATGGGCCTCAATTCGCAAACCTGTGTTTAACTTAAATGCTCACACTAAACGCTTAGGAACACGTTATTGACCAGTGGATCATTTAGAGTCGTCTTACCTTTTAAGATTGCATAAAGGGGCCAATTAGACTCATCATAAAAATGTTTTTTTCATCAGACCTCTCTCACAGTGGACAAAGCCGTTATTTACACATCATTTTCTTTTATATGCCAGAGAGGTTCTCTGCATTCATTATGTCGTTCAACTGGGTGTGTAGCCTAGTTTACATTTAGTTTTTAAGGTGAATGAATTATATATATATATTTAATATGATGCTAGTTGCTGTGATTAAGGTATCAAACCTAACAATGTAGTAATCCTTAAAGATAGAAAGAGAACAAATGTTAATTTTTTGCCAAAATGTCTTTATTTGGTCATCAAGAAAAGTCATCTGTATTTAGCCGGATTGTTTTTAATGCCGTCTGTTAAATCCGCTGTGTAATCCAGTTGCTATTTGGAAAAAAATTCGAATAGTGAAAAGGCTCCAGCTTCAGTCATGCTAACTGAAAAATACTCGATACTCAAAAGAGTCAGTAAAGGAATGAAATGAAGTTTTTTTGTTCACATTTAATTGTAACATGTAAACTTTTTTCCGTCTATGAATGTTAAATGTTCTCTAATGACTCTACTTCATAGCTGCAAGTGGCTTAATTATAGCCAATATCTCACTTCTTCCAAAAGTATATTGTATATTTACATGCTAGCATAACTTGCATACCTTGTATCAGACTTTCTGTTAACGTAACTTGTAAACTGTGATTTGTTGCTCTTTTCTGTACACACGACATCTATTGCATGTCTGTCCGTCCTGGAAGAGGGATCCGGCCTCTGTGGCCTCTGTGGCCCCTTTTTTTCCCATCAATATGTGAAGTTTTTCCTCACTTGAATCGAGGGTCTAAGGACAGAGGATCTTGTTCACTGTACAGATTGTAAAGCCCATTGAGTCAATGAGATTGTGATTTTGGGCTATATAGATAAAATTGATTTGATTTGAAAATTGATTTAGCACAAACACTGATATTTACCATTGTTGTTACAAGTACAGATACTATAATTGGTAAGAAATCATATAAAAGGAAATGGATTAGCCAGGCAGTAAGCGGCCTGAACCTTGATGAATCTTTGTATCATAGTTGGCTGTTAATGTCGGTCGGTAGGTTTATTTGCTGCTAGTGGCTTCACTAGCTACCAGTCTGAGGTAAAAAAAAAAAAAAAAGAATAAATAAATAAAATTAAGCATGCTCAACAAGGCTTGATGTGTTGCTACAAAAAGGCAGCAAACTAGAACATACATTTTGTGACCCTCGCTGCAATGTCTAAGGATGTCGTGTAGTTGCTGTTCGCTGTGGGTAGAAAGTGTGATGAATGCGGTCTATTTGAGACTGATACGCTGCCAGTCAGTGTGGTAGAGGGCGAGGGACTTCACAGAGCTAGTTTGGTACCTCAAGCATGAGTAGGTTATGTCACGGAAAGCTACTGTGACTAAACACACTGAAAAACAATTTTAAAGGAAGAAGCATGGGCTAAAAGCCAAGCTAGCCAGAATATATAGAATTCAATTACATAATGCAATTCAGACTTCATACACAGATTGTGGTAGATGAGTTAAAACATCTCTCAGCCTGAGTAAAGAAGCTCCTCTATAGTCTGATGGTAAGGCAACAAATAATTGTCTTTTGCAAGACAACAGAAAGGTGGATGGACTGTGGCTGAAGTGGGTGTTGTCTTTTGTAATGCTTGGGCTCTGTGCAGACGCCTCATCTAACTGATGTCACTGATGCTCTGCTGATGGGTACCAGTGACTGGTGGTTTTAATCACCCACTGCTGAGCCTCCCTGTCCTGTCCAAATAAACAAACTTGTGCTCTAACAGTCCAAAAGCCAAAGATATTCACTATACAGTTACAACAAAACACAGAAAAGCTGCAAAGCCCTACATTGGAGAAATTGAAACCAGACAATTGTTTCGAAAGTTTTGCTTACAAAATGATCAAAACCGTTCATTTTGATTATCAGAACTGTTGCTGATTAATTTCTGCCCAATCAAACAATATTTTTTGCTGTAATGGAAATATAATGACAGCATGTGATTAATAAACCCTTCATTAAATGTATTTTTTTATATCATATGAGATTTTGACATATTTGCATTTTAACATTACTTTAGATCTTTTAATTTGTATAACACTAGATATATCATCAATATATAAAAAGTGATAAAACTTTATGCTATTGTAACGCATTGAATAATCATGGATGTGACTGATGACCTTCTGTGATTGTACTGTAAATGGTATAATCCAAAGACCCTCTAATCCTACAGTGAATTGCTTCATGCAACAAACGGTCTCACTGCACGCAAGCCTGAAACTGTTTTAAGTCAGTCCCTCCAACCTGAGGTTTCAGCTCGTGCTTCCTTTAAAGCCTCATCAAAGCACTGGACTCTGCAATATCTGTGTAAGTTATGCCTGGACATTCATAACTGCACTTTCTCGGTGCGCATCGGCCTGTAGCATAGGGATCTTTTCCCCTTCTTCCTTCAACCCAACCCCTTGTACATTGTCATGGTTACAGCCCTATTGCATAACACATCGGCTGCAGTGTAAAGCCTTGTATTCCCATCTCCTTGGAAACTGAACCCCCCTCCCTCTGTGCTTCTTCCTGAGCACTGAGCATGCTCACAAAACAATACAGAAGCAGAGGAAACAGGAAAGGCAGCACGGAGCAGATTCTCTTCCCTCTTGCATCCAAGAGCCTGCAGCTGTTATTGTCACAAGTGCATCTTTATTAAGTAAGGCACAGACATTAAATGAAATTAAAAAGTGCTCTTTGTGAAATATCTTCACTTATTTATCATTAGTTGCATAGCATGGACAGAGAGAGACTTTATCCACGTTACATACAGTGTAATTCATAAATGAAATGTGAAATGTATTGTCACTGGACCACATTTTCCTAATGATGCTTGTATCCCTCATTCTCATCTCACCGTGACTCAGTAGACCAATATACCATGTTTCACTTCAAACACAAACAAGCGTCTCTGTCTTTCACGCAAGCAGCATGACCCAGTATTGCACGGATTCTACTGAGGCCTATGTTGCAATTAATAAATCATATAGTCTAAAACTATATCTTGTTTGAAAATGTATTGTTAGATCTTAAAAAGATGTTATACTGCCCAGTCTTTCCTGCAAAAATTGCATCTTTCTTCATTATTGTAAAAAATATCCATCACAGCTGGACAAATGCAGACCTAAAACCATGTTCACACATGCACTGTCACCCTGAAATTCTCTGACATTACCTGGAGGAGCTTTTAAGTTTAACTGAGCATTAAACAGACTGCCCTAGTCCAAAGTCTTTGATGTCAGATTGAGCACATTTGTAGAGCAGGTAATTGTCTGGAGGATTCCATCGAGCGAATGGGCTTGTTGTTAATGACGTCGATGATGTTGCACAGTTATAGCTGCATCATACTCTTTTCTGCTTGGCTGTATATTGTTTACCGCTCTTTTTTTTAAAAATATTACGCACACCTCTAAATAGGGATGCCCTGATCTGACTTTTTCAGTCCCGATACGGATGCCTGTGCTTTGTGTATCTGTCGATACCCGATACCGATCCAATACCGTTGTTGAATTAATAATAAACTTTATACCGGTCTCTGAAAAATGTTTTGCATGATGGAAGAGAGTGCCTTGGCTCTAAGTATTCCAGTAGGCCACAGAAGCCCTCGTCTTTAACAACTGACATTGGTTGAGCATCTAAAACAACAAATTCTAAAACTTTCTGTGTTATTGCCAATGTTTTCAAGCTTTCTGTCGGAAACTTTTTGCGTCATTGAAGTGCACCTGCCAAAGTTAGTTGCTAGGCTGTACTGTCTCCTGCTCCTTTGGTTTTGTTGAGCTGCAGAAATTCTGCATGGTGTTTTTGGATGTGCTTGATTAAACTGGTAGTGTTGTATTTTGCAGTACTACCACCACCCCTTGAGACATTTACTTTGCAGACATTGCAAACAGCCGTCTTCCAGCATGCGACAAACATGTTGCTGATGAATGACAAAGGATGTGCTTCGACGGAGGGGGAAAAAAAATTGGATCGGCCCGTTGATCTGTCAATTTTTCCGATCCAGTTATTTTGTCAATATCGGGGCCGATATCTGATCTTAATATCGGATCGGTGCACCCTTCCTCTAAATGCATGTAGCATTGATATCAATGTATAAACAGCCATAATTTGCAGATGAGTCATTTCTCCTCCTGTTGCAGTCGCTAACCAAGCTCCACCCCTAGCCTAAACCAAATGGTATTTCCTGTAGGCGAGAAGGCCTCTGACATGGAAAGTCTGCTGCTATGTGCGACATGTATATAGAGGTCAACTCGTGAAAATGTCCAGACCTGATTCTCCAGGCATTGTCTGGAGTTCAAATGAGAAGTGGCTTTAGAAAATATGTATCTTTTGTTAAACTTGAACCAGTGAATTTCGGCATTTGGCTTAAAAATTGCAACAGTTTGCATGCTGCCTCCCATCGGATTGAGCTACTGTGCAAAACATAAGGAGTGCTTTGCCAATGTTTGTACCGGGAGGAATTTCAGTCAGCTGTTTAGACAGGTAACACCATCAGCTGGCTGTGAGCATTGAGCCAGGTGTGTGGTCTCACTGCCAGGCATAGCTAATTCACCTCAGTAACAATCGAAACCATCAAAAATTGCTGATTGCCTGAGAGCGCCATTCTCAGAGTTTAAGTCCACCCTTCAGTGGTAAGGCAAGACTCTCGCAGTACACCAAGGAAAGCATATTCATACTACACAGTTAAGTTGGTGTAGTTTGTACTTCCTCAAAAGGTTCCTTCGGTTACACTTCTGGTCAAACATACAAGGAATCAATGGGCTTGCCTCAGTAAACATGGTGAACTGTAGTGTCAACTAAGATTGTTCCCACTTCTCTCTGGGCTAAACACAGTAGCTGATATCCTTTTTGAAATGTCCCATGCAACTGGTGTCATCAAGTGGCACATACCGTATATTTCATTAAGATGGAAGGTAACAAGTTTAGTGCATTTTAAAGCACCCGTTCTTAGAAATGGTTTTGAATAGGGCCTGGAGCCCTATTGTGATGAAATCATTATCCATTAACCTGTCAATTATTTTTATGAGGATCATTAGTTTTTATCTATAACATTTCAGAAAATGTTAAATGATCCCTATGATCTTTTGACAGCTGTGGATCTCTGTTGCAGCCCTGTTCTTGGGAGAAATTCTGACTTTTTATTTTTATACATCTTCAGGGTGCATCTTTTCATCTATCGTCTGTGATTATAAAAGGTGGAAAAGCAGCAAACCATCACGTAATAACTAAACTAGTGCTGCAAGTAGCAGATGTTTGTATTTTCAGTGAATCTGCCAATTATTTTCTCAAATGATTCTTTGGTCTTCTTACAGATTGTAGGACGGCAGCAAAAATGTAAATATCTCGAAGTGCAAGAAACCTCAGACCAAGACATCGTCTCATGCCCTGTTTTGTCAGACAAAAGTCTAACCCTAAAAATGTTTCCAGAGATAGCCTATAACATGGAAAAAGGAGACAATCTCACATTCTAGGAGCTGGAGCCAGTGAACATTTGACATTTTTGATGAATTGTTGAACAGTTAGTAAATTTATAAAATGTGTTGATTAATGAATGTCTAATTATTTCAGAACTAGTTGTGAAATTTAAAAGGATAATATGAAATACAAGTGGTGCACAATCCTGTATATACAAGCTTAATGACACTTCTCTAAAGAATGGAGAAATAATTAGCCAAATTGCATTCATTTTCATACAGCTGGAGACGACAAAGCAATGTGAAGACCGTCTGCTTGAGAGTTTGCATTCTGCATTAGAAAAAGTTGGTGGGGGTTGTACCATTGACTGTTCTAAAAACAATCTGAAGATATATTTGTGCCAAAATGGCTCTGCCCTGGATCAGACGTTGGCTTTGATGAGTAAGTCTTGTAGCTTCTCTCTACATAAGGGTCTCTTCTGCTGTAGAACAGTTACATGGCGAACTGTTCCCTCCCACACACACACACACACACACACATTCCTCTCACACAAGTGGAAAGGAAGGTCACTCATATTTCCCTTGCAGAAGGCAGGCACACTTGTGTTTACATTTCAGTCCCTACACCCCCATCACTATAGCAACTCATTTTCTTATTTTGTCATACTATGTGGGTGTTTTTCAGTCAATTCTGTTGTTTGTAATGTGCAGAAATATCCTCACTGTTGGCTAGATGTAAATGATGAAGCTTAAGGACTTATGTAAACCATAATATTGCTTTTTT